>VZRX01012267.1:5595-67336 GCA_013398075.1 Notiomystis cincta
TTTTTTTTTTTAATTTCTCCATGTCATGTTTGTATGAAGTATAAAAGTATATGTGGTATAAAATATATACAAGGCCAGTGCATCACACAGTGCTGACACAGGGCAAAAATCAGCCATCTCACAAGTTTTTAAGTCACCCTGGAATTCTATTTTGATGCCAAAATGTGTGTTTTCCTTAAGTTGTCTGCCAGACTGGATAGTGTAAAAAAAAAAACTCAAGCTGCCTGAAGACCTGTGGAAAGATACAGAGAGTTGCAAAAAAATAGGAGAGAGAAAAAAAATTGTGATGTTTTTCTCACCCCCTCCCTCCCTCCCTCCCTCCCTCCCTTTCTTCCAGTTTGCTGGGGATGCTTGTGCTTCCTGAGAGTTGAAATACTCATCTCACTGCATTTGCTTAGTATTAGGCTGGTGAGGTCAAAAGAGTAGAAAACATGGAAAACAGCTTATTCTTAAAATTGGATGGAAAATGTAGCAAAAAATGTTAATTTTATTACAAGAAAGAGCTCTAGCCCACCTTTAATGTCTCAATTCACTTTCTATAGATATGTTGTTCTCACATCTCTGTGTCTACCACCCAGAGACCCAAATACTTTTTTTTTACAAAGAGAAGATATATACATACACAACTCAGTCATTTATCTAGGCAAAGACAGTGATTGTTGAAAAATGAACTTCAGGAATTGCTGCCATCAGTTCATCCCTCCCTTGAATTGCCCTTTCTCATCTTGTCCACCTACTTTGGTGATAACTTTGCAGGGGTGATACAGAAAGTCTCCAGCAGAGTTCTGTGCTGAAGAGCAGAGCACTGATACTGGAACTCATTTGAGACAAGCCCTCAAATGTGGTATACCAGAATCTGGGTGTTGGAAATCCTTTCTTCTACTTATGCAGCCTCCCAGAAATTCTTCTGAAATTTCCCAGGAGCCAGTGCTTCCTGCAGCTGGACCACAGGCACTGGAAAAAATACTCCAAGGGCTACGTAGAGGCACAGTGGCACTTGCTGTGATTGTAGGGGAAATACTAAGTGGACTTATTCCAGAAAGAATTCAAATGGTTGTGGTTTTCAGTTTTCGGTATAAAGGAAAGGGATTTGTTACTATCCACGTTACAGGACAGCTAGATGGAGAGTGCTTATGTAACTACATGATTTCAGTACCTCATCTAAAACTATTATACTCTAAAGCCTGGCACAAGAATTTATCAACTGAAGTCCATCAGTATTCTTTGCCTTTTTTTTGTGAACACTCATACTAACATCCAGCAGAGGGGTCACATTGCTGTTTAAAACCCTCCTGTACTAAAGTAAACACACCCGACACTGATAGATTTCCTGAATTACCCTGAGGCAGAAGCTGTTTCACAGATGGAAAAAAAAAAGATGGGCAAAGGAAAATCTGCTTGAGAGAATTTTGATTCAGGTTTTCTAAATCCTATCATCTATATTTCATTCTAGAAAATTCTTCACTTAATAGAAATATTTTTACTATTGTAATAGCTTTTTCCCCCCCGAAGCATTCAGAAATTGATAAAGTTGGACCTTCTGCTTTCCTAGAAATTTTTGCATGCTGATTAAACAAGTTAAAAACATGTCCCACTACAGAGCAAGAAGGGGGAGTGGGAGGAGTAGAGTATTTTTAAAGTTAACAAAACCATCCAAGAGAAAATCTATCATGCAAAACAGTGTCTGAAAATCTGAAGCACTTAGTGATGAATGTGTAACTCCCCCTAATGGATGCATTTTTGAATTTATCCTAAAAGAAAATGCGAGTAACTGTAAATTCTAGTGCTAAAAATAATAATGCCACATTCATGTTATATCACATTCACCTTTCTGGCTTTTTAAGGGATCTCTTAAGGTATGCATGTGTGACTTACAATAAACATTAAACTACTATTAGCATAATTTTGTTTTCTCAGTGAGTTTTATTACATAAAGCCTTAAATATATGTGCCTTTCAGCATATTTCTAAGGTACACACTCAGTAGCCATTAAAATTCCTTTAAATTATCTTCTGTCAGTCATTTCAACTTCTGTTTTAGCTAAATGTTTTCCTGTTTCTTAAAAAGTCAGCAAATTGCTATAAAAATGACAGTGACAGGCCACAGTGGTTTGGGTTCTGTGGTATAAAGAAACACTTCATATATGCACAGCTGCTGGTAATGAATGCAGCATGTCTGAGGCCTAATCTTGGACAGTTTCCTACATTTCTGACTGCAGTTTCCTTGGTAAAATTTCTGAGATCATACTATCTATATATCCCAGTATTTCAGCCAAAACCTTTCAATACCAGAGCTTGGCACTGTGCGCTGGCTTTCAAAAGTCTGTCCTCTCAGAGTTAACAACTTTTGAGGAGTCTTTGCCCTAAGTCTCTTCTAACAACAATTTTTATTTTTCTTTTTTAAGAAGCATCATGTTCTACAGAACCACCCCGTTAAGATACAGCAGACAGATTAAATTTCTATATAATAGAATTCCTGCTCTTTAAAGATGCCAGAGTGACAGCATCAGACACTAAAATTACATTTGTCCACAGCCCAGCCACAGTAACAGCAGCAGCAATGGGGTTGTTTTCAGAACTCTCAAATTTAAGCTACTGAAGCATTGAGGGTAAGTGAATAGCTCTGGATGTTGTTCTGCCAAGACTTCTGATAAGCCTGGATGTTGCTATAATTGGTCTGGTGATACTGTAACCAAGTGGAGTAAGTAGGGCTGAGATTAAAGGCTGGATCCTACACGGCCCAGACTCACTGAAGGAGGCAGTTAACCTGTCTCCTTCCTCATAGTGGGGAGGGACTCCACATCTTACTCTGCTCCCAAAACTAGTCATAATCTAAACACAGGTTTCCTCCTAATGCAGAGAAAATGTAAAGAAATATGCAGCAGTCTGGAGTGAAGCTATAGTGTAATCCCAAACGACTTTTCCTAGCTTTTTATTGTGGATTGGAAAGGAAGTTTAGGAAAGCTGGTGTTGTTCTTNCCGTGTGATTCTCATGAAAAAATATTTCACATATTTCTTGGAATAAGCATTATACTGATCGTGACACAAACTACGTGGCTGGGACTGTGGGTTCAGCTGCTGCTGTCCATCTTCTATTTTGTCTTTTTATTATGGGAAAGATGACTGAAAGCTTGCTATGTCATTTAGCAATTTCTAAAATCATGTCATTTAGAAATTTCTTCTTTGCTCAGTGGAAAGTAACCATTTAGTTTCTCCTAATTGCAGTTTCTCCTTGCTCCCTTTACATCATAACTCTGGGGAGAAAAACCAACCACCAGAGCAAATTTTCTTTTTACACAGTTGCTGCTTTGGCAAGATCAGAAAAAAGTGTCATCCTTTGGGTAAGTCTGTCAAACAGATTTCTTACATACAGTTTGAGAATGTTCATCTAAAAGTACTCTATCTGCACTTCTGTATGCTTATATGACATTTATTGCCTTGGAAAGGTGGCATAAAAATTATTTCACACTCCTCTGACACCTGGTGTGAGCCATACCCCTGCAAGTGGTCTATATACAAAATGGTTACACAAATCATACATGTAAAATAAAATTAATACTTTCCAAAATATTAAATTGGTTTTATACACATAAAAAGCCCCCACTGTGGGTTGCTGTTAAGTGGACACTTTATTACACTTCCTTGGAGGAAAAAAAAGAGGTTTTCCTAAGGCATAAGAATAGGGTTTATAAGTGCTTTGAATCCACTCAGAACTGTGTACATAAACAAACCTTCCCGTGGTACACATTCAGGCAGAGGATGAATGCCTGGTGATAGGTGGGTTGTTAGGCACAAGACTAAGTGCTGCAGGGCATCTAGAATTGCATTTATGGCACACCTTGAAGTGATTTGTTGGATATTGATTTTCCTGCAGAGAAGGTGATCATTTTCTACATTCGACCCAACACATCTAATATTTGCCAACATGCCAAACTGCTACTGAAATGATTTTACTCTGTATCAGCAGGTGTTGCATATTCAGTAATAGGGTGTAGACACTTTTAAGAATTTAAAGTTATTATTTACTTAACAGAGAAGAAAGGAGAAGAAAATATTTTTTACTTTATATTTTGTGCTGACACACAGAGCATGAGGCTGTACCACAGGTCTTACAAGCATCACTTGGGCTTGACTTTCTTCAAGCAAGGCTAACCATTGCACAGGTTTCCAGAACCCAGTATATTACACAGAAATTAGCACATGCAATGTGTCCCAAAAGTCTTTCTTCCCACTTTCTTCCTCGTACTCTATTTATTTGCTTGGCATGGCTCTGCATAGATGTCAGACTGCCATGGATCCATGTGTGTTAAACAGCTTCAGATATCACATTTTGGCTCTGTCAGTCAGTTACTATTTTCACAGCAGCCAACTTTATCACTATCATTTCCTAATTCCATCATCTAAATGATTTTGCTAACTGCATTTCACTAAAGACCTTCCCACAAGCATTGCCAGATTTGCAAGCTTTGGTGTTATCTGCCAAGAGAAGGAACTCAAAGTCCAGCTGAATTCTCTCATACAAGAGCCCTTTAAAACATGAGCAAGTGGTAGAATATTCAGCCTAAAAGGTATTTCTCCAAGACAATCAAGAAACTAAATTTAGTATGTATATATAGAGGGCATACAAGTGCAAATGGCACGACACAGGTTTTTAGAGTCCTGATGAATCAGTGCAAGTCACAGAAAAGACACCCCCTTCCCATCCCTTCCCTGCTTCTCCCACCCACCATATGCTGCCACTTAAGAGCAAAGCATGCCAAGCGTAACCCTAAATGAAAAACAACGTGGAAGACTGGAGCTGCATTTAGCATTGATAATGCCAATGTCACTGATTCAGTTCTGAGACCAAAAATCTGAGGTCAGAGCCCAGACTGCTGCAGAAGGAGTCAAAGATAAGGACAATATTCAGAAAAAATGCAACTTTTATTGCAAAAGTCCTGAAGAAAACTGAATTTATAAAGCCTATCCTTAGTATTGGTAACTGAGCAGCTATAGCATAACCAGTATCTTGGTGTCCACGTTCCTTTCTACAGCGGTGTTTCCTCAAGTATTTCCCCACATGCACTCAACTTGCCTTTTCTTCTCCCTGCTGTTACACTGCAAGAAGCATTGTCATCTCTTTCTCAAGAATCTCAATGCTCCCTTACTTTGGGATTACCTTCCCTCCCTCCCTCCCTCCCTCCCNTGGAGAGTGCTTATGTAACTACATGATTTCAGTACCTCATCTAAAACTATTATACTCTAAAGCCTGGCACAAGAATTTATCAACTGAAGTCCATCAGTATTCTTTGCCTTTTTTTTGTGAACACTCATACTAACATCCAGCAGAGGGGTCACATTGCTGTTTAAAACCCTCCTGTACTAAAGTAAACACACCCGACACTGATAGATTTCCTGAATTACCCTGAGGCAGAAGCTGTTTCACAGATGGAAAAAAAAAAGATGGGCAAAGGAAAATCTGCTTGAGAGAATTTTGATTCAGGTTTTCTAAATCCTATCATCTATATTTCATTCTAGAAAATTCTTCACTTAATAGAAATATTTTTACTATTGTAATAGCTTTTTCCCCCCCGAAGCATTCAGAAATTGATAAAGTTGGACCTTCTGCTTTCCTAGAAATTTTTGCATGCTGATTAAACAAGTTAAAAACATGTCCCACTACAGAGCAAGAAGGGGGAGTGGGAGGAGTAGAGTATTTTTAAAGTTAACAAAACCATCCAAGAGAAAATCTATCATGCAAAACAGTGTCTGAAAATCTGAAGCACTTAGTGATGAATGTGTAACTCCCCCTAATGGATGCATTTTTGAATTTATCCTAAAAGAAAATGCGAGTAACTGTAAATTCTAGTGCTAAAAATAATAATGCCACATTCATGTTATATCACATTCACCTTTCTGGCTTTTTAAGGGATCTCTTAAGGTATGCATGTGTGACTTACAATAAACATTAAACTACTATTAGCATAATTTTGTTTTCTCAGTGAGTTTTATTACATAAAGCCTTAAATATATGTGCCTTTCAGCATATTTCTAAGGTACACACTCAGTAGCCATTAAAATTCCCTTAAATTATCTTCTGTCAGTCATTTCAACTTCTGTTTTAGCTAAATGTTTTCCTGTTTCTTAAAAAGTCAGCAAATTGCTATAAAAATGACAGTGACAGGCCACAGTGGTTTGGGTTCTGTGGTATAAAGAAACACTTCATATATGCACAGCTGCTGGTAATGAATGCAGCATGTCTGAGGCCTAATCTTGGACAGTTTCCTACATTTCTGACTGCAGTTTCCTTGGTAAAATTTCTGAGATCATACTATCTATATATCCCAGTATTTCAGCCAAAACCTTTCAATACCAGAGCTTGGCACTGTGCGCTGGCTTTCAAAAGTCTGTCCTCTCAGAGTTAACAACTTTTGAGGAGTCTTTGCCCTAAGTCTCTTCTAACAACAATTTTTATTTTTCTTTTTTAAGAAGCATCATGTTCTACAGAACCACCCCGTTAAGATACAGCAGACAGATTAAATTTCTATATAATAGAATTCCTGCTCTTTAAAGATGCCAGAGTGACAGCATCAGACACTAAAATTACATTTGTCCACAGCCCAGCCACAGTAACAGCAGCAGCAATGGGGTTGTTTTCAGAACTCTCAAATTTAAGCTACTGAAGCATTGAGGGTAAGTGAATAGCTCTGGATGTTGTTCTGCCAAGACTTCTGATAAGCCTGGATGTTGCTATAATTGGTCTGGTGATACTGTAACCAAGTGGAGTAAGTAGGGCTGAGATTAAAGGCTGGATCCTACACGGCCCAGACTCACTGAAGGAGGCAGTTAACCTGTCTCCTTCCTCATAGTGGGGAGGGACTCCACATCTTACTCTGCTCCCAAAACTAGTCATAATCTAAACACAGGTTTCCTCCTAATGCAGAGAAAATGTAAAGAAATATGCAGCAGTCTGGAGTGAAGCTATAGTGTAATCCCAAACGACTTTTCCTAGCTTTTTATTGTGGATTGGAAAGGAAGTTTAGGAAAGCTGGTGTTGTTCTTTTTCAGTTTTTCGGTTTAAATGGAACTTTATATATTTTCTGTTTTTCTTTGCAGGAAGTCGTTCTTAGCAAAATATGCTCTTAAATAGGACTTACCCAGCTGTCAAATTCTACTCTGTAATGCCAACAGAGTGAGATTCCAAACCATGGATGAACATATTGTTAAAATAATTACATTTTAAGGCAAAGATAGACATGTTCTTGTGTAGCAAAAAGGACAAAAAGAAGCTCATAGACAAGAAGATAGATAAAATATGTCTACCTGCACCATTGATCATCATACAGAAATATTTCTAACATCATGTAAGAACATGAAAGTTAAAAATTAAGTACTCAGAAGCAAAGATCTGCATTACAAACTAAGAAATATGGAGAAGATATAGGGAGGAGCTAGAACTATGACTGAAGTAAGATATGCTACAAAGTGAAGCCTAGCACAATAACAAGAAAGAAATAAGAGCAAAAATATTTTGCTGCCCAGGATTTTTACTGATTTTATTTTTAAAAGGGAGCTAAAACTAAACAATTAATCTTACTCTGATTAATTAATTAATGTTTACTCTTACCCTGGATTATTTAATCTTATCTAAAAAGGTAACTATTAATAATCTTGTGACAGGGTAATTCCACCCCTCTCAAAAAAGAAAAAAAAGCTGAAACTTAACCCCACAACAAACAGATTCTGTGAGCTAATGCATTTAACTAAGAGTCAGTCTAACTATGGCTATGAGTGTTGAAACGTGGATTTGCACATCTGTCTCCTATGGACAGTCAAACTGCCAGGGCCAGCCATGACAGAGATTTCCTTTCCTCCCCTAACAGAAAGTATTACTGAGACTTGTTTTATATGTTTGACAGAGAGTAAATTACATAAGATATAGGAGATCCTCTGAAGATTTGTGATCCTTGTGAAAGAGGTTAATGTGAGTCAGAGAACATCAGAGTTGAGGATATATAAAAAAATACAAATGCCGTCAGTCATTGTCTTAAGACAGTAGAACAATTTTGATTGTTGGATTTTCTT
Organism: Notiomystis cincta; assembly: GCA_013398075.1. Classification (NCBI taxonomy): domain Eukaryota; kingdom Metazoa; phylum Chordata; class Aves; order Passeriformes; family Notiomystidae; genus Notiomystis; species Notiomystis cincta. Next base: position 13,659 of record VZRX01012267.1, read on the forward strand.
GAAAATTGTATTTTCTATTACTTCTAGGATTACAGTTTAACTCCAGTACAGAACCCTACTGATGCTGTGTTCATGCCTCAAAATACATTCAGTTGTGCAGTTGATTATTTAAAGCCACCATTCACTGTTCAGCACCAGTTTTGCATTGTGGGAAACATAAAAGAGCAAATGAATTTTTTTTCTCTTTAATTTTGTTCAAAAATAAAAAAGGAACATCTATGTCTTCCACTGTTTCAGACTCTGATACTCATACCTTATAAAGTACAAAAGAAAAAGTATGGACATGCCTAACTGAAATGATTTAATGTTACTAAACATTGCAACAAAACAGAGATATCCTTAGACAAATTTAATACAGCCTCATACAAAGACTACATAAAACACAGTTTAAACCATGTATATGATAACACCCAGAGTGCAGCACTAAAATGACAGTTTTCACAAATTCATATACCTCTCTCTCTTCAAATATTTTCATGATCATGATAACAGATAAACAGATAACAGACCAAAAATTTGGTCCCTCCAGTTCAAACTGGAGAAAGTCTGGTGAAGAGCCACCAGGATGATTTAAATATTGGGGAATTTGCCACATGAAGAGAAGTTTGAACAAGGGATTTGGGCAATACAAGGAAGAGAAGACTTACAGGGACCTGATAATAGTCTCCAGTCCCTAAAAAGACTTTAGAGGGAGGATGGAGGTACTCTCTTCACAAGGGTGCATGGTAAAAGAACAAGAGTCAGCAGGTCCAAGCTGCTTCAGGGGATATTCTGTCTGGATGTTTTATTAAGAAAAAAAACCAAAAACTAAGAGGTCAGATTGGAATCTCCCTTGATAAAAACTATTTCTGCTTGAGACATAGCTCTGCATCCTGAATCACTGTTTCTCATCCTCAAATTACCATTTCTTCTTTAAGTATCTTGCCAAACAAAATAGAACACATACAGAAGAAAAAAAAAAAAGAAGAGTTTAGTCATACTGCTATCAATATTCTTCATTTGTTCACCTACATACTTTCTTTTACACATTCATGTGATGCTCAAGTGATCTGAGAAACAAAAACTGATTTGGAAGAGTTTGGAGATTTTTAAAAGATATGTTGCACTGACAATGCTACTGTATTTGTGGCTAGAACTGCAAAATAAAGTAAAATAAATCTTGTGAACCATTAGCCAACATGCAGATAAAATTAAAGGATGTCCTAGATTCACCTATACCTCTTTCTTTGTGTAGTGCTAAATTGCCAGTGAGAAGTTTAATTTTAATGGAGCATATGGACTGTAATAATATGAATGTTCATTTTATTTCTATTTAGAAGAGCAACAGTACTCTTCTTTAATGGGTTAAACCTACATTTCCTGCAAATAATATGGGAAAAGGGGGGGAAAGACCATATAGAGTGATGTATGTAGAGAACTAATAACAAAGCATGATTAACTGATAAAAACAGCTAAATGACAGGCAGCATAAATTATCTCAGCTCTACCAGTTTACAAGCACATACAGGTGCCCAGCATTTGAAAACAATTCTTCATAATACTGAGAAAGCTCATAGCAAAATGTAGAAAATACTACTTCTCTTTCTAAGTTTCATATAGCTACAAATAGACACCTAAATGTGTATATATACACACAGAAAAAAATATATATTTATTTCCAGAGCCCAGGAGTACCCTTACATAACCAAGCAAAAATGGAACTCTGCTTGCTTTGAGACTGTTGCAATTCCTTTCCTCAGTGAATTACATCATCCCTTTCTATCATGGGAAATCTCTTGATGCAATTCAGCACCAGCAGAAAAGTTCTTTCACATGAAAAAATGTGCTTGCTAGGGCCATATAAGCTCACAGCAAGGGCAGAAACTCTTCTGTGGTAAAGTGGCTCAGGCCTCAGGCAGAGGTAGGTGAATATGGGATCCAGAGAAAACAGCAGGGTGATGCAGTGATGTTGGATATGCTACAGCAGTTGGCTGCCTAACCCAGAGGATGAGCTCAGATTTCACTATTCCTTCTGAAATGCTCTATGAGAAGAAAAGAAAAATCCAAGTTCACCCAAAGCCTTTGCATGGTGCCTGAACCAACAGGCAGGGTCTCACCAGTGTGAAACCCTTACACAATATTTATAGTTGTATAAATAATGACTATATATCACTTTAATGCTTTTACAGAAAATGAAATATTTAAGTTTGAAATAATATATAATAATATTTAAGTTTGAAAACATAAGAGGAAAGGCTATATTTGCAGCAGTGTACTAATTAATTAGTTTGTTATAGACTGGAGACAAAAATTTATCACTCACTGGATCATATTTTGTATTACTAATTTTGAAGTTACTGATTTTGTTTCTACTAATTTTGAATTTCTGACTTAAGAAAAATGAAAACACTTAATTCTCAAAAACACAGAGCTAGAGCATTGAGTTTTCTAACTATAAAGCTTGTCATGATGTCAAAACTTAGGTAAAAGGCAAGAATGCTGTCTGGTGAAATATAGGTAATTATTGTGGCTTGACAAAACTAGCAGAGAAGAAATAATTTAAACATTATTTCTTCAGTAGGACTCCAGAGAGTAAGTGGCTATTATCTTTTAGGTATAGGACTTGGTGCACATCCTAGCAAGCTTCACAAAGCCACCAGTAAAATTGTTTGAACAGAGCTTACAGTAGAACGAGTTTTTTTTTTAATTTGATACACTATTTGTTCTCAGTTGTAAAGTGACCCTCTTATTTTAACATAATATTGACCATTAATTTCTAAACATGAGGCTGAAGTTTCAGATACCTGAAAGTACAAATATCACCATGTGCTCTCTCCTTGCTCAAACTTGTGATGAACAATGAAGGAAACAAATGAACTTTTATTAATCTCACAAATCCTATGGCTGCTTTTAGATGGAGCAGCATGGACTCCTAATTCATCAATGTAAATGGGATGACTAACATACCTCACCTCTCACCTCTAAAATTGGGTGTTCCAGTATCTTCCAGGACAGGGAAAAAGTCACCTGGAAAGCTACAAACTTAAGTATTAAAAGCTAAATATTAAAGGCTTTTTGGATAGGAAGTTAAAACCATTATTTCCAATGATTTTTTTTTCACCTTCCCTACTAAAAGGTTCCTTCCTGAATAACTTGGTCAGAAAGATGCTTTTAACCAGAAAAGTCTTGTGTGCTAGACTAGGCTGAAGTCAGCCATTCTTGCCATGCTTGAAAATTGTAACTGCATCCAGAAAAAACAAGGTAACAGAATGACCTGCTTTTCCTCTGATCTCTCTTGACACCGTCAGATTTACCCAAAGCAGATGAACTCCTGGACATTTCCAAGAACAAAGCTTGTGAAGTCCCATGCACTGCTCACACTTGTGGGAAAATCTGGATTGTCTGACAGCAAGCCCACTCAGCTGGGAGCCTACCTGGACATCAGCAGTGCTAAGAAAGCTTGGGGGAAGAAAGGTGTCATCCTGAAATAGCTGAACCATGGTTAAACAGACACAAAAGAGAATTAGTAAAGGAAAGAGGCAATAGCACTCTCAAGCAGGAAAAACTTGCATCAGACCTAATAGCCCTGCTCCCTTCTGTTTAATGACTTTCCTGCTTGATCCAAGCATCAGAGCAAAGTGGTTCTCTCTAACTTGAGACACAGTTTCTGAAGGGTGGGAAAACAAAGGTGGCACAAATAAGTGAACAGACTGTGAATTCCTGTTATGCCTTGTGCATTTCCCTAGGAAAGGGAGGTCAAATAAAAAGGCACCAATGTACAATGAGCTTGGTGTCCTAGAACAGGTGTACAGGGGTCTTGGGGACATTATCAGGATCCAAAATAAATTTATATTTATATTTTGACTGGTTAATTATTTATGGAAAGTCCTATTTGCACTTTTAAATTTTGGTGTTGAATTAATTTCCTCCTTTCTCTGCTTCAAAACTAATTTTGTCATGTAAATACAAACTGCAATGAGAAAGTACCTGCAAGCACAAATTAGATTATGTAAGACTAAATCACACACTTCCAAGTCTTCAGTAAACTTTCAGCATTTTTGTATTACAGTTATGCCAGTCTAAAGCTGCCAAAAGGGGAGGTCCCAGGCCTGCCTGCCTCCCTCCCATCCCTTTTGTTAGATCAGCCTGTGCAGCTGCAGGATGAGTTGGTTCAGCTGGCTGGTGATGTAAAGTAATTTCTTTCAGGGTTAGGATACAGTTCCATTAAAGTTGACATTAAAATATTTAGTGCTGCTGCAGTTACGTCCATCTCCAAAACCTGCCTCCTGTGTTTTGTCAACCGTGCTGTTTGTCTGACTCTGCAGGGAGCAAGTTCAAGCCACTAAATCTTTGGGAAACTATCCAAAGAATTTGGGGGTAGAGGGGGTGGGGAGAGGATCAGGGAATAATACTCTGCTGGCTCAATGGCCTCAGCTAGATCATTAAGAATTTGGATGAAAGCCTGTCCCAGTACAAAGAAGTAACAGCCACCACATAGCAAGACTCAGGATCAAGGCAGCAGCAGCACAGCCCACACTGCCATCGACCATCACTCCTGGATCATCCAGGGAACTGACAACCTCTGTGTCTGTGCAATTAAGTGCTAAGTCTGCAAAAGAAATGGCCTCTGCCTTTGTCTGGAGTCAAGTGAGAGGGCATCATCCCCTTTCAATGCATATGGATATTGATTGAACATTGTGGGGCGGAAATTGTTACATCAATTGATCAGGAAAACATCAATATGTGATTCATCTTTTTTTAAAAATTTTCTGAATCAGAGATTTTGTATGTTTATATTTTATTGAGAGAAAGGATATGGAAAAGTAACATCAAACAGCTAATAGTTGGAAAAAAACAGTGGCCTTAAGAGGTTTTTTCTAATGAGGTCTTATTCATTTATTCAACTGGAATAATTTGATAATTATTCAAATTATGACTTATTAACCCTTATCTGGCAGAGGAGTTAAATTCCATAAATAACTCTGAAAAAACCAAAACCCAGCAGTGAATCAAAAGATATATTAAACTGAAGTAAAACAATCCTGAGACAGCTGGATCATGAAAAATTGTTCAACTCATAGAACATTTAAAGGTTAGAGCTCTATTACAGGTAAAAGAAAGAAGATCATAGAGAGTGAAAAAAAAGATTAATATAGTGAGTACCTAGTGCTTCTTTTATTCATTTCATTTTTACTGTCAGGCCACCATTTTGCAGATGGTCTGAAGTATCACATTCCTTACCACCTCAAAAGGTTCTATATCAATTATTTTAACTATGGCTGTAAAAGAACCGCCTACAGACAGCTGCTGGAAATAAAAGGCATTATAGAAAAAGTCTCCTAGTATCTTTCTTCATGAAGATTTTTAAATAGAGAATTCAGTTGTAAAGTGGTGTAAACTTTGGCAGGTTCATGGTCTTGCATGCTACAAATGGAAGGCAGACTCAAAGACCCCATTGCAAGCACAGAGAACACTGGCCACAGAGTTACCACTAGTTACATTTCTCATTTAATTTCATTTTAGGAGAAAAGATAAGGATTAAAATGTCTGGCAGTTGGAAATCTTTCATGAAACCACAGAGATGGTTTCAGTGGTTAATTAGTCTTGATGCTAAAATGCCACCGAATGTAAAATGTTAACTTTAAAATTTACATGAATGATTTCTACACCATTTAGTCACTTTTCTTGCCAGAAAAAAAAGTCAGCATTGTAAAATTATGAATAGTGGGTATTTATTATAGAGCATAGGGAAGAGCACTGTCTTATTTCTTTTCTTTAAAAGTTTGCCCGTGTTAGACAACAAGTCAACATTAACAACTGCAAGAGCCTTTGAGACAGTTCTTTAATATTCTTAATGGAAATTTACTATAAATTGGCATCAATGCTTGCAGTCTTAACTCATCTGCTTTATGTCTACCTATTGTTTCACTACATATTTTTGCACTCCTGAATGAAGTTTTCTGTCTAGAGTACTTGAAAACATCCAGTACTAATAGCTACAATTTAATATTTCCATGGAAAAAGTAAATATTTTATCATATGATCTAACAGCCTCTTTGCCACCTTTTCCTCCATCTAAATACAGAAGATAAATATTTTTTGAATACTTCAGCATTTTCTGCCTTACTCTGGGGAATTCTTCTGGTCTTGTCTAGATTTGGTTAACATTGCTGGGATTTATTCAATTTCATTTTAACAGCTACAACAAGAAACCAAACATCTGCCCCATTAAAGGAAAGGGGGGGGAAAAAAAACCCAAAACCCACCAAACTTTGTGGTCATGGCTTTCTTCTGAATTTTTACCTCTGCTTTTTCAGTGTTCTAAATTTCTTAGCTGCTACATACTAATTACCATCAAATTATGCTTTCCTTCAGCTGTTTTTCAGTATACATCCTCTCAAACTGATTTATTTAACAGGGGTTTTTATTTCCTGTCTAAGGCAGTTTTCAACACAAAGTTGAAAGAATCATTTCAGTTTTGGATTTGATATTATTTTGAGCTTGTAAAGTGCGTTTTTAATTTACCAAGAGAGGTTTTACATTATAGTTTTTCATACAGAGAATATTTCCTGGTTTTCATTTTCCTCTGTGTAGGTCATAAATTAATCTGTTCACTCATCTAAGACAACACTGTGATGTTTTTCTTCTTTTTTAGCCATCAATATACATTTAATAAAGAATTTACTGCATCAATATTTTAGACATCTATGATTTTTTCTAATGTCTGAATCATTTTAGTGCTGTCAACATAAACCATATAGAACATTTAATCCCCATGATAATACATAATTTTTTTCTTCCTTTTGGGTATAAGTAGGTTCTTAGAGAGTCATATTGTCCCCTGGTGTGATTTTATGTCATAGATACTTGATCAAGTTCAACATTGAGCACAATTTCAGAACCAACTCCAAATACTTCAACTGATGTTCTATCAGGTAGTGACAAAAAGGTGGAAAAACCCAGCTTGGCCATACAACACACTCTTTCAATGGAAGCATATTATTTGTTATTTAAATTGTGTAAACTGAAATAAAAATGACAAGAAAAAATGAAGTTTGTTCAGTGAAACAGTAATTTTAACCAATGGCATAAATAAATTGTCATACACCTTACTACAAATATTGGCACTCTGCACTGTTACTTGACATATTTTATAACCGGATTGTAGTTCCCTATAAGACACACAAACTATGAAGTATAGATACTGTCATAATAATGCTGCTACTAAAATGCTATTTGTATTCTTAGTATATTCATTTTTCTTCTTAATAGTTTGTTGTCTTTTTTTTCTTCTACCTTTATTTGATGCTACTGAAGTGTTTTTATTTATAGACATTCATATTTGCAGTTTTGGAAATGTTTGTCATTTGTCTTTTATGTATAATGTAGGTGAATTATATTTGTGATTTCTGTTTTAAGTACATTAGCTTCTATACCCTATACTCAAAAAGTAATGTGCTTAAAATAAATTTTTCCTTCATCTTCAGACACACCTGAATATTATTAGGCCTATCATCATATATGGGCATATTTTTTGCTTCCTTAAACTGTTAACAGTTTATGTTCAAGTAAGGCATGTCTTTCTTATGTAGCCCTTCTAAAACTATTGTGTCAAAATATATTTATTTGTATTTATCTCTTAGTGCAATAAAGAGAATTATAACACAATAAATCAAATGTAGAATGCAAGATTGTATTGCATTTCAAAGACTTGGCAAGTAAATGGAGAGATGAGCAATTCTCCCCACAAATGGTTAGCAATAGTCATTTGACATCAATGATTTACTAATGTTGAGGAAAAAAAAAAGACATTTTCTATTTCACCTCTCAGTTCCTACTTTAAAAAAAAATATAACATACATGTTAACACATTTCAGACAGATAGTCTTAGCATTCCTCACTGGCATCAAACAGATCACTGCCAAAATGATGAGACAACCATGCAGTCAAAAGTGCCATCAGGCTTGAAAATCTCTGTGGTCAGCAAACTTTGTTGTACAAAAGGGCTGACCTTTACTATCTTATTATATTTTATTTTAAAAGAAGGGTTAATTTGGAGATCTGTTAACTCACACAAAATTAGATTTAATGAGGTCTTTCATGCTTCTGGATGAGATGCTGTTGCCACCAGCAGGTGCTGAACAGAAAAGAGTAACTTGTTAACTTGGGCAATGTCAAACTGGTTTAAATTGAATGAAATGACATGAAAGAAATTAGTTGAAAGGCTCCAGATTGTTTTACAATGCTTTTTCACAATGCATTATTCACTAGTAATGATTTTAATGACTGAAAAAATATTATAGACACTAGTTACATGGGTGCTAATTTAATTATGTTATATCACATGATAAAAAGGATATAGGTGTTTTTCATTCTGAGTATTAATAGGCTGGGTTTTATCAAATTCTTGTATGGAAAACAAATCTCATTTCTTGGTAAAATAGGTGGGACATTAGCAATAATTACTATATAACCAATGTGCAAGTAGCTATGGTAATGAAAATATAATAAGAATCTGAAACTTGCATCTTGACTCTTGAATTTCTTGACTTCTCTTTGTTTTCAAAACCAGACCAGGTTTAACAACAAATGCGCTTAACAAAAACTTTTTAAGAATGTGCTACTGTTTTGTAAAATGGGGACATGCCTTCCTTCCATTTATTATATAAACATCTTTCAAAGTATACACATCTAAGGATGGATGTCTTCATATGGATGCTGAAAAACCTGACCTGGCAAGTATGCAAGTACCTCTGAGCTGCAAACCATCAAAGCATGTTAGCACTGTGCTGGACCTCTTGACAAGGTCCATTAGTCTGGGTGAAGCTCCTGGCTAATGCAGGCAGACTTTTGCTCCCAAAGAGGCAGGACTGCAGAGTGTTACTGTGGAACACACAGAGCCATCAGCTGGGCTCTGCACAAGCTGCCCTGGCCTTGGAAAACGCGCTCTGTCTTTGCACGGCTTTCTCTGAAACACTGCTACCTTTACTTGGCTTACTTTTACAAATTGTACAGTGAAGAGGGCACAAATGAGACTTAAGGAAATGTTTCATTTTAGATAGAAACCTAGCAAAATAACCAATGCTGGAATAGGTATGTTTCTTTTCAGGTATGCTGAAATAGGGCAAACTGGATCTGAGAAAAGCTGGGAACGTGCAGCCTTATCCTCACCTGCACTTCACAGATCAGAGAAAAAAGCTGTTGCTGTTCTCTCTCCTTTGTCTCTTCCCTGCTTTTGTCTTTTTGCATTAAGTCTGGCTTATGTAGTTCCATTTCACCAAGTCACCTTTAACCTTCTGATTGCTAACCTGCTTGCTCTGTCTATGACATATTAACAGAGCAAATCCATGGCCAAAGACAAATGTAATGGGCTTATTGAGGAGGAAGTCACCTAAATGCTTCCACATCGACCTGCTGCCTGAAAAGTATGATGAGCTCTTGTAAAGAAAAACAGTTTGCTAAGTTTAGGCCTGGAATTTGAGCCTTATAATATTTGGAAAGGAATAATGGTACCAAGTTGTAAAACAGCAATCCTTTTCAGTCTCAAAAGTAAGTCTGGCTAAGTAAATTTCTAAATTTGAAATGAAAATATTAAAATACATTTTTCCTGACTTCTTGTCTCATCCTTTGAAAACACAAACAAAACAATCAAACAAATGACTAAAGATGTTTTTTTCTGCTGTTCCTGGGGGTCAGAAAGTTGAATTAGAAAAAGAGAAAGGAATATCATGATAGCTCAAGTCTAATATCCTAATTTTTAAAAAGTACAAAACATGTGAAAGGGAAAAAAAGCCCTACTTCTGCCATTCCACTGTACATATTGTTCCTGTTTCACATATGGCCCTAGTTTCCTCACCCATGTTGCATCAGTCTGACCTCTTGCTTCCCAAGCCCACACCACTCACGCAGCTTCCTCCAAATCTCCGCACACACCTTCCTCAGGAGCACCAAGGAAAACCAGTCCACCCAAAATATCATTTCTTGGCCCAATCCTATATACATCCCCACTCTTTGAATCAGGATTCTCTGTGCTGCCAACAGAAGCTTCTCTGAGCAAAGATCGCCAGATATTGCAGTGCTTATATCCATCCAAAACGATAACCTGTGCTGGTGCTAATGAGGGGTATAAACACTCGATGATGTTCAGACTTATACCTGCCTTGGGTCCCTAACTCTTCTGGCAGACTGGGTTCACCATGGAGTAGATGATGGAGGTTTTCTAAAACAGCAGTAGAGTGCCTAACTCTCCTGAGAATCATTAATGGGTAACTCAGCAAGTCATCAGCTATGTCACAGCTAACAAATACACAAAACCTGGAGTTTGGAGACCTTAATTTCTAGAAGAGCAGCAAAAAAATCTTCACCTTATGCCTTAGTTCATACATCTTCTGCCCTGATGAACTAGAGGAGTACACCATATAAAAATAAAATTGCCAGAATTATCAACCAGTAAGAGATCTAACCAATATAGATCTCCACTGGAAATCTGTGCCTTTAATGAACTACAAGTACTTCAAATATAGACAACTTGATAGGATTCACAAAAGATTAACTAGGTGCAGACAGGTCTATGAAATTGCATGATAAAAACTTATAGCAGGGTCCAGTCCTCTATGGATTAGCATGTTAAACAGTTTAAATATTAAACTTCAAGTACAGTATTATAAATATACAAAAGGTCAATTAGTCAGGACACTAACTGGAGGGGGAATAAAGATATTATTTTATATGATACATAAGCACCTACCGTTCCTGATAGTTAAACATACGATTTAAAAGAAAACCTATGAGTTCCTTTATATCATATCATATCATATCATATCATTTTTCACTTAATAAAGATTGTATTTACACAGCTTAGGGAAACATTTTTAATGTAATTCTAGACAGCCTAATTTTATGTTTACAACAACATGTATTTAAACTGCTGTGAAGGGGTCTGCTATTTGTATCATGGTTCAGGACTTTGCAGATGTTTCTCTTGGTACTTTATGCAGACTTGCAATGACCACTTCAGATTCTTCAGGAGTTATAGGCAGGTGTGTCTGAGGGTATCCTAAGTTCGATTTGTAGTTCCCTCAGTTAAATCCAGCCATAAATAGGATAATCAGGAGTATGGTAGGCCAGAGTCTTTGGTGACTGATGCTGGTGGAACCAGTGAATAAGCAGGTACAAACACCTGGTGTTACCCAGTGAGGCTTTCCAAGCAAGGCAGGTCAGGCCCAAGGGACAAAGGAAGGGAAGAGGACATAATGATTCAGGCCTGCAGGCTGCCAGCTGTTGAAAAAAAGAACTGCAGAGCTTTCTATAGGTAGGCAAATTGCATTCTGACTACACTTGCTGATTTCTGGGAATGTAATTTTCTAGACTGTTAGGGCAAAATACAACTCTGCTATAAGCTGCAGACTGTACTTCCTGCAGCCTTGCTGTCAAAATATATTCTAGTATTTTGTAATAATAGCTCAGAGACAAATTGTGGAAACAAGTAATGGAAAAATGTAAAATCTGTCCATGTCACGAGTTTAGAAGCATCCAGAGGATACACTCCATAAACCTGATACCACATGCACAATAGCTATACAAATGTTTTGAGATAAAACAGCAGTTCTTACATTCATCATTTTAAGAATGAGAATCCCGTAACCGGGAAAGGGCAAGGGAAACAAAGCATGTTTCAGATATACACAGAGTCTCACCTTAAGACATCAGATGCACCAATGTGCAACTCAATTTTAGAACAAGCTAACATCTAGTGAATATGAATTCAGCTGACATGAATTCGTATAGAACTATGTAACTGTGATAAATGTAACTCTAATAACATACTAAAGAATCTTTTCTTCCACTTTCCTAAGGTTGGTATATTCTGGTAGCTAGAGACCAGAAGATTTTTTTGATCTATCATGATATAAAAGTCACTTTCAGAGGAGGCATGAGTAGTTTTCAGCCTTTTTAATTAATTTTTTCTTTTTTATTTTTTTTTTTTTCTTCACAGAGCCTTTAAGATTTTTCCTGTGAAGATGAAGATTCCTATACAGCAAATTTAATCTTGCCAGGCTCAATTTTCTTGGTTAGCTTTGCCAGCTCTCTTAAAAGTCATCTGTGGCCAGTAATTGAAAACCACAGACTGCTGAGTGGAATCAGCAGTCCTGAGGGGTACACTGTAGAAGTAGCTGAACTACGTGAGAAAGTCTTGGCTGGTTTTATTACAACTTGACTTTCAGGAAAGGGAATTGTAAAACCAGAGCTAAAACAGACCTTACCTAGTGTGAAGGTGGAACCCTGCCCAACATTGTCCTGTTATGGCACGCTGATGAACAACACACAGAAGGCAGTGAACGAGCTTTGGACAGAGTTTACATGCTCACTACATGGCTGAACTTTCATTAACTTCCAGTCTGGTTCAAATGTAAGGTTGTTCCATGGTAAACCTACTCCCCCAGTGAACTCCACAGACAACAAATTTAAATTTCTCTAGTACATAGGAAGGGAAAGAGAAAGTAAAGAGGGGAAGAAACCTAATTGGTACCTAATTGGTAACTAACGTGCAAACTAATCTGTGACACACAATGTCATCTCTCTTTTGTTCCCATATTCATCTCTGTGGAGCAACATGAACAAGTACCAGAGAGAACAAAAAGCCTACACATTTGCAATATAATAACCCACTGTACACCTGCCCATATTGATAGCTGAGGGTTCTAACAAGACAGGAGACATGAACCACAAACCAGAGGAATAATGGATTTCTTCAAACAGACACATAATACATGCATGTATACACATATTTTATCCTGCACCTTCTCATGAATGCCAGCTGTCCTTATTCAGAAAGTGCACCTTGTTATTTTCAGGGCAATATGGACAGTTATTCTCTGACTCTCCAAAAAGGCTGTTTGTTACATATCCTGTCTACTCCAGATACTTACTAGGAAAAAACAGTATGGGCATGTGTCTGTGTGCAAGGTGGAGTTCAGGCATTTGAAGGGAAACATAAACTAGTCTATTGCTAGATGACAACAAACTATGGAAAATGCATAGGAGGAAGGGAAAACAGTTCATTTTGTCCCTATCAAATATTGTCACTTTTGACAGTTTCTTGAATAACACGATTTTCTTTGCCAACTGACAGTTGCCTTGATCTCATTGCACTCTCATTGCCAATACTACCCGACAGCTATGCCTAAAAATCATTTAGCTTCAGAATGTCTTATCAAAATAATCTTTCGTGAGTACTTACAAGAACCTCGTCTACCCCCAGTATTTACAAAAGGTTGACACAAAAATTTGAGATGCCTCTCAGAGAAAAGAGCTACTAGATTTTGTACATGATAAGGTGATGTTTCTGAACCTATTAAATATACTACAGGCCCATAATGCTCTCCCTTCAGGGTAATAAATCAACTTGTCTTAGAACACTAACAGATGAACAAGGAACCACTGTAGTACCTTGTGAAATAACAGACCCCACTGTGAAAACAGTGGACTCACTTCTCTTTGGCCAATAGATTGTGTTAAACAGTTTCCAAAAATATGGTCTTATGCAGGCTGAACACACTAGTATGGTGTCAAAACACCAATTTGATGCTTCTGGTAAAGTATATTAAGAGTCCTAACCATGTACCACTTATATAAAGCTATCCAACATCTGTGTCCAGCACTCCACACTGAGCTGAATCTACAAATCTAAGCCTCTTAGATGGGCCACTGAATGCTTTACAGAGAAGTTGGTACTTCACACAGCTGTACACTACTGACAAAAACATCTATTAGTTTAAGAGAAATGATCTTTCCTAAGCCTTTTAAGAGGAAATATCATGAGTTTGAACTGCAGGTTATTCCCACATTGATATGAGTGAGTGAGACATCTCATATTCTCCTTCTTACTCTGAGTTTAATATTCCCTTGAGGTTGGAATACAGCTCAGCACCTTGGACTTTGAAAGCTTTCTAACCATTCTCCTTTATGTAAAAAATGCAAAACATGGAAAGTGCCACTGACACATCTGCATGCTGGAGAACATGTTCTATACAAACCTTTGAGAAGCTTTCTCAGATCTAGTTGGGGTTGTCATCAGTTGTCTGGTTTGGAATATGGAAAGATTTCTTCCTCTCCCATATGCAAAATACTCCGTTATGAGAAACTCTTCCTACTCCTATGCTTTTCCCAAGATTTTGGGAAACTGCTTCTAAACTTTGGTGATGCTCCTCTAAATGCTGATTGAGAGCTGTGCAGTTGGAAATGTTGTCTCTTCTGGTGTGAGTCATAATGCAAACAGAGGGACAGAGTTTGCCATCGTGCTTTACTAAAAGAAAACACAAGTTGCCTTTAGAGCTTTAAACCAGAGAAAAAATGCTTGAAGGATTTCAGTGCCTGATGCTGAATCTCTCTCTCAGATCACAGAGCTGCTTTTATGGCTTTAACTCTCAAATTTACTAATTGACATTTTATGTTGCAATAATGAATTCAGTTTGTGGCTACACACGTTCAAGTCCTGGACTTTCCCTGGGTAAAGATTTTTCTACTTAACATTAATGCTTTCAAAATAGATGATAACAAACTAGATGCTATAGTGACTAAAAGATCTGTTATGCTCAAAGGAGTAAGATTCAGCAAATACAAATATAAAGTATAATTAAGTGACCAAACCAAGCATCAATATGACCACTCTATGGTTCAAATATATATCTATCAGTAGTGGACCTCAAGGCCACTTTGACAAAGAAATATCAGATGTTTCAGAGAAAACTGTATAGAAGTTTTTAGCATTACAGAAAACCACGGTCTAGGCAAAGATTGACCCTGCATCAATAACTTAGAATTGAAGGCTCCTGGCCTTGTTGAAGTCTGTGTTCTGGTTTGAAGATTGTAACATATGAATAAAAGAGACCTCCATGGGCTGAAATCAAAAGTATTTTTCATTACAGAGCCTTCAGTTATTGAACACAAGTTATATGCACAACATTAAATCTGCGTGGTTGTAAAATCTGATTGCAGTCTCTAACAGAAAACACACTGATCTTGTCCTATGGGAAAAATAATAAAATACAGTGATGTTGAACATTTATAAATGACCTTTCCATTCATAAAAAGCTAGGGGTCTCAAAGGAATCCTGCAATAAACTTGCATATGAGTTTATCTATTATCCATCATGGAGAAAAAAAAACCCAAAGTAAAACCCTTCAAGCTGGGAGAATATTTTACTAATCTATTCCAAGTCCAGTGGAGCAGAAGCCTGCATGCTCTAGCTGTAATATTTTGCTCCACCAGAACAGCAAGCTGCCCGTCATGGGTCACATATATTGCTTATCAACAGAGGCATGTTGGCTCACATATTCATATATATCAGAAGGCAAAATCTCCAGGCCAGTGATGCTTTTCACCTCCAAAATTGCACCTTGAATTTTATGCCAATCTAACAGGCAAAAATAAAATGACAAAACAGAAGTCCAGTCAGTATGTGATAATGAAGTTATTAATTTTACAGTGCCAAAAAAAAAATCTAGAAAAAGAAAATTAGCATATTAAACCTTTTTGTAAGAGAAAATTCAACATTTTTTTGTAAATAAGGAAAAACATTCCAGCCAACTTTTCAAGTAATTGGTGATTTTATCATCCTGTAGTTTTAAGACTGTAACATGCTGGTTTTGTCATCTTTGCTATTTCATCTTCAAGCCCAGGAGAAACATTTTCACCCATTAAAAAAAAGGAGCATTTCATTAAAATTTGTGGTGTCTACACCATGACACCTATGCAGCAATTTATCTGCAATCTATG
Organism: Notiomystis cincta; assembly: GCA_013398075.1. Lineage (NCBI taxonomy): Eukaryota > Metazoa > Chordata > Aves > Passeriformes > Notiomystidae > Notiomystis > Notiomystis cincta. The sequence goes on from VZRX01012267.1 coordinate 29,416, forward strand.
TTAGAGGTAAGCATGCACTTAGGGAGCACATGTAGCTATCTAAGAATGTCCTCATATGGAATCTAATTGTAACAGGAGATATTCCAAAAAAAGTACTTCAAACACCAAGGAGAAATTTTGCTTTTGAATCTGAATTACTACATTACTGCAGGTAATTCTTATGTCTAATTCTCTGTGAGATCAAAAAGAATCTTGCATGATGATAGGTGGATAGTATGAAAATAGAATCTACAGCAGAAATACTGGAACAGACTCTTGATGCACAAAAAGGACCTTTTGGTCATGTTTCATTTTGACTTTGATGGTATTATGATGTGAACAGCAGCCAAATTAATTAAAATATCCCTTTGGTATGAGCAAGGATTTTGGCTAAAGAAAAAAGCCCAAATAATATATGTATATTTTTAATTCTATGTTCAAGACCATTTGTGATTCCTGTAACAAATCTTTCGATATAATCACTTGTCACCAAATTCAGAGCAATCAGGATGTCAGCTTTTTGTAACTAAGACACCTATTCACACAGAGGTTACCTTTTCAAATATACATATGGCCAGCTGCAGAGCATTTCATACACACTATTTTCTAGTAAAAACCATTGCTAAGTAAGGTTTTTATTCTACTGGCACTAGAAATAAACAAACTATCAGATTAAAGCAAACTGTAAAAAGTGCTGCATACAAGAGAAATATTTTACTGATATTAAGAAAAAATGTTGAATATCAAAAAGCTTCAACTCTCAATTCAAGCCATTCATTTCAACAGATATTTAAAATCCAAATGTATTAAGATGGGCAGTTAAAGAATCACTTACATGAAGAAACTGCAAAGAAAGCAGTAGTCTTGTTAGCTAGCCTGAATATTTGCAGACATTGGCACATGAACAGCAGCTATAGATTCTATTAATCGTATCCAGGTGAGGTTTTGGCAGACAGACAAGCAGAATTCATGCATCTTAATATTTATATAAATTCAACATACTAAAACCCACTCATCTAAGAACCCAAACTGGCTTAGTCTGTATTTTTCATACTTAAGACCACAACCCAAATTGATGGTTGAATAAACCTCAGAAACAATTATGTCCTAACATCTCTAGTCAGCTAGTGTCACTAAGCTTACCCATTTAACCTGGCAAACTTATGTTTTGAAGAGTGCATCAAGGGTGTGCTTCACTTTTGGACACACACAGACTGAATCACAAACAAGTGAATGAGAGGATCCTTCTTATACCATTTACATGGCACAAGAATGGTTCTTGATTATGTAAGTGTTTAAAAAATATGTCTCTGACTTCCAAGAAATGTACTCTGGCTGACTACCACACTGGACATCTTTGGCAGGTCTCTGTTAGCCTTCTTTATTAAAATTGTTCTTTCTTGCCTAAAAAACTTTTAGTCACATGTGGCACCTGTAGCAGACTCCTCCATATCTGTATCATATCTGGATGAGTGCCAGAAGTACTGACACTCCAGGAGTCTCAAAAGTTCCTTGTTAAATGAGATCCCTGGATTCAAATAATTTTGGAAAGAGAGGGGTTTAATACATACATGTATTAGATATATTTATTCCCGTGCCAATAACCTGTGGTCAGTTTTGAGGGATGATAAAAGACAAAACCAGAGAGGGTACTTCCTTCTAATTTTGCAAGGAAGTGTAGATATGCTTGGAACACTCAGATCCAAAGGAAAAAGTCCTTTATTATAAATGTAAATGTTCTGGTGTCACCTTACAGCCACGGGCACAAGTTCCTTCCTGGATATTACTTCTGCAGCACCTTCTTGGCTACATGAATGATGCTGATGGTCAGCCTTTTGTGAGTATCAGCCTAAGACATCTGTGCAGGCAGTATATTGATACACTGTTAGGAAGTGCAGGCACCTACACCCGAGGCTTTTGATCCCACCCAATGACAGAGTATCCACAAGTCAGATGCAGGACTGAAACCAGATCTCACTTCTGTCCAAACTCCTATGTAACACATATTTAATCATTAGATATAATTTGAAAAAAAGCAAAACTACATTTTCACCTCTGAGGATACTTCTCACCTGCTGAAGTTATCATGTGCTTTTGAAATCCAGGGGCTCTCTCAGCTTGCAGGCAGATTTAACAAAAAAACCCGTAACGTACAAAACACAATGCCAATTTTGAAACCTTATAGAAAACAGCTTTAAGCTAGAATCAATAGAACTCCCTTTAGCTGGTTTGTACTACAATCATAATGCTAGTTGGAAAACCTGCAAATGCACCTACCTTCAACAGCTGTGCTGCTTTTCACATTCCATATGTAATATTCTTTGAAGGCACAGGAGGTGTTTTATGCAGTTTGTACAGGTGACAATCATTGGAGGCAAAATTCTCTTGCTCCTTTCACCAGTGCAGAAAACAAAGAAAAAGGCTTGCAAAGCCTGCCCTTGCTCACCAGCTGTAAGAGGAGAGCTCTGTGGCAAAGGTCTGCAAGGGATCTTGCACCTGCCTGAGGGATTCGGAGCAGAGCCCGGCAGGGGGACAGAGAGGAGCCTTTCTGAGGGAAGCCAGAGGCACTAAAACCTGAAACATGAAGCATTTCTCTACTTGAAATGCATAATGGCACAACTGTTACTGTACACATGGTGTGTGGCAAATCTGCAGATCATGATCTGGTCTCTGGGGAAGAATTCTCTCCCTTACCTCGTTCTTGATTCTTTCAGAGCATCTTTGCACGAGTGACCATGAATTTCAGTCTAAAATTTTCCTGACCAAGCTTTTAAGGAGTTAATTTTAAATATGGATCTGTTCTGTAGAGGGTTCAATTCCACGTTCTCCCTCCTAGGATGCTGAGTATATGCCAAGCATTTATCCATTTGTTTCAAAAGTGTCATATCAGGAATAAATCGATGTGTTAAGAATTGCCTGATAACGTTGTTGTGGGATTAATCTTACAGAATAGATCATCAGCACGGCTACCTTTGGCATTCTGTGTGCACAATGTTCCATTTTAAGCATGAAAAGCCTTCTAATGCCAAAGTAGAAGAGCCATATATTGAATGATCTGCCACCATTCAATATTTAATCCTGCAATTGAAGCCACTAAAGGGATACAGAAAAGTAACAAGATGAATGAATTGTGACCTTAAAGTTGCAAAAAGACAACCCAAACAATTTATCTTTCTGGCCTGTAGTGCATCTGTGGCCAATATTCCTATCACTTCTCTACAGTTTGGGATCTGTAGATTGATCAATGCCACATTAGCAAAGTACCTGAGAAGACAGCTTAGCAATTCAGACAATCCACTGCATATGCTTTAAGAATATTCTATGTCAATTTGGCTTATCTGTAGCTGAAAGTAAAGGCTTCTTAATAAAAAATCAATTCCATTTTCAAAAACACATTTCTAAACAACAGTGGCAAGGTGACTAGAAATAAAGCTTTTGCTAATCAACACAAATAAAATACTCTGAAAATCTGGTCAGCCCAAAAACCCCACCAGATTGATGCAGTTTTAAGACTTGCTAAGAAATTATTTTACAATTTATTTTACAAAATAAATGTATTTGTTTCCTTGCAAAAGAAAAAAAAAAAATCAATATAGTAAGCACATAGTGATACCAAGACTGAAGGAGCTGAAGGCCATTAAGACCTCAGAGACCACCCAAATCTTTTGCTCATGCCTTCTGTCATAACCAAAGAATTTTTGAAGATATGTGCTAAGGTTGATGTGCTAGTGCTAGCTAAACTCATAAAGTAGCAGATAGCCCATGACAGCATGGTGGGAGACACAGAGAAAACAATTAACAACGAATATCACCCATTTACCTGCTAAGAGTAAATCTCATAAATCTCAAGAGAAAATACAGCCATGCTTGACTTCAAGAACAATTTTCTGTCCATTTATTTCATGGTATCTAACTGGGCTTTGTAAATTAGCATCTCTGCTTAGGGACAATACTTTTCTTGACTGTGACTATTGCTCTTTGTTTAAAAGTGTCAGTAGTATTTATTAGCATGTGTAAGACACAAATTCCAACCAGTCTCATCAAGGAAACATTCTAAAATCTCTTAACATTAAACTAGTCACAAAAAGCCTGATGTTTGGACTTTAATGCAGGTATTCTATCCACTCTGTCTTTGTAGATCAGCAGAAATAATTTCTAAAAGCCCACAAAAAATATATCTTAATCATTGTTTCTAAATTTGTGATTTTACAATTCTGTTTTTTTTTCCCATAGTAATTCCTGTGCATTGAACTAATTAAAATTTTTATCTGACTAAAACTGATGTGGTAGTAGAGTAGGAAAGCTGAGTGGTCCAAAGGTGGCTGCGCTTGAGTGATTAAGATGAAAACTTTATTTCTTTTCCATAAGCGTATTTCGTTTCTGCCCAGTTACAGATCAATGGATCAGAAATGAACAGAATTAAGCATGCCTAAATCAAAACAGAATGTTATTAAAAATGACAAAACAACTTCTTTGGTTTACAGTATTGTGTTACTGCAACATAAATAAGAAAGGACCAAATTATGTTATTTAGTGTATATTGATTGCTCCCACAAGAGACAATGAGCCCAGTATATGCAGACATACCCAGGCATAACACACCAGTTAATTAATGCTAATTTTTAATGAGTGCACATGTGCTTCATTCTTCATACTAATATAAGCTGTAGGTCATACAACAAACTGGAGAAAAAATGAAAGAAATGTATATTCCATTCCTATAAAACGTTTTCCCCATAATTATCATCTCTCTAAGGGGCTCAGTTAAGCAACATCAAGACAGAAATATGATCTCAAGTCTAGTAAATGAATGTAAGTCTTCTACTGAATAGGGTGAGATTGATTAACCACACTTACAAAATACACATATATACTTTGTGTAGTAAGACAGTACTTTCAAAGTAGCAAAGCTACTGAAGGAAAGAGTAACTTCAGTCAAAGTAAAGCACTGTTCTTTCTTATGGTGGGTTTTTCCCCCCCTGGAATATGTCTACATTCAGGAGCATTCACTATTTCCATCTTTTCTTTTGTCTGTCCAAGCTAATCTGTGATCAGCCAGCAGTTTCTCTTATAGTTCACTCTCTACTGTACCTGCACAGTTTTCCATTTTAATATGTATTAAAAATATTTATTTAATTAAAATATGAAAAAAATTAGTAACTGCTGCTTTCTTTATGAGGGTCAAACCAAAAACCTGCCAAGTTAAAAATTACTTCAAGTTCACAAAGGATTGAGCTCTTTAACTGTGTAACCAGGTTTCTCTTTAGCTTTGGGGATAAGTAGTATGAGACACAGGCTTGTAGGGGAATCTTCTCTGAAGTGATGTTTGTTCTAACAGTGCTAAAAATCTGTTTTAAAAATGCTGGCTTGTAAACTTCATTCACAAAGAAAAAAGCTTTTGAACAAAAAGAACAAATACATCAATGAGTAATTATCTCTTTTATTTTTTATTATTATTATTATTTTTTATTTTTTGGGTGTTTTTAAAGCCAATTATAATTTTGGAAATTGTGGAAACCCAAAGAGATCTAATGTGAGTTAAAAAAAAATTAATTATTTTGTTTTGAAGATGCATGTTTAAACTTTTTATTAATTGTTCTTAATTTCAATGCTGGATTTGTTACCTTTACAGAGAATAAAATCTCTTTTATCTGCCAGTGCTATAAATTTGTCCTCAATTTAAATCAGATCTGTTCTTTCTGTCTCAGCTGCATCAGTGCAACACCACTGAGAACAGCTTTGGGAAAGCAATAAAGAGAGGGGTTAAATATTTACTCAAAATGACCTAATTTTGTTAATTTATAAAGAAGACCAGGACAGACAACACACAGTTCAGTAGTCCAAAGCTATGTTAACTTTGCAAGACCAAAGGATTTATCAATCAGCACTTGCATTACTAATCTGAGCCGTAAGCACACATGGAGCTCCCAGCAGTTGAGTCAGAAACAGAGATTTCCACAGAGCCCCTTTTCATGTTGGAGCTACCCATCAAACCTCCAGCAGAACACCTAAGCCTGTTCTGGGGAATCTTGAATGCCTCTCAACGGCAGGATTTGTTCTCTTGCTTTATCTACAGAAATGGAGGTACCATTCTTTACCTGAGGAATCATTGTGTTCAATGTTGATACTTATCAGCCTCAGTCTAATATTTTCAGATATGAAAAGCTTTCACAATGCTCTCAGCCTCCACGGAGCCTGAATGCTGCTGAACAGATGAAAAATAATTCACACTATCATATCTTGATTCCCAAATCAGCATAAAGTCTGCAAGTGCCCCATAATTATTATCTCAGCTTTTTTTAGTAATGAAGCATTGGTGATTTCCCAGAAATAAAAGCAGTATAGTAGCATGTGAAAATCTGCACAGCATTGTCCTCATACTTAGGCACACAGAGGAAGACAGTGACTGCACCAGCTGGAGTTGAAAAATGCAGTTATATCAGGATTAACTTCTACCATTTTATTCTGCCACATATTTTCAGGTATACAGATATTCCTTGACTGGTTTTCACAAACCTAAAAAGCCCATTTCTTTCACTTCTTCAATAGAAGAATTGTCACCTTGCTTCCCAATACCTATGGGTGCCTCCACGAGGTTTAAGTGGAGTCCTGATAGAAGAAAAAGGAGGAGGCACTAAACATTATAAAAGTTTCTAGCTGGTAATTCTTTTTTTAAACATATGGATTAAGAATTACATGAAACTCTATTTAAACATAGGATATCATACCTCTGGTTTGGGGGGGGTCTTTATGTTACCTATCTAAACAAAAATATTAGTTTTTTTTTTTTTTTTTTTTTTAATAAAGCACTTTACTGGTTTTGTATCTGAGCAATAAATATTGCAAAGATCCAAATTCACTATTGCACTACTCCAGCTTATGAGAGTAGTACTTTTGAAAACAGTAATATCAAATATTCTGCAATTCTGTGTCATAAGTCTTAAATATGGAACAGAAGGCATGGACAGATATTTAAGTGGATATTTAGTCCTGTATGTGTGTATAAGACTGCATTATGCTTTGATTTTCCAGAAGTGCACAGGAGGGATTAAAGAAGCAACTATCAAAATGTAACATTTCTAGGCAATTTTTACTATATTTACTCAGGGAACTGGAAGACAGACTTTTAGTTCTCTTAGCCAAGAAATGCTGAAGAAATATTATAGTTTCTTCATCATATTTTTCTACATTTGTGGAGCAATTGGCCTTTGGGAGATTTAAAAACTTGGCAAAAACCTATACTAACATATTGCACAGGTAACGGACAAGAATATGTTTCATGAATTTGAAGGGAAAGAACTGATAAATGTACACACTACAAGCTGAGAGAGACATTAAAAAAGACTGATACTGGTAGGAGGCTGAAAAACCATCACTAGCTTAAAATGTGTATAAACAGGGAAATATAATGTCATTATACTATTAGTAATCATTATTTGGAGGAGGGCATGATGTTAACAAGCTCAAAACACGTTTCAGCCCAGATCTAAAACACAGAACTTTTTACCCGGTTGCTACAGAAAAACCAACAATAAATTCTCAAAGGATTCCTTGGAGAATAAGAAAGGAGGGAAAAAAAGGAAGAAAAAAGACGTTTAAAACCTTTGCCTTTCTTAAAAACTGTGCTTCTGTTAACTTCTATTATTTACACATCTCAGTGACTGAACAGCATCACAGAGATAAAGCCCAAAGGAAAGGCAGCAGTTAATAAATTATGAAGCCATTCTCCTTTAAAACATCAGCACTGGGCAGTACAAAGGCCTGGCATGCCATGGCAGATGCAAAAGGATCTGCAAATCTGAAAGAGTTATCGGAGCTGGGGAACAGCTGCCTCTGCAGATCCCCAGGCCCACCTGGGATCCACTTACTACAGCCTGTCATTCTCGCCCACTTTAATGCTTAGACACTCAATGAAACATTAGATGAAGCTAAAGGATACATCCCCAAAGAATCTGACTTATGCTTTGGGAAATGACCTTTAAACAGTCACCTTCTGATAGAAAATTAACTACAGCTCCCTGCATCTGCAGAAAGACCTTGATGTTTGTGATTTGTTCCCAATGACACACATGCACTATGTTGGTACTCTTTCTGCTGAACTAACATATGCATGCATGTATTTGTTTCAGTTTTCTTTGCATTTCATATTTTCACACTTCAGCACATCAGGTATTAGTTGCTAAGGTGACTAATTTAAAATTATAGCAGTCAGTGATTTTTCAGTGACAAGTGAAAGCCTAGAAACTTATTTGGGTTGTTGGCTTGTTTTAAAAATCAAACTTGCATTGCCTGTGGAAGCATTTTCTTAAATCTTTTATTAGTAGAACAACCAAACCCATTCTCCTATTTTATTAAAAGAACAATAGCCTGGATTTGATGGCTACTATGATGAGGAACATGATAAAAAACAATGATTCTTTCTAGGATCTTAATAAAGAATTTTTTTTTACTAGGAACATACCAAAGTAAGAACCATGTGTTTGACATGGAAAGAAGGATGGGAAGAAATGTCAAAAAAGGTAAACAAGCTAGAAACATACCTTAAAGCAGAACAAGTCAAAATCAAATAACATTGTATTTGCAACAGACCTGACTCTTGCTTATTGCATGCCTACTGTTATGTGATAGGGAAAAAAAAATTGATTAAAATACTGGCATTTCAGAGAGAAACTCAGAGCTAAAGACCTAAAATATTATTGGCCATACCACAGCCACAACCCCCCCTCCCCAAACTGTTCTTTCTTAGCTTGGACATGATGCACAGGGTTCCAAATTTCAATTGCTCAGCAATTACAACCAGAGCAGGAAGCAGCATGTCACATGCTGAAGTTCTTGTGCAAATGAAGATCCGTGCCCAGCCCCAAATCATCCTCTTATAAGGAAATGGCTGCAATAACATTTCCAACGGTGTTTAGTACCTTACATTTCACAGGTGGTAGAAACCAAATTGATTGGAAATATTGCTCTAATAACTTTGTACACAGATGTTAAAGCTCCATACTGGTCTTCCATTTTTTACTGAACACTACAACAGTCCTATTATAAAACTACATTTAATTCTATTTGGAGGGCTGCCAACATTACAAATAGCATATGAAAGACAGTAGACCAAACCTTCAAACTACAAGTTTTAAGACTTCAAACTAATGGTTTTCTTTGAAGTAATCCTTGCCTGAATTACAGTACATGTGAACACAACATTAAATTTTGTCAGGAATAAAAAAAATACTGCTATTAGTATCAGTACACTAAATACTATAGCAAAATCTTATAAACATGTTTTAGCTCCATATCCCTGAATGTCAAAGAAGTCACCAAACTAATTTCTAAGCTTTAAAATGGCACAGGATACCATAATGTAGACTGTTCTTGGAGGGCTGAAAACAGACACACATTTGACTCCAGCACAGAGCCTGTGTTATTACCATGTTGTGTGCCATGCCCAGTATCTGTGGTCCCTATAATATGTACTGTGAACTAGGAAAGCAAGGCAAATACATACACTCCTTCTCATCATTTAGGAAATAACCAGTTATAAGAAGAGTTATATTGGACACCACGAGTTTTGTTCATTTTTTGCTGTTTTCAGTCTTTGGGACAATTACACTTCAGTAATATTTTTGCTGCAAAATATACCTGTTACCTTTGGTATCAGTAACTACCTTTAACCCTTTATTTGCTCCACAGCTTTCTCAGTTTTGTTGTCAGTGCTGGTTGCTGTAAGGGAGAAGGGTTGTGGATTTCTTTGGGTTTGCTGCACTATGTTAATAAGAGATCTATTCAGCTCCTCTTGTGTAATTTATGAACATCACATTTTCCCAGCCAATCTGTGGAAGAACTTTTTATCCCTATAAGAAAAAGAGGACAGTTTACACTAGGAAAATAAAACAACAAAACCAGTGTATTTCTTCTAAACTGACTTAAGATCCCAGTAGTCCAGACACACAACAAAAGTCAGGTATAATGATTTTTAATGCTTCCTCTACAATCAGAGACACACAGTTAGAAATATTTCACCTAAAATCAACATCAACCTTGGTGTCTACATCTGCCCCAAAGTACTTGATCCACATTCTACAGTTCCTCTCCATTGATCATGAATGCATAGACTTCATTCACACAAATCCTTCCTGAGCTAATTTTGCCAAATAAGATTGACATTATCATATGGAGAACTTATGCTTGTGCAGTACCTCTGGACATGAAATCAAAGAAATCCCTGATTTTCTTTTTTTGAAGTAACACAAAAAAATATAGCAATAGCCATAAAGAAAAAAAAGCCAAACCAGCTGCCATAAATCTAATGACCAAAAAATCATTAGTCTATTTTTTGTGGTAGGGATGGAGCACATAAAGATTCCAGTTCATTGCATACTCACAGAAAAGACAATAATGAATACAAATGAAAATTTTAAAAGAGGGTGTGTGATCTAACAAGATCTGCTGAAGAAGACAGAATTGACAGAGAACTGCAGGGACACAAATCCCTCCTATACTGATCCTTTAAGTCAAACAGAACACATCCATCTGTTTCAATGCATTTGGAAAGCATTAGTTAAGCATATTAAACATTAACACCTATCCAGAGGTGCTGTGCTAATATAGACAAGATCTCAGGGACCTAGAAAAGCAGTACAACTCAGGGATGCTGTGAGAGAATGAGGTGGTATTTAAAAAGAGTAGGAAAAAGCAATGCAAAAAACTGCAAGTGGTATCAAACACACATCATCTTTACTGACAACATCTTAAAACCAAAGAAAACACAGGCTACACTTACACTAACATATTCCTCAAGAGAAAGAATAAAGGAAATGGAGAAAACAGTCAGAGCTGCTTTTATTTTCAAGGCAGATTCACTACTGCTTTAATAACACTATTTCTTAAGGCAATGAAGAAATGCAGAAGATTTATTTGTATATTTATTTATAACAATATATGGAAACAGATAGATGTAATTTCTCAATATACTGTATTTTCTCAATATAACTTTTCCAGCCTCAAAATGACAAGTAAAGAGCAGTTTATGCTTTCAATAGGCAAGATTATTTGTTATAGAATTGTTTTTTCCACATTTTACTGACAATTTTTGAGATAAACTTTCTGTTTCAGAAGCTGAATACCAAGTATGCATTGTGTGCTAAATTTGTAGCAGCTTTAAATGACATTGGGAAAAAAATGTATTCACTTAACTGCCGAACTTTACATTTTGAGTTCTTAACTGGGGTTTTGTCATGTCCCTTATGCACACTAGACCTAAATTATAAAGCATTGGCCCTGAGGAGCTCAGCTATTCCCCTGACCTGCACCTCACTCCTAGCTGGATCTTCTCTGCTCTGTGTTATATATCATGGTATTCTCATCCTATGGGCCAAAAGAGACTCATTATCCACCTGAAAAGCAAAAAGCACAGCACACATCTAAATCTCAAACTGATATTTGCACATCCTTGTTATTTCAACAGGAGCTATGCAAATTCATTTCAAGAATATAATTATAGTTTGAGAATTTCCTGAAACTCCCAGCAGATCTGACATTACATTTCCCCCATTCATGGAACTGAACCAGGCTGGCAAAACAAGAGCCACTTTAAGCCTCTGGCCACTTGCAAATTTTTCTTCTAATTTAAATCTGCCTCAAAAACTGTACTGTACACTTACAACCAAAGCAGTAATTCTCACTCTATGTGTTGTCATCGTAAATGACCTCACTGTCCAATTTTCAGTCCAATTATTGTCTACCCACCAGCTACCAAAACCATGCTGCTGCTGAGGAGCTGCAGCAATGTACCTCAAAACCTTAGAGTGATTTTTACTGATTTCTTTTTATTAGTGATAAGTGGATAGATCTCAACTGAAATAGATTACTCCCTATTTTTCATACAGCCAGGACGTTTCATCTAAGAACCAGATACTAAAATCTTCACATTTATTTTCACATGTGCCTTCCACCTGTCTCTGTACTACTTGACAAGCAATTCTTAACTCCTTAGCTGAAAAATACAATACTTTTAATTTCATGTATACTTGCTTTCCCTATAACAAATACCTGGCCCAATTAGCAAACCAGCATGTACATTTCTGCTGTGCATCTGAAGAAGGGCCATACCATCACCTGCATTGTAGAAATGCTGATGAATTGTGACACCTTAAAAAAAATAATGTTTAGAAGCATTTCAAAACTCACAGATAAAAGGTATGAAACAGAAAAGCTATGTTTGTCAATATGGAAATTTGGGAAGAGGATTGATAAAGCAATCTGAAAGATGAAACTCATGAAACATGCCAGCTCTTATACAAGGCAGATTACAGTAACATAACAAGGGGAGAGGAATGGCAATGCAAGGCCAAAGTAGAGGATCACACCAATTCAAGGGCTTTTCACCTGCTGTAAGATTGTTGTAGGATCCTATCCATCAAAGGTAGGCATCAGCCAAGGCAGTACAGCACTGCAAGATGTTCCAGCACTATTTTCCTGTACAGGCGATACAAAAGCAATGGCAGAGAAGCCTTTCTGAGGGAATCAGTCTCCTACTGAAGTCATGAGACCCGACAGGTCTGATAAAAGCAGAGTCCTAGTGCTCATGCCAAAAGAGACCGGGGGGAAATGAAGACATTTCCTCACTTTGAACTTCTTGTAAGCTTTCCAGGAGGCATGTGAATGCCATAGAATTATTATAATACCTTTTCAGGGCAAATATTCTTTGCATAGTAACATGAAAGAATCAAAACCATGCAGATTCTTTATACTGGAAGAGCTCAGGTACAATTACAATATGGTATATAGAATTTCAGGTGCATGTTTTACAATTATATTGATTACACTGAATAACAAAGTGCAAGTAATTCTTTATGGGTGACAAGGAGATAGATTGTGGCCTCTGTACCTTAATCCTGACCTTCAAAATTACCTTGGACACATTTTTAAGATATTACACCTGTGATCCAGCTACTGAATCTATGTCTTAGGTAAGTTATATTTTTATACATGACTAGCAACTATAGCATCATATAATATTCTTTATAATTGCATGTGAATTCAAATTATTCCAATTCTTCATTAGAAAGAGAATTTGCAGCTTTCTCATCTTCTTTACAAATCCTGAGTTTCTTCCTTTTCTCAAGGACTGTGCATACTTAAAACTTCTCCTGCCACAGCTTTGAATCCGCTCACATATTCAAGCACAAGTATCAGTCCCCACTTAGTCAATGGTCCAAACACCCATCAGCATTTCCAATTAATCCTCTCTCTTCCTTTGTGCCCTGTTTTCTCAGCACTCATCTCAGTGCTCCTGCCCCAGTATAGTATTTCTAAATGGTGGTTGGCTTGAAAAAAGCACTGGGAAGAGATGGTATTGGGGTGAAGAGAGCAGGACTGTAGTGTAGGCAGCAAATCCTGCTCTAGCACACTCTCTGCCTTCACATTTCTTTGTGTTTCCCCCTACAAGGAAGGAAGTGGGAGGAAAGTTACTGATTTTACATAACTGTACACAAATGATGCTCATTTGTTAGGTTGTAAATACACTTAGCAGCATTTGCATATTTGCCAGTAGAATCCTATAAAAAAAAAGATTTGCTGGTCTGGGATTATTTTTTTCTCATGTTAATATAGAAGTTTGGGCTGGAATCTAAAATACAGCACTTGGATGCCAAGCAACCTGGCAAATTCTCAAACCAGCAGGTGTTTGAGAAAATAAATAAATAATCAAAACAATTCTCAACAGTCCAGCTTGCAAAAGTGTTAAGAATAACAGATATGCATTGTTATTAAACACTATTTTAAGAGCAGCTAGCCAAGGCAGATGAAAGATGCTAGACATTTTACTTCTGTCAGCTTTCAAAATGTAACTTTTTTTTACACATTGTTTATAGAAATCTGTAGGGATAGGATTCACAGGAATGAACAAGACAGTGAGAAGGATTATCCATTCTTAATATAACACTAACCTGGTCTGAAAACCTCTGGGAGACAGATTTCAGAGTCTTCCCAAGACATCTTAAATAGTGCTTAGCTACTCTAATGCCCAAGCAACATCTCTCTTGCAACAATTAGCACATTATTTCTTGACCTGCTGACAGAATGACCTGCAATGTTTTTCCCTGCCCCTTACCATTAGCCTTGTAGGTTCCAGGAAAAGCACAAGATCTTTCCACCAATTTCCTTTCTTTACCAGCAGTTAAGCCATTGTTTCTTTAGAGGAAATACTCTGCACTTTTGATTTAAGCTTATTCTATTTCTTTTCCAGTGTCTTGGGTCCAAAACTTTATTGGTTTGTGAATCCCAGTGGCACTATAGGTGAGGCCTTACAAGTGCTGAGAGATGCAGAGGGAATTGCTTTATGATTATTTCATATGACACTCAGGATTTTACTTTTTCTTTCCCTTCACAAAGTGATTATTGTGTGGATTCACAGTCTATGAACAATCCCATACAGTACTTAGCTCCTTTCCTACAGAACATTTGCCAGTCAAGTGGTTCTCCCATCCTGCAGGTATGACTTAATTATTGCTACTTTAAAATTGCACCTGTACTTTCTCTTATTGAATTGCAGTTTATTAACTACAGTTTTATGCTCACAAGCCCCATAGATGAAGACTCTAATGCTAATCCCTTCCAGCCAAGTGTTTGTGGCTCCTCCTAGCATGGCACTGCTAGCAAAAGTTAATAAAACTACTCCAAGCATTGAAAGACCTTCATGAAAATATTGCCCAGGAGTGGAACCCACATCTCCACAAAACCTCAGCTCTTGCCTCTTGAGCTGGTAGACTGATCACTCTTCCTCTGCAAATACAGCAGTCTGTAATCTTGTTGTTCCTACATTTGAGGTGTAACACAATGTGTAATGGAAGTGAAAAGCAATATATTTTCTAGAATGCCAACGTTTATCACTCTGTTTGCTAAGACACAAAACAAAACACTTCTATGTGTTACATAAAAGGCTGTTCTCACTAGTGTGTCTGAAAATCCTCATCATTGAATCATTTAGGTTGGAAAAGACCTTTAAGATCATAAGAGTCCAATTGCAATGGTGTGGCTGCTTCTGCGTTTTCTATGTGGAGAATACTTTAGGTGATTGAAACCTTATATGAAAAGAAATTTATGAAAAGTTTGGTTTGTCTCCAAGGCTGTAATTTTAAAAAGGTCATGATGTTATTAAAGGTGCAAGTGACAATGGCACACTAATCAAAATCAGTAAATAGTCAAGGCTTGGAATCACGCTTCCTTCCAGGAAATGGAACCAGGTAACTTCTGTTTTCTCTGTTTGGTGACATTAATGCAGTAATACTGAGTAACTGCTGACAATTAGCCAGAAGATGGAGCAGAGGTCTTGTAAGAAAATCACTCCCTGGTGGCAAAATATTGGAAATTCAATTACACTCTGTTTATTACAGGCCTACATTAGGAACTGCATTCATAATAAAGACCTTGATAATACACAAATTAATCACAGCACAAGGGAGTGCTTTGGTAACTTTTTTACTCCTAGATGCATTCTTCAATATTGAGTTTTTAATATATCCAGACACATCAAAATGCTTTCTATAAAGCTTTTCAACTAAAATTCCTTAAATACAGTAGTATGATATGTGAATAATGTTCTAAAAGACAAGATAATTCTATTACAGGTCTTTGAACAAAACAAGGTGTGGATACTAATTTTTAAATACTCTTTAGGAATTCTCCAGATCTTAGAATTCATATTTGTGTTTCTATGAAGTATGCTATCATGCAAACATCATTAAAGTCATATAGGCTACAGAACTGAATAATTTTCTGCACATATTCACACTTACATATGTGAATACTTTCTTTCCACCTGAGAAAAGCCAGGAACTTGAAGGCATGCATATCCAATTTCTGCAGATACTGCAGATCAGTTTGAAGTGATTGAATAATCTAGTTCCTACTATTCAAGTTATAGCAATTACACAAAATGCTCCCAAGAAGAGTAGGTAGTTATAAATTCATGCTATGACAATGTGTATTGGATACTGCTGAATAATTTAGTTTCTGAATGAATTTAGTCAGCAGTTTGTTTAGACTTTTAATAGTCTATTGCCTACTTTAAAGACTTCTAGCTGCAAGTTCTTCAGCACAAAGGCTTTAAACTGATGTATTTCAAATCTGTCTATATGCTTACTGATTTTAATTGCTTTTTGCCAGGGAAAGAAGTAAGACCTGAAGTGGAATTAAAAAGTCCATTGTCTTCACAGTTAATTTAGTCGTATATGTTATTTTAAAAATGCAATTCTAGGAGAAAAGTACTAAGCACATGAACAGTATTCCACAGGTTAGCTGTCTGCAATTTTGTTTGAGGGAGATTCCTAAGGAAACCTGTGTAAGAGTTTTACTATCAGACACTACAGAGGTGAAACTAGCTCCTGCCTGGCTAGGATCTGTGTTACAGAAACTCTCTTTGGATCCAAACATTCCAAATATCTTATAAAATCCACCCACTTTAGGAAAGAAGTCTCATGATTTCTGAAAAGGGATTCCTTGAATCCACAAGGCACAGTAACTCACAGTGGTGTTCAAGCCACTGACACTCAAGGTAAGCCCAAATGACTGGATCAGACAGGACTTTGGTTCTGAAGAACATGCCCCGAATACCACACACAGCTGCACAAGAGGTAACTGATTATACCTCTGGTATTTGAAATTTTCTGGAACAAGAGCCCTCCAGCCTTGTCCAGCTAAGCTTGGACACTCCTATACCAATTAGAAAAAAAAAAAAAATAAAACACCCCAAAAAAACCCCAAGCCTCTAAAACAAAGAAACAAACAAAAAAAAACACACCACAAAAAAAATCCAAAAAACCCCAAACAACTCAGAAAGAAAAGAAATTACGAATTTGGTGTTCTCTTTTGTGGCAAATGAATCTTCCACACTGCCCAGACAAAGCCTTTCAACACCTAAGTCATCATTTAACTACCATGAACAAGCAGAACCCATGGAAATAGAGTTTATATGATAAGATCTCCTTTGAGACAGACTCCTTCCTAGCAAAGATGAGATGAGTCAACATCACATCATTTTAGCTTGAAAATGTGTTGTTTTTCGAGGCTTGTTCTCTGAAGTAAGGCATAAAAATGAGATGCAGAACACTTTGTGGGACAGTTTGACAAAACTTAGAAGAAAGACTAGGTAACTGGTGTTCATCCCAACATCACTCCCCCTGCATCTGCAGGTTCCTCAGCCTGTCTAGTGTGTTTGATATGAATAGTCACAACCAGGGAAAAACCCAAAATCTCCCCACATTCATGGCATCCAGCCACCAAGCTGCATCTTGCTCCATCAAATCAGTCTGATCCATAGCAGCAGGCTGTTCAGGTGAGACCTGGGAGGGCAGTGCACAAACTGAAGCCAAACCTGTAGGTGCTAGGAGTGAATCTTGAAAGCTGCAATATATACGCATGCACGATTTCACAACTCCAGCTACCCATATTCACAGGACTGCAATTTTTTTCCTCTCCCAGTCCACTGATTGGTGATGGCTCCAACCAAGCCTATCATCTGGAACAGTATGAGCTGATATGTTACAGCTTTCATGAGATCCTAGTTGATGCTGCAGACTTTACATGAATTCTGGCAGTGTCAATCTGCATAAGGATTTGGTCCCTCCTCAAGCACGCTTCCACAGCTGAGGTATTGTAATGCTTAGCTGTTTGGAAAATCCTTTTATTCCTGTGTCCTGTGTTACAGGCCATGCAGTGAAATTGCAAATGGAATACTTCTTGCAGAAGTGAGCCTTGCAAGTGAAAAAGCTGCGCACCAGAGGAGTTTGAAGAATAGAAGCACCAAAATGAGAAGGGCTAATAAGAAATGTATGGATTTATTGACTCTTCAAATGCAGACACCTGACAGGCTAAAGTCCTCCTACATTTCAGAATGAGGAAATACTATGAACACAAACATTGTCTCTTGAATTCTGCTGTGTCATCCTCTACAGCTGCAAAACAAAGGAGGCCACTTCTGGTTACAGCCAGCTCTGAGGAGGTCCTGGGAAGGTACTGCAGAGAAAATTCAGCAAAGCAGACACACTTAGTATGGTGTCAGAGCAGAGAGCAGAGCAGAGCCAGGCAATGCTCTGAGCAGACAGGGCTGCTACCTGCACTGTTAGCCCTGGCTTTGCTCTCCACAGTCTCAACTACCAAATTTAGGGCAGACATTTCCTTACTCTGCCAGGTGCTTCAGCTGTCCCAGTACTACATGGCTGGTAGGATGCAAACCAAGTTGGACCCTCTGTCACCAGTAGAATTTGGAGGCTTTTCCTCTTCCTTAATCCACTGCAGGAAAGGAGTAAGTCTCCATCCAATGTCCCTGCAAGGTTGAGTGTGCTTCCTTCCTGATATCCACCTATGATTCCAAAAGTGAAAGCATTTGCCTCTATTTCCAAGAATCAGTGGCTGGCTATAATGTGGGACATTCATTTTGGGCAAGAATGGAATCTGGCTTGTCTACCTGGTAACAAACTGTTCCCATGCTTTTGGTGGAATGGGAGAAGAGTGGAGGATAGGCCATTGCTTCATTTAGATGTGAAGAGACCAGTTCAGATAGTTCCAGAAAGCTGATTTTGCCTCCTCTTCCTCATGCTTTGTGCATCCTACAGGAAAGCATCAAGCACTCTGAGCAAGGCAGTATGTGCAGCTCTCCAAAAACAGGAGATGGAGACACTTGTGCCTGTTTTCCAAAAAAAGAAAATTAATCTGTAACTGAATCAATAAAATTTGAAGCCTCGGGTTGAAGAGCCCTGAGCAAGAGATAAGAGAAAATGTAAAAATGATATTGTAGAGGAGTGTGAAAAATGTCAGTACTTGATCTAAGAGTACTGATCTAATCCAAAATCAAAAGAATCAATTCAGGAAGTTGGTAGCAATTTAGCCAAAGTCTGTACAAGAACACCAGCTCAGCTGTACTCTGCTGTAATGGGAGGTGGCACGTAGCTGAAGAAAGGGCAGTAACACAATCTCTGCTTTTTTACTCCAGTACAAGTAGGTAACACATTTCCAGTAATGCCAATTAGCAATAGACATGCACTTTAAGAACATATGAAAATATTGGCATTTATTCAGAATGTGCACACACAAGCATCTTAAAATGCTTATCATTTGTGCATCTCATCTGAAATTACCAAAAATTGTTTTTGCACCCACCTTGGTATTTTAAATCGTATAAAATTCAGAGAGATTATCTCAGAATTCAGAAGCACTTCTAAATTTATAGTTAGGCCCTTCGTAAAGTTATTGCAAATGTATTTTGATTTTATATATATTTATTTATGCACACACACACATATATATACAAAAAATATTCCCAACTGTTTCAGTTTAAGTTCAAGAAGTTAAAAAAGGCAGAATTAGTGAATTTGATAGAAAATAAGCAGTATGATGCTCATTTATAAGTAGGAAAACAAAACAAAAAAAAATTAAGCAGCGTGCAAATGCAGATACAGCAAATTAGTGACCAAATCAAGATTTCATTGAAGTGTCTCTTACTTCAAAGCAAATGCTTTGAAGGCTTCCCACACGTAAAGTTCAGAAGAAATTGATAAGCAGAATGAAAGACACTAGAACTGGAGTTTAGCTGAGCTAACAGTTGTGCTTTAGTAATTACAAGTGATCAGCACACAGAGTCTAACAGGTCTAACTTGAACTCACAGCAGAATACTCAGCACCGATTCAGGACTAAATTTAATGGACATAATGAGCCATTATCATCACATCCAGGAGCATGGTACATTTTCTTTGATTATTTCCACAGACTATCCAAAACTCAAGTCCACTTAGCTTGTGAAGTCTGATGAGAGCACAGCCTGAGGTAATACAGACACAAAAACAACTCATAAAAGATTAGGTCAGCTTGATTTAACAAGGAAAAATGAAGTAGAACCACACTGGAAAAAGACTGTGGGTTTTTGGAGGGGAAAGATTGGGCATTTTTTATTGTTTTGGTTTTTTTTGGTTAGTTGGGTTTTTTTATTACTTTTTGTTTGTTTTTTAAGGCAAAACACCATAATCACACATTTTGCATAAAAGCATATTATGCCTCTTTATGGGTTCTGGAAAGAACCACCAGTGCTCCATAAAAGCTGAATCAGACAGCATGATAAAATCATTGAGAAAACCTTCTTTTGTTGTTGTTGTTTTGGTTTGGTTTTTTTCTATATAATCAGGAAGTATTTCTTCCCATACCTTGCAGTGTACTAACTGTATTTTAAATTCAACAAGAAAATGGGATTTTCAAATAATCAAAACTAAATGGTTACTTCAAATTCGTACTATAAATTCTGGGGTAACCAGAATCAGTAGGGAACCAGTTCCTCATGAGAGATTGTCTCTTGTATTTACCAAGCATAGATACCTTTATCACAGAAAACAAAAGAGAAATCTCTCAGTTCAATTAACTCTCCAGCCTCAATAAAAGTACATTGCAGTAGACTCCCTTTTTAAAGGAATAATTTATCAGAATTCTCTTTAATGCTTTTTTCATAACATTGAAATACCTCAGAAAAGAGGATGAAAAATTCAATTGTGTAGAGCTGATCAGAGGAACAAAAATCCATTCTGAATGAAGGTAAGCTGATTAACTTTTTTTTTATATATAAAAATCAATGCATTTGATACTGCAAAGAACAAAGAATTTGTAAGAAAACAAGAAATGAACTTTTTTTAAAAGCAAATTCCTAACTAAGAGCACACAGACTCTCTCATCATATTTTCAATATTGTTATAGTAGTTTAAATGTGTTCCCTAAATCCCAGAAGTGCAAAGATGACTCTCTGGTTAAGGAGAATGTTATTAATGTTTACAAAGTGGACACCAGTATTTTCTGGGTAAGTTCTATTAATAGCTTTATGTGATACGTTACAACTGGGAAAAAGGTAAGAACTGTAACCTATATTTTCAAAAATGGATCTGAACATTTGGAACAACTGAAAAATGAATTTTGAAATCTATATACACATCACAGAACCATCTAAGTCACAGTTGACAAATAGAGCCTTGTATAATGGGGACTGCAACATTATTCCAGTTAAAGTAATGTTGAAAACCAGCTAACTTTCACGTTACTAATTTCTATGAACTCCTAATTGCAGGCAGCAGACAAAAGAAATATTTTTACCTAGCTGTTTATGAACCCAATAAAAAAAGCTGTTGCATGGCTACACCTAGATTGTGCTAAAAGCCACCTTTTAAAGGCAACAGGTTCTGCTCTGTTTAAGATATGGCCTTGCTGGAAATAAGCATTGCAACTGCTAGAATAGTAAAAAGAGTGGTTTTCCTCATGGACACGAAAAAGTATTTCAGGATTGTTCAGCCAGTAGTTACAGGGCTCAGCAACCCATCTTCTGGCAACCTACAAAACAACAGAGGCATGACACAGCTACATAAAAATGCCTGGGCAGCATGAGCATGGCACAAGGAAATGGCACTGCAGTCAGCCTCGAAGGGATAAACCTCTGAGTGGGTAAGAAATTTATGGACAAGGAGTTAGGTGAACTTAAAGAAAACACTGAGAAGTAATAAACCCCCTGAATTCCTGAGTTTAACCTCTGGCTGACAGGTCGCCAACAAGCAACACTTGGGTGGATTAGTCACAAGTCATTCCTTTCACACTGGGAAGGCAGTGGCTTTGACTTGCTCCCTGTATGAAGTCAAACACTGCTGCATTTTTTATGCCATGGGGATTGTTGCTTAGGAATAAAAACAGGCATATGAATTCTCTCTCTGCTGATTTCTACTCATAGCCTAATGGCCAGCAGATCCCAAAACATTCCTATAAATTGCTTTTTGGGGTAAGACAGGAATACTCACAGGACACTGAAGAGCCTTCAGCCTCAAAAATTCTTACAAACTGTATTCCAGAGGATCACTAGCACTGTATAAATAAAAACAAAGTCTGCTGAGGAACTACCAGATCCTGAAACCTTTAAAATACATTTTCATGCGTACAGGAACTGCCAGTAAATTTACCAGACAACCAGCATAGCTATTTGATACCTTGGAGCTTTTCCTTTGAAACTAAAAATATCGTGGCTACAGGTTCTTTCCACTCCACAGTATTGTCCTGCTGTATTTTGATAGAGAAAAACTCAATTTTCAGTCAAATATAGAAAGCAAATGAGAAAGAAGGAAGAGTTAGAACCACAAAAATGTGAACCCATTTGTCCGTCTATCCATTTCTTCTCTGCAACTTCTACACACCACAGATATAAATTCAGCAAATGCACCAGCTGACCAGTTCTAGGGCAGGGACTTCTGGTAAGATGCCTTCCTTTTGCAGCTGCAGAAGGAATCAATGAAAGACAGCTGAAGGACAAGACAGCTAATCTAATGGGCAAATGTAAGCCTGGAACAATGGACTTTTACACCCAGCCCACTTCCATATCAAGTCTTCCTGTGAATTTAGTCAACATTCTCTATATTAATTTGATTTTTTTCTGGGAAAGATTTTCAATAGCACTTCTGTGATTTAGAAGCACAAGTCCTATTACAACTCACGAGGATGTGAGCTCTCAATCTCAAGGGTGCTTTTAAAAAAAAAAAATCTCACTCTACCTGTAAAATGGAAAAACAATCATTGCTTTCTGCCCTCTACACTGATACAAGGACTAAAAGGAATATTCAGCACTGCCCCTGCGTGAACTCCTCACTTTTCCAAGACTCAGGAGGCTAATATAACCTTATCATGACTTCAGGTCAAAAGATTGAGTCTAATGGACCAATGGAAGGAATTAATTTCAGAGCTCAGGACCTTTAATTGAGAACAGATGGTGCCTAGTCCCTATAAATTTAAAGTCTGGGGCCTGTTAACAAAAGCATCTAATCTCATCTCAATTGCCATAAGCAGCCAGGATCCAGCAATATTGAGTTTACAAAACAATATAACAATCTCCTAGAACTCTACTGAAAGCAAACAAGCAGCAAAGACAGTTAATGAAAAAGACGTCATATGTTCTCTGCAGCTAAAGTAGTTAAGGGAACGAGCAGCAGAATTCCCCACTGAGTGCAGCTTTTAAGCAATTTTAAATAAATCTCCTTACAGAGCATACAGCAATCATGCAATGAAGAACTTAGCAGCTTGAACAATTCTAGTTAAATCTACATGGAAGGAGACTGGGCACTATCTATTTTACCTAGGCCATTTTCTTTCAAAGTAATTTTTATCCAGATATCTTGTAAACTTTGAATAATCTAAAGAACTTCAAAGATTATAAACTATCTTGATAAATTCAGTATTCAACAGCAGGAAGAAAAGACAATTCTGAAACCTTCTGAAAGAACTAAATTTTGCCTCAAAGTATCTTAGACTTCTCACTTTTGCTATTTTTCTTCAAACTGCATAAGTGACCAACACAGTTCAGTGAAATTCACTGCAAAAAGAAATTCAAGTTTTGTAGAAAAACAAAACAAAACAACCCAAATTCTTCAGACTGTCTGCCACAGGTGCAGACTGAGACTCCATAGCATTAGTCATCAGCACTTATCCAAAGCAATTTATTTGTAACTTTAAAGCCTTTTACAGAAATATTACATTAATAAAACCCCAGTGACTGGGGGGGAAGGAGGAAAATCAATCTCTCCAGCACACAGTAATTCAGTGGCAGATGTGAAACACCAGAATAACTTTCTCTTGCCCATGCTCATGACTGCACATGTATTCACTGTGAAAATGCTTCAGAGTTTCTAGGTCATTTGAAGAAGAAACAATTGGTCTTTGGCCCTGTACGTTTACTCTACAAGAAGACTACATGTATGACAAAAACCTGTGTAAGAAAAGGTGTTGTAAGGATGACTATGTATGCATATATATGGCTATATACACACATTTATGAATCTATTTCACCACAAGGACAAAAAGCAACCCTTAAACAGTCAACTAGAAAAACAGCCTGTGGTTCATCTCTGCTCTGTTGTGGCCTGACAATCCAGAACAGGTCAGCAGCTTCTTTTTCTACTGTGAATACTGCACTAGAGATGGAATTGCTCACATTTTGTCTCAGTACCCAGTCAGCAGCCACAGCACACCAGGGAGGGGTTGGCCAGCAGCAGTACAGATCTGGCACAGCAGCTGCACAGAATCGTCAAACTCTGAGAAAACTATTATCTATTATGGATGTTATTACAGCAGATATGAGATACAAACACCTACTAAACATTTGCATATTTGTAATTTAATCCATAATTAATTTACATTGTTCATTCTTCCTAACTTGATGCTGAGGGTTCACAGTAGTAAAATCTAAAATAAAACCAAAGTAAGGCATTGGTAAGAATTTTGCAAATTTCCATGTACTATACAGAAACCTGGACTAAACCATAAAGGTCACAGCAGGCATCAAATGCCTTTCCACTGAAAGATTTCTAAGGTGGAGTGAAAAAAACCCTAGCAATTATTACTCCTGGTTTCTGTGAGCTAAAATCACACTTCTTCTCTACAACATACAGGTGACAACAATAGATAAACATAAACCTGACATAACTTAGGAAGAAAATGGTATACTGAATGAGGGGGGAGTGTGGAATAAAAATGAAACCCACAGCTTCTTAACAAGCATTTCTTTTCCTGAGATTTGAGACTTCATCCTCTTCTTACCTTAAATCAAGAAAAAAAAGCTTAAATTCTCCCAACAGATCAGGCAGTATATTTTAGAGACCCAAAAGAGTTCTATCTTGAAACTTCATTTTATACTGAATTCTCATCTGTATCAAAGAAAAAAAAAAAAACCTTTATCCAAAAAACATCAAAGTAAGTCTTTACATGGTTTTAATAGGAGTTAAAGAACTGCCTATTCCAAAAGCCTTTGCAGCTTTTTGTAAAAAAAAAAAAATCCTAACAAATTTTCTCCAGCTGTTATTTGATCAGCATACGAAGGCTGTTGCCTATAATTATTATTGATACTCTTACAATTGCACAGCTTATATTTACTTTAAATTTGAAATCATTATTAGATTATTTCTCATTATGACAAGGAAATGCAATTAAAATTGTATTTCAAATTAAAATTAGATTAAGCTTAAAAAACACCTTTAAAACAACTGAATATGAATAATCCTACTCTTTATATAGGATCACTAGTATTTAGACTTTATCTCTGCCGTTCATTTGGTTCTAGATGATGAATATATAAATATATGTGTGTGTATATAATATACATATATTGACATACTTATACAGGAAATTAGGGAAGTAGTAGTTGAGAAACTTGCTTTCTAATGATAACCAAATAATCTCACAGCTTTGACAGGGTTTTTTTTCCTCCTTTTTATTCCAGTAATAATTATGTCAATAAGCCTGATTCAGCAAATTTGTTGCTCTCTAATTCATTAATTAAAACAATTTACTGCTACCACTGTGATTTTTCAAGGACATCAAAACCACATTCCAAATCAAAACAGCAGATCATCAGATTACAGATGTGCAAAGCATACTTTACTCTTATGGTAACGTCACATTTAAATCCTTGCACATCCAGAAGAACACACTTTTTTTAAGGTAAATGAAAAGCAATATTTTTATATAAAACTTAAAATGAGGAGAAAAAAAAAGTCTATGAAAAGTTAACCATTTCCAGTTAGAGGAGAAAAAACAATATATAAACATTAGTTATTATAATAAAATGCAGAGCAACATTTTTATAGCCTGAATTTTACCAACACGCTTTCTACTAATTTTGGGGTTGAATAAGACACTTGACTCACAAAAGAAAAAAAAAAAAAACACAGAAAGGAAGAGAACAATCTCTATTGTGCACTCTTCCTCAAGGACTGACAGCAACTACAGCAGCATCTAAAAATTGTTTTTGAAAATATGTTAGATGATTAAATATCCACATGGTCCAAGCAATCTATTTCTCTGAGCTACTTTTGGAATGCCATTGTCTGAGAAAACTTCTACTTTTTGCTATTTGCACTGCTTGCCTTACTTTTGGAATGCCATTGTCTGAGAAAACTTCTACTTTTTGCTATTTGCACTGCTTGCCTGTGGCCCTATTTGCCATGTGTGGCCTTTATAACAGCTGCAGTATCTAGAGAGAACACACTGGGTGCAGCAGGCTGAGCTCTCCCAATCTCTTCTCGTGTCGTGTATTTCAAACTTCTGATCCTGCTCGTTAACCTTCCTCTAGGTCTCCAACTGGCTGGCATTTGCCTCAGAATGAAGCCCCAGACCAGTCATGGAGACACAGCACTTCTGTCTTGGCACTGCACTGAGTGCAGCAGCAGCATTGTCTCAGTAGCAGTATATACAAAGACACATTATAAAATTGTGGAACAAACCCTCACACACCACAGAAAACACCACTACCCAGTGACCACTGTGACCCCAAGGTGATGTCCACTCAGGAGGAAACAGAGATGTTTCCTGGACATGCAAGCTGGGGAAGCCAAAGCTCAATGATGGTTGAGAAGCTCTTGCATTGTAGAGGAAGGGGGAGCTGTTAAGCACCACTTCTGCAAGTTGGACATAGACAAGTCCAAGGGCCCAGACTTGCAGCATCCACTGGTGCTGGCAGAGCTGACCAATGTCATTGGAAGGCCACTGTCTGATTCCTTGAAATGCAATAGTAATGGGGGAAAGCTCCTGATGACTCTTTAGAAGATGAAAGTCATGTAATCTTCAAGATGAGCAAGGAATATATGAGGAAGCAGAGGCAGTCAGCCTCACCCTGGTCTCCCAGGGAAGATGATGGAACAAATATTGCAAAAGTTATCCTTCATTTGCTGGCACAGGCCTCCAGGAAAAGAAAGTGAATGAGAAGGAACAGCTAATTGTCTCAGCAGACTAAGGAAAAGCAGCAGATTCTGTTTTCCTTGACTTTAGCAAGGTTTTCAGCATGGTCTCCCACAGTATCCTGGTAGCCAAGCTGGAGAGAGATGGACTGAATGGGTGAGCTGCAAAGAACATTTTGTAGAAAACTGGTTGTATGAAGAAGCTGGAAGATTAGTGTTTTGTAGTGCAAAGAGGAACTGTTGGTCAACATTGAAGGCTTTTGTCAGGAGCTAATATTGGGATGATGTTGTTTCATGTCTGTACTACCCTTTACATATTGAGAATGAGTAAGATGGAATGTGCCCTCAGCAAGTCTGTGGATGACACCAAGCTGGAAAGATTGATCAGCACACTGCAGGGCAGGATTGCCTTTTGAAGGGATCTCAACAGGCTGTAGGAATTGGCCAAAAACCCCTCATGAATTCCAAAGGCAGAGTAACCACATTAAGAGTACTAGCTGTGAGCCCACTGGAAAGCAGCTTTGCAGTGAAGGACCTGGGCAGTCAATGTGGACAAGTTCAGCAGTGTGCCCTTTCAACAATAAGCCTAGCCACATACTGGGCTGCATTGAGAAGAATGGAGCCAGCATACCCTAGGAAGTGATTAGTCCCTTTTATTCAGCATCTGAAGGCCACATCCAGATGACAAAATTCTGTTTGGGGCTTGCCAGTACAACACTGACAAACTGGAACGAGTTCAGTGAAGACTGCCCATGATGATTGGAGAGCTGAAGCATACAAATCGAGGAGAAGCTCAGTGAGCCTGAAAAGCAAAAGGTGGAAATCTAACCTTGGGCTTCCACTACCCAATGCAATGGTCCCAACTGCAGCAAGGGAAGCTCTGATTAGACATAAAGGGAAAAAAATGCACAATGAAGTGGTTAAGCATGAGAACAGTTGCCCCAAGTTGATGTAGAATGTCTCTTCCGGCTCATTATAAAGCACAAACTTTTGACAGTGTTTTTGGTAGGGTGTTTCCCATCTAACTGATTGGAAAGATTTTTCCTCCTTTCTTTTTGCCCCTTCTGAAGTTGTCCTGATTGTTTTTACCTTCCAGAACCATATCCATCATCAATGATTTCTCACACATGAATCATAAAAAGTTCAGAAGCTGTAGACACTCTATACATGCAGGACATTTATTTATCTAAGCAACCTCTAATCCTTCCTTTAAGAGTATAAATATTAGGTCTGTGGTCAGTTACTCAGGTAGCAAATGCTGAAAACGAAAAAAAAAAAACAACACCAAAAAACCAGAAGAAAACATATCAGCAATATAGTCTTCTTTCACTGCTAAGTAATAAATCTACTCTCTCTTTTCCTCTTTCTTAGCATTCATGTTTCTGTACAACTCTACTTTTTTACTGATGGTGTCTCAAATTTATTTGTATGCCTGGACCTCCCCAAGGTCCTCTGGAACCATCTCCTGAACCAGCTCTTCCTCTGAAATTTAACTTTTCTTTCTTTTTCTGTATTTTTATTCCTTAAAATTCAGATTTTTTGAGAAATCTTGAGATATGACAGTTGGTCTTTAAACACCTCTTTCACCACTCCTTAACATTAGAAAGATTTATAAGCTTAAGAGCCAAGAGTGAATTCTCTTAAATTTTCTGCTTTGATTTGTTTTTCCTTGCAGATCCCAATTCTAATTTTATTGCTGCCTGCTGTTGCTAAACCTACATTTCCTGCACATCAGAAAATTTGTCCAATTGTTGCCAAAGAACCTCATCCCCTGGCCTGATGGTCTATGCCAGACTCTACCACAATTAAGAAGCTCCTTTGGAATCTCATGCCTTTCCTTAACAGCAAGTTCAGTGACACTCAAATCTATGAAACCCAGGAGATCCTACAAAGTTACAGCAAAAAGGTCAGCCCAGCTGTTGCCTCTTTGGCTGCCACTAGCCAAAGGAATTATGAACGTGATTTTCAGTTGCATTAACAAGTAGATTATTAACTGAAATATATCCAAGGGACTACTATCATAATAGAATCTGAAAACTGGCATAACTATAGAAAACTTACAGTATTTCAGAAAACCAGATAATTACTTTTGTTTATGGATTTCTGTTCCATGTCTCTATAACCAAAGAAATATTTGTATGCCTGTTAAATATTAAATATTATTTCAGAGCTGACTTCTGTCAAAAAATAAAACATTGATTTCCTGGTCATGAAATTTTTTGGCAGCAAAGCAAGATTTAAGACATATTGGCATGATTAATGAAGAGCAGACAATTGCTAGATGGAAATCTGTGGGAAAGAGTGAAGAAATTATAATTGGTGGTATAGCAGTAAGATGAGGATTAATTCACCAGCTATGTGGCTGGTTTTGATCAGTAGGCTCAGCATTTGGCTAGCAGGTGCAGCTACTATTCAACAGGGTTCATTTAAATCAAGTTTTGTGCCTTAGCATAAAGAAAATGGGTGAAAACGTGACACTACTTCCTGAATTATGTGCATTATTTAATAATGCAGAGTTCAATTATATGTTATAGATGAACTGGGTTAGAGACAACACATTAAAATGTCTTGACAATATCTTACCAATGCATTTCTTGGGTTTCAGAGATCTGAATGCCAGTAAATTCATCACTCTGGAAGGACAAGAGAGTATTAGGTTCACAAGAATGCTATCTTCAGAAACTGTCTGAGGTTGGAGAGGAAGCAAGTAGGCACCCACACAGCTGATAAAGTGATATTTTCTCCTTATAGAAACCCTCAGCAATAAACAGTCTACCAGCAATATCTACTTTTCTGTATCCATGAAAAATTGGTCGAAGTTTCAAACCATTTATCTAACCAATTCAGAATGACTGCCTGAAGCCATGAACTTGACTCCCTCTCTCCCTTTATTCTTTTTATTTTGCTACATCCTGATGTCCTCTGGTTTTCTAACAAACACCCATCAGTGCAAAACTTTCTCTAAATAAAAAATTAAATTCCCACATTCTAATGCTATCAGAATTACCTTCTGTGTGCCCAAGTAGTTTTTGTGGCAGTCAGCTACGTGGCACAAATGTATCTGGGGTGTCCTGCCCTTTTTCCAAAGCACCATCACTACTGCTTCCAAAGGAGTAGAAGGTGACATGGACTTGGCCAAACACTTGAGTGACTTTCCAATCCAAATCATTGCCACAGCCCGACTTTCAAGGCCAGCACACAAAAAGTACATACAAAACCAGTTAGATAATTTTACAGGGACAAATAAATAAATTAATAATGAGGTGATGTACTTCTGGAATAACTTGCTCAATTAACTTCCATGTTTTGCTTATTAACCTTCTGATGTCTCATTAAGTCAGGGATTGCAGTTTAATGGATTTAAAAAATAATTTAAATATATAAGCAAATTCTAAGATACCTTAAAAATATATTGACCCTTTAAGCAAATGGGCCATTTGAAGCCTAACTACAATTTCTAGCTCATACTCTGCTGGAATATTTATCCATTTTAAAAGACAAGCTTTAGTAATCTTAGAACAGCTTAACAACATAAAGCTACTGGCAAGCGTGTAAGAGACAGGCTGCTTGTATTTCAAAGCACCAGCTCCTAGAACAATTACCAACATAAATTTCTTGATGCAGCATTTATGAAATAACTTGCAATTCGAATGGAGAAGAAAGCCTGAAAAAGCATGTGCACACTCAGTGTGCTCCAACTGATACATCACACTGTACGTGACACTGGTTGGTTGCCCAGATTAACAGATGCAGGCCCTCCTTCAGGGAGGCTGACATGACAAATCTCTCAGAATATGATGCCAAGAGTCATACATGAAACTTGAATGAAGTCAAAGAAAAATATTTCTCTTCAGAATTATTTACTGAGCAATATCCTAACACAACCTTTGATGTGAGAATATATCTATTAACCCTATGTTTGCTACATGTTATGTTGTTTTAAAAAAAAAAAAAAGAAAATTATCTGCTGGCAGTCACAGTATGTTCTTAGTATACTTAAAACTTTGCAACTTGATCATGTGCAATGTTATTTTCTTACAGAAACTTCTAAACTTTCCAAGACTATTTAATGTTTAAGGCACTTTTTTAGGATTTCAGAAACATACTCTTAAGACCTTGACAAATAAAAGGTTAGTATTTTCAACAAATTATTATTTCTTGCTTATTGTAATTNTATGTTTGCTACATGTTATGTTGTTTTCAAAAAAAAAAAAAAAGAAAATTATCTGCTGGCAGTCACAGTATGTTCTTAGTATACTTAAAACTTTGCAACTTGATCATGTGCAATGTTATTTTCTTACAGAAACTTCTAAACTTTCCAAGACTATTTAATGTTTAAGGCACTTTTTTAGGATTTCAGAAACATACTCTTAAGACCTTGACAAATAAAAGGTTAGTATTTTCAACAAATTATTATTTCTTGCTTATTGTAATTATGCAGCAGAATTGCAAGTTCTGCCTTCCTGAGGGATATGCAATTCACAACTATTTCAGAAGAACAGACACATGGCAGTTACAAGGAAGGAAAGGAAATGCTATTTTGATGCTGAGCTTTTCTTCCTGTCTAATTGGCAAGAAAGAAAATCCCAAGTACGTTCAGCGACTTGTTAATCCTGAGATCATAAACCTGGAGGATAAGTCAAAGTTCTCATCATCTTGACAAGTCCAATTAACTGCAATAAGGTCTGATTATGGAAATGGACTACAGTGAGTAGCTTTACTGAGTGGGATTGCTGAAACACTGAGGCCTTTAGGTGAGGGGAATTTGGTCTAGTGGTGTTGTTTTGCTCATCATACCCAGCTGCTCCTTTTTTACCTTACAGGTAAGCATGCTACAAAGAAATGCATTTAGCTGTAAAACAATTCCATCAAAATTCACTCAGGAATCTTTCCCACACAGCAGAGGGGGATGCAGTAAGGAGGACTTGTTGTAACTCTCACTTTGGTTTCAAAGCCTTATCAGATTTGTCAGAATTTAACAGTATACTGGCACAGCTGTTAACTTTAGGCCATAAATTAACAAAACTTGCACCTGCAGTTTAGTCCTTTGATGAGAGCACCTGCGCCTGCCAGGGCAATACCATTTCCCTGGCTTTAAATTGTATTTTCTATTCTACTGTGGGCATTAAATGTACTGAGTTCCAACGATGTGTATAAAGTAATTTCTCAGCCAAGTCTTCCATGTTCAGTGGAAACAAAAATTCAGAGAAAAAATACCAAAGAAGATTAAGCTTTTCACCATTTTAACATCTCCACTGAA
Source organism: Notiomystis cincta (assembly GCA_013398075.1). Classification (NCBI taxonomy): domain Eukaryota; kingdom Metazoa; phylum Chordata; class Aves; order Passeriformes; family Notiomystidae; genus Notiomystis; species Notiomystis cincta. Next base: position 61,385 of record VZRX01012267.1, read on the forward strand.
ACAGTGACCCATGACATGGTCCAAGTTATAGATGTTTCATAACCCTAGGGAACGCTCAAGCCATCAAAATTTCATTAGCTTCACAGCAGTCCCAGTACATTCTTAAGTTGGACTGCTGGCCTCCCTTATAAATAAATAAATCAACTGTAATCCTTTTTAGTGGCTAAACTCTTCGTTGAAGTTGTATCAAACACCAGACATTCTCATAATTTTAACCACTGCAGAATAATGTATTTTTTAACATATTCACAGTCTTCTCACACATGTAGAAACAAAACACTCGAACTTTCAGCTTTCAGGATATTTTGGCACATTGTAATCAGATAATTTCCTTTTTAAAAAACTGTAAATATAAAATTTACTGAAAAGTATACCAAACCTATGGTACATCTGAAGCAGTCACCTCTTCAGGAACGTAAAGATACGACTTCCTACAGAAATAGTGTGTGCGTGCATGTATAGATAAATATGTATTTTCAAGATCATTAACCAAGGGTTTTTAAAAAAGGGTCAAGAGAATTTGTTTCACCATAGACCTTTCAAAATCACAGCACTGCTCAACAGTTTATTCTAGATTGCTCTGCAGCTGAAATACCAAGCATTACCACACAGAAACTCCACTGCCAAAAGGTGGTAGGCAAGTACTTCGGTCTTCCTCTTTCAGAACTTGCCTCTCACTCAAAACAAATTTTCCAAGCATGACACAAGATACCTGTGAACACTGAGAGCTGTCTGCTCAGGTACCATGTAGCATTAGGTCCAACACAGAAGGAGGGTCCCATTTGAGACAATGGTTTTACACAGGCTTCTTCAGGTAGAAACAGCCACCAGCAGAAAAACGAGTATGAATAACAGCAAATTGCAGCTTTGCTTTTGCTTTCTCAAACTGATGTTAAAATAATAAATAGGAAGGGCTAAACTTTATTGCTTGTAGTTTAAAATAAAAGTGTATTAATGTTTTAAGGATTACCAGACATACATACCTACATAGCTGTTTCCCACCATGTGTTACAGTCATTGCCAGAGGACAGCAATAAAATTGCTCTGATTTTTGTACAGCTGAGCAGACAGGTTTAATAAATTAATAAAATGACATGTAGACATGCAGGCAATAGCCACCACTAATTTTCATTGTTATTAATTTTTCTTTATTCCTCTTTTGAATTTTTCACATAGAAAGTCATGAAGTTAATAGAAGAATTGTTTTAATTCTAGCAAAGCTGAAAATCTTCTGCAAATAAAAAGTTAAGATTGGCACAGTTAACATTTAACACCACATTAGAATCTGTTCATAACCTCAAGAGGAGGTAAAAAAACACTTTGAAAAGCTTTAAAAATTAATCAGTCAATTGTATTAACCTATTTTCATTTAAACTCTAAGACTTAATATACAATGGTCATACCCCACATCCTACAAAGCTGCTGTTAAGATTTTTGTTGCAGATTTTAATTGCACAGTAATCCAGTCCCCCAGGCACATCAAAGGCCACATGTCCCTCTTCACCACAATTCCAATTGCTCTCATCAGCTAAGAAGTTTAAAGCACAATCAAATTTCTTTTTCAATCACATGAGCCCTGTTAATAAGCTATTCTTTGAGTTCACTCATCCATTCTAACATTCTGCAACTTCTCCAAGAAGAAGAACTGTTCTTGAAGAACAGTTTACAATGAAACTTTTGAATGCAAGCTAGCCTGGGGAAAAACTTTATCACCATTTAGCTGTTCCCCAGAGGGTAACAGGTGACATGGCCTGAGATAATACAGAACTAATCTATTTTTGTGATTAAACTCTCAAAATTACAGCTAAAGCATCACACCCAAAGGTTGCATTAGTTAGGACTGATACTGAATATTGACTTTTCTGGGAAGAGGAGAGAAAAAAAAAAAAGAAGGTAAATAATTCAAGGCCATTCCTTTAATGATTTCAAATTACTGAGTGTCAGCCAAAACAGCAAATAAACATTAATTTATATATGGGCATATGCATAAGAACTTACCATTTTCACTGTCGGACTTGTTTTCATGCTCGGTATCAGTCAGAGTGAGGGCTGAGTTGGAACGGCTCGACAGACAGGAACTGCGCCCTGATTTGACCCCCCTGCCCCAAAGTCTCATGGCATGCTCTGGAGACATCACTCCTTCATTTTCAGTATCAGCATCTGACCCTGCACTGATAGAGTAACCTCTGTGGGGGAGCCCCATTTCCGCACAAAATGCCAGTCCTCGACGAGCTGCTGGTTCACAAACTCCTAACTGCCTTAGGGTAAAATTCTGTCCTGATTAGGGGAAGAAAAGATAACAAAAGGTGAGAAATTTTTAATTATTTTATTTTAAAGAATTTAAAAGTAAAAACTCTTCATGTGTATAATTGTCTCAGATATCACAAAAGGTGTTCTGTCAAAACTCCACCTGTACTACAATCAAGTGGATTCTTTTGTCTCCAGCTCTCCTCAGCAGTATTTATTCAACTGCTTAAACACATCAAAAGTGATCCTGGGTGGCAAATAAACAAAACAGAACCTGCTAACTAAGAAAAGCCAATTCAGTACATGAAAGGGCTAAAAATAAATTATAAACTTTTCCTTTTCTAAAAAAAAAAAAAATTTCAAAGCATAAAAGCACTTAAAAAGGGATTTATCAGGATTTTTTGTTGGTTGGTTGGTTTTGGGGAGGGTTGTTTGTCCTCATTAGAGCCTAAAGCAAGAGGCTATTTTCCCCATAAAAATGTCACCCAATATGACAATGGAAAAGTTAAATAGGAAAAAAACTCACTTTGTTTTTATTTGATTTCTCTGCCCTACTCTAATACACAAATAAAAATAAACAGAAACTTGGCCACCTGTTACCTGCAAGTACTACAGTGAAATTGTTATTTTTCATGTCACTGGATTTTGAGAAGCATTTTACACTTTTACTGCTGCTGAAGAAAGTCTGTGCATTTTACCAGACTTTTAGCCTGTTTTGGGGCAGAGCAGGAGACATAAGTGAATCCCAAATGATTGTATTAATAAATTAGGTGCAATAAACTTGTGACACTTCAATAACTTAGAGTGTCTAAATTACACCACACTCAAAAATGACTGTCTTTTTAATGGCTGTGTCTTCATCCTACTTTTATGTCTGTAGATTTAAGACATTTTATGATATATAGACACTTGGCAAGCTCCTTTGCATACCTACATCCATAATACTTTTCCACCCTAGCCCACAATTATTTCATACTTCTGAGAACAAATTAGGACACACATTCAATTTTTTGAATCTGACAGGCATCCTAATTTCTCCATAATCAGTCATTTAACATAAAAACACACTAGCAAGATAATTAAAGCTTATAATATGTCAGGAACAGAATTCTATACATGAGAAAGTAATAGAATTTCAGAAGTATGAATACAGAAGTGCAAATAATTCCTGAAATATTAAGAGTTAATACACTGGTCATTGACTTTTTTTAAGTGATCTGGTTAATTATTTTATTCCTGCAGTCACCTGAAGCTGTTGCTGCAAGTTTCCTTGCAGTCAGAACCATAAACGAATTCTGACAATGACTTCCATAAATAATGAAAATCAATTACTACAATTAGGTACAAATCAAACTACTTATTGTGCAACTGTGAATAGACATTTGAAGGAAAATATAGCTGGGGAGGGTAAATATAAAGGAGCAAGCATATCTATGACTATGTCTGAATGGTGTCAAGGGTATAAGAAAGGGGATTACCATGCACACTGATCGTAACTTGTCATTTTTTAAAGCTGTCATGCCATGGAATTTCCGGGTTTTATGAGAGCTGAAACTAATCAGCGAAGGAAACAGGCCAAACAAACCACCCAGTGGTAAGAGGGTCAGAGCTGAAAGTAGTAAAGTGTCTAAAAAGCTTATTATTTTGCATTTTTGCAGATATATGCTAAGGGTGACAGTTTAGAACACTGGTTTGTGCATTTGGTACACTTAGTATGTGTACATTTTCAAACAGTTGCCTAAAGTCAGATACAAATACAGAAGAAGCCTCTGTGCACTTGTGAATGTGTACAGGTGTCCCTGCACACATATGGAATAGGTAAGGTGTATACACAGTTGCACATGCAGCATCTTATTTATTCTAAAAAGAGGGTTTTGAGTAGCAAAATGGAAAGGAAAGAGGTATTTTGACCAAAGACAAGGTTACTTGACTCTGGAACAAAACTGCTGTTGACCTCAGTGCTATGGCTATGGTCCCCACAGCCTCACGGTGCTGAGATGAAGGCAAGGAAGGATGCAGACGGACAGACAGACAGACCAGACACAGATGCCACCCCCTGAGCCACAATGAGAGGGAGCATCACTCCCTGCAGCTCCTCCAGCAGCCTGCTCCACACAGCCCCTGGCCCCCACTGCAAAAACACCCTCTGCACTCGGACACACCCTGCGGGCACAGCACTTTGAAGGAATATCACACACTCCTTTCTTGTCATAAGAGAAACTACCTGGGGCATTCCAGAACATCTTCATGGGCTTCCTATGAGACTTAGTCTCAGGCATAACAAACCACCTACTATCTATAATGGACTTTTTACTTGAAGTTTACAACAGCCTACCTCCATGTAAAATATCTTTTTTGTTCCCCCTCTTGTGAATGGTAAAAACCCCCACAAAAACGGCACTGCACAGCCAAAACAGGAAAGGGGGGCAGGTTTGAATACTGCTCTCTCATCCCATTCAATATATTACAGCTTTTTGCTACACTGAGAAGTTTTACAACAGAGCCCAGAAATGTTGTAACAGCTTTAGAATCATCAGGATACATAATCTTCTGACCTAAAGCCTTCCTAAGAGCTTCACTAAGAGGATTGTAGTCCATGTAAGTTGTCTACACAAATGAAAAAACAAAACAAAACAGACCCCAAACAACCCTCAAAACCCAAACTGAAAAGTTGACATGGAAAAATAAAATGTTTGCTTGTGTAGAAATTCAAAAATTCGAATCCCAAAGGAAATCATTCATATGTGATAGAAAAATCATCTTAAGGTTTCTGAACAATGAAAACAGGAAATCTTCCAGGATCCAGGGGAAGCTGAATACAGCTGGGATGCAGACCTAGTGGGTAGCAGACTACTTGGGAGCCTTTACCTGATAATGAACAACACTTGGAAATCAAATTAAAAGCTGAAAAGGAGGTTGTATGAGCTCAGTGAGGAAAAAAAGGAGCATGAAGGGAGGATGTTCTTCTTGTGTTCATAGAGTTTCTAATTAATCTTTCCAGAATGACTTCCATGTGAGGGATTTACTCCATTGGTTTCTTACACTTTACCATTTGCAATTTCTCCCACTGCCAGTAAGTGCCTCAAGAGTTCGTGAAGACTTAAAACCAGCCTGGCCATTGTAATGAACCAATTCCTGAGAAGAAAATGAAGGTACAGAAAAAACAGAATAGGCAGCATAATGCTTTGTGGTTTTTTTTCCTTTCCTTTTAAAAAATTATTTTTTAAAACAAAATTAGACACAACGTTTCAAGGAGACTTGTTCTGGAGACACCTTTGGGGGTTTGGACTATTTGGGATGATAATGTCATGAAGTTAAGTTTTAAAAACTGACAATAATGCTGTTTACTACCACTCAACTATTAGATGCTGCACTTCTTCAGACTAAGAATATCAATTTATGGGTATTGTAAGGACTGCTGATGTCCTCCATTTGTGCAGACTAGAGTAAAACTAAGTAATTAATAACTCTAAAATAACTTCCAAGTGCTTGTGCAGCAATCACTGTTAAAAACACATCATTTGCCAACAGTGACCACACATACTACCAGTTATACTGCAACTTTCTGTGTAAGCAATGAACTGTGTAGGATTGGTGCACCACCTTAACTACATCAATTATACAAAAAAAGGCTACCAACATACTTTCAATACATATATGTCTATATAAGAATTATTCTTCTTAAAAGGTAACGTGCTTATACAT
>VZRX01012273.1:0-12975 GCA_013398075.1 Notiomystis cincta
GCTTTACAGCTCTCCAGAGCAGACATTTTTCATTCTGCATTCGAGGAAGCTGGTGATACTGGATGAAATGTCTTTTGCCTCCTTCCCATCTTTGTTATTTTTTCTCTTCTATACCCTGGAAGAATCCCATCCTCATCTCACAGATAGATGACTCCTTGTCATCTCCAGACAGATGACTCAGTGTAAGTCTTGCTTGAAGTCACTCAAACAGCAAATACCTGTTACAGAGTGACAGTGTGATTGATATCTTACCTGCAGAGTTTGTTCACCCCTTTCTAAGCAATGTCACTGGGAAAAAAACCAGCAGGTAATGCCAGAACCCTTATCTTCAACATCTGGGCCTTTACCTTCTCAAACAGATATTTCCAGACAGACGATCTACCTTTTTCTCCAGACCTGAGAAGGCTGACAATACACATCACTGCAAGATAATATCCCCTGAAAGATATAAAATACTCTTACAATTCAGCAAAGATCTTAAAACAGCTAAGTAAGTTCTCCCTTCCTGAAGCAAAGGACCATTATCTATAACTATACATCCCTTCCTGGAACCCTTGCCAGGAGACCCAGAAGATCTCAGTTTCCTGTTTCACCCCACTCAACTGGAATGAAGAACTTTGAACAGAGGTGATGAAACAACAAGCATCTCGGAAAAAAAGACACCACCTCTATTTCCATATAGTTCCATGGAAATTAAGCAGTCTTGTGAGAAGAAAAACTCATTAAAAAGGACCAAAATGTGACAATTCCAGATTTGCTTTGTGCCTAGACATCTCTAAGCTAGCAGTCCTACCTTAAAAGTAGCTGGCAAAGCTGCAGTGAGGAAAGACAGAGGTGATTCTTTCTGGGTTCAGAAAGACAGGCATCATAGAAGTTGCTGTTTCCTCTTCTATACCACACATCCTTGAGGGCATCTGTTTCTAGATTATTAAATTAATCTTCTGCCTGTGACTCATTTTTGTTTTTTCACAAACATAAACTCCCTTGACAGCTGTTCTGCTCAAGTAGGAAAAGTATCAGGCCTCAAAGGAAGGTTTTTGCTGTGGGAGAAAAATGGAAGTGAGGGGCAGATGCAGCCCTGCTCTAAATATGACTTAGAGCCATGATTTAATGATGTGGCACTTGAGTGCATGGAAATCTTGCCGACCATGGCAATTGGGGAAGCACAGGGAAGAGGAAGGAAACTCTATCAGCATCATGGTGAATGCCCAACTTGGATACCTCCCACAGGGGACACAAGTCGTGATTCTGACTTCACAGTTCTCAGAAATACACAGAGCACTCATGTTTTCTTTGCATCTTTACCTCAATAAACTCCTCATGGAAACACACACTTTTTTTTTTTAATTGAATCAAATGATGAAACAGTTTTTCTGGGTTGAAGAAATAGTTGTTTGGAATTGCTTATAATGGGGTTTAAACAAACAAACACACCTGAATTAGCTCTGAAATAGCTATTAAACATTCAAGACACTGTTCTTTACCTTTAGTAAGTCTTTCACTAGAACAGCTCCTTTCTATTTCCGTGGAGCCCAGGTCTTATCTGTCTCATCTAATAAAGCTGATCAGAAGTGTAACTAATAAATTAGGGTAAAATACACATTTCTTTGATTTTTCAACTTGTTTTTAATAAAAATTTTCTTGTTAGAATCACATGGGATTTTACATTGGTGCTTTCAAGGAAAAAAGACTCCTGCAACCTCTAGGGGAAAGTATTGAACAGTTTGCACTGGTTTGGGGGTTAACCCAGAGAGCAGAACAAAATTATCTGAGCCTTCTGCTATGTGGTTTCCTGAGGCTCTGATAGGCAAACCAAGATTATCAAGACAACCAGAAAGACCAAAGAAGAAGATGGTTAAAGACTGTCTGTGTTTAACTGGCGTAACACTGTCCCTGAGGACAGTCTGGTCTTGCCTAGTAGCCTCTTGTGTGGGTTGGACAAGAAGAGAGAATTTTGAATCTCTGTGGAGCTGTGCAAGAAACCAAATTGTTCCAGAAAGGAAGAGATAGTGAAATCTGGCTTCATATGGCTTTACCTTTTTTGACTGGGGTTCTTTGTTGCCTAATAAATGCCACTCCAATTGACTCTAATCACGTGATAAAAGCATTTATACCTTATCATCATGTGGACTTATTGGTGTCTGTGACTTGTTGAGTTCAGTTACACTTCCTCCTGATTGTAGCAGTAACAGGGTCTTCTTCCTAAGAGCTAGTTTTCACAGATTTTTCATGGAGTTTAAAGTAATGTTTGTCTCTGCCCAACCTGTAGATGTGTTGGGGCAATCCCAGACAAATTTGCAGGTTGGGTAGAGAAATGACTGAGAGCAGCCCTGCAGAGCAGGACTTGGGGGTGATGGCTGCCAAAAAACTCAACATGACTGGGCATTGTGAGCTTGCAGCCCAGAAAGCCAATGGAATCCTGGACTGCATCAAAAGGAGTGTGGTCAGCAGGTCAAGGAAGGGGATTCTGCTGCTCTACTCCGCTCTGGTGAGACCCCACCTGGAGTGCTGCATCCAGCTCTGTGTCCCCAATATAAGAAGGACATTGAATTATTGGAGAAAGTCCAGAGGAAGGAACGAAGATGGTAAGGGGACCAGAACACCTTCCCTGTGAAGAGAGGCTGAGAAAGTTGGGGCTGTGAAGTATGGAGAAGAGAAGATTGAATGGAGACCTCATAGTGAACTTCCAGTATCTGAAGGGGGCCTATGGGGAAGCTGGAGAGGGAATCTTTGTCAGGAACTGTAGTGAGAGGACAAGGGGGAATGGCTTCCAACTGGCAGTATGTTTAGATTAGATGTTAGGAAAGAAATCCTAACTGTGAGGGTAGAAAGGCACTGGAACAAGTTGCCTGGAGAGGCTGTGGATGCCCCATCACTGGAAGTGTTCAAGGCCAGGCTGAATGGGGCTCTGAGCACCCTGGTCTAATGGGACGTGTCCCTGCCCATGGCAGGGGGTTGGAACAAGATGATCTTTACGTCCTTCCCAGCCCAAACCACTCGGTGATTCCATGAATCTGATGTTGGTTGGACCTTTGTGACCATTTCTGTCAGTTTGGCTGAAATGGGAAGCCAGGGTTCCCTGCTAGCAGGGAGAACTGGAAGATCTTCTTCAAACTCACCAAAGTGTGCAAATCTACAGTCACACACACATTGGTTCTCTCATGTGCTCTCATGTGGTGTGTGGTGTGTGTTCAGAGAGGACTCGTCTTTAAAAAAAAGGGTTTAAGTTATTTCAGTCTCTTTGGGATATGGATTTCTGAAACATTCACAAGGCTCTGAAATAGTTTGTATTCAGCCCACTGAAAATTCAGAGTAACACCAATGATCTCAGTAGTGTTCTGTTAATTTAGACATGAGGGAGCCTGAGCAGAACAGGAGTTGGAATCAAATCCATTAATCACAGAAGCAGAATGTTCTAACATGATCATAAATATTTGCCACATGCAAGCCTATACTTCCCACTGCTAACTGTAATCTTGTGATTTGATTAGGAAAAAACCCACTTGCTAATTTACAGTGTCATTGTATCAGTTTTAAACACAAATTTTTTTTAGGGACCATTCCTTGCCACATATTATCCTTGTGCTAAATTGCTTATTATTAAAGACATAATTTTTATAGAAGTAAAAACCAGGCAAGAACATTATCATATAAATAGGTATGATAAATAAAACAAAGGTTAAATTGATGTATACTTTTAAATCATTTTGGTAATCAGTGAGGACACAAATATGAAATCATGAGTTTTGTTGGTTACACTGTTATTTTGCTCTTCATGCTAATTATTTCCTGCCAGTCAAAACATTTCCCTTTATCCTGTTTGCTTTTTCTATTTAGCACAAAAGGAAAGATAACTACCCCTATAAAATATATACATTATCAGAAAAGGTGGAGGGAAAATAAAAGACTGATAACTATAAGGAACTTAACTCAGCAGATCTTATCCAAAAGTAAATTTTAAACCATACTGTTGCTATGTATTTCTTCAAATTTTCTGAAACAGCCCCATATTTTTTAAAGTTTCTGCTTTTTTGATTTTAGCTTAGCAGCCCCATGGATTATTTATTATTTTACATACATGAACTTCAGTTAAAATGTTTGTTTTCTGGTCTTCCCTGTCTACCAGACGATGGAATAATTCTCTTCCATCATAGCCAGCATCACAGCATATTGCTGTGGCTAGGAAAGAACTGCTAAATGAACCTAATGAGAAACATAAATATATACTTCTGCATTCCTATGTATGTAGGGTTATAAAACAGGCTTCCAACATACAGAGGAAGAGTACAATGGTTAAAGCCTTCACTCACTGCTCAGGAACATTGTCCATTAGTATTGCCTATGCTTTTAAAGTCCTGTTCCTTTATTTTATTGTAAGTATTAACTTTGAGAATGAATTAAATCTGCAACTTGGATCAAAGGCCTTTACTAATTTCCTTATTTATTATTGGGTGTTAGGACATTCGCCTACAATTCCCACAAGGATGCAGACAGAGTCTGGACAGACAGACAAGTGAAAAGTGGGAGCTAATGAATATTGCTCCAGTGTCAGACAGGTAAAGCACTCCCCCCTTCCTGTTAATTCAGTCGAAACAATGAAGAGAAAAACCCAACCCACCCTTGTCTTGTTTGGCTTAGACATGAACCCTTGATAAGACTCTGGAAAACAAGAAACTTTGCAATAGATTTTAGCTACTTTTGGCTGACAAATTCATATGTCATAAAAATGTAAAAATAATGGTGCACTTCTGCCACTCAGCTTGATATGCTATAGATTACAGAAAATTACTGAGATAAAGAATAATATAACATTTTAACTTGAATATTACATACTTTACATTTCTCTACAGAAAGGATATCCCAGCAGGAAGGAGAAAGGTGGAGCACAATCCCTGTAGCATTTCTTGTTCTGCATTGTACAAAACTTTGTAGGGACACAGGAAGAGGATACGGAAGTTTCTACAGGAAAACAGAGAAAAGTTCAAACATAAACAGCATCCAAAAATTTACCAACACTTTATAACATTTCCTTTTTCTTTTTAAATGTTTGAGGACAGTTCCATTACAGCATAGTTTACTACACATTTCTATGTGCAAGTATTTTTACAGTTTCTCTTGCAATAATATCTCAAAGCAATTTTTAACATGAATTGTGAAAGCTTTATAAAAGCAATGTATGCAATAATCTGTGTGGGATAGCATCCTCCTTTTAACAAAATGAGCAAGTGTCAAGTTTATACTACAGTCTATGTAGAACTTTGAAGAAACTTGGTATTTAAATGAAGTCCCTCTGAAGACCACTTCCTCAATGGACCTCTGACTGGAATCCACCACAGCCAAAAGAAACCTAACATAACCTCAACACCTTTTACAGAAGGATGGAAGAGCTTGCTTCAGCAAAGCATAAGAACATGCTTAAATCTGGTGCTGCAGGCAGCTGAAATATGTACGAGAGGGTTTAGCCAAAGACCTGTCCTGTCACCTGGATGGTGCCAAAGGTGGGATGGTGCCAGTGGTGGGATACATCCAAGTTAGCTGTTCCCACAGCCTTGTATGTAAAGGAAACGTCCCTGTCTGACCACCCAGGAGCCACCCTGGCAGTCATGCTCGTACCACCTGAGCTGAGACCACAGCCCCTTCCCAGCCACACCCTCCACGCTCACACCAGCTCGAGGTTTCCTTTAGCAGAGTCTCGGACGATCCTTAAAATAATTTAATCATGGTACAATAATTAATAAAACACCAACTCGAGCTGTCATCTCTGGGGAGGGACCCCAAAGAAAGGAGCCTGCTTGCTTTTATGCCCTCCCAGCCTAAGCTCAGGGAGGTCTGAGGGTGGTGGGCTCCTGCTGTGTCTCTGAGTGCCTGGTCCCCGGCTGCTGCCACAGCTCCCTGGGCCCTTTGTTAACACAGCCCCTGCCTGGGGCTCAACCCACAGCTTGAACTGCAGCTGCACCCCAAGCTACCTGCAGTAAATGCATTCCTCAACATGTAGTTGCTTGAATATGTTTTGTGTTAAGCAAAACATAAGAGCACATGGTTAGCTCCTAAGAATTTGTTTAGTGAGTATGGACTTTGGCTTGTGTTTATGGCCTTTTGCTAAGCCTGGCTGTGAAGGAGCCTATGGTTTGCATCAAAAGAGCTTTCCTTACACATGTGGCATCTTTTGATAGCAACCAGTCAGGAGCACAAGACAAGAGCCAAGGCAATATTCATACAACTGTAGATTTGGCTGCACATCATTGATTCTCTTAGAACTGCAACTACCACAAGCATGTGAAGATTAGGTATCAGTTGGGATAATGGGTATCAGCTTTCCAGTGGGTATATTTAAGGTACAGGTAGGACAGTAGTCATTATCTATTATAGAGAAAGTGAGTATATGAAAAATATATAAACTGGGAATTTTTTTGAGGAACAATATCAAGTTTGCATTGCAAGCCTACATTACTTGAGTTTTTAGAAGGATCAAAATGCTGTCACTTTTAAATTACTTAGATGTGAGTTTGTCTACACTGAAAACCTTTCATATTTCCAGTTAAAATGTATAGAAAATAAAACCTCCTCATAAACAGCTGAAGAGTGATTCCATATTTCACCTGTATAGAAGGCAGAATATGAATCAAAGATATACCTATGTCTTCTAACCCTAAGCACATAGTTAGGGTGGCTGAGTTATCTGGAGAGGCTTTCCAGGATATCTGCAGAGCCAGCAGGGAGAAGGAGGCACCTCCAGATCATTCATATCAGGGTCCTAACTTACATGCCTTGAATTATTTTCCAAAATCTTTCTCCATTACTATACAAGGAAAAGGACTGCACATGAACATGCAAAGTAAAGGTATTAAGACACATTAATTTTTAAACTCTTTTTGTGTAATGTGATTAGAAAAGGATTTTCTAGCAAGCAGAATGGAGCTACAGTTATGCTAATAGCAGTCATTTCCCATAAGAAACACATAATCTGTGTACTTTATGGTCTGCACCAATGACTGGTTAAAGGCTTAGTTTTTCTTCTAAAAAACAAACATTTTGAAGACTTTGCTTTTCCAAAGTGTCTTTTATATGAGGTTTATAATTATGGATATGGAGTATGAGAATAGGAAGGGCTTTAAGAAAACATCATTTATTTTATTAGAAAATGCACATCACCCAGAATATGCATCATTAACTTTTTAACTATAAAATACAAAAATACACTAATTGGAATATTATAATAAAATACACAGTAATTAGAAGAGAAAAAATGTTGTCATTTTCACCTCTCTGAAAATTTTTAGAACTGTGTCCCAAAGTGTGTGTCATACTGGGAAACATAAAAACTACAAGGTCACATGTTAAAGGTAAAATCTGTTCAATTTCATTCACCATTTAAAAATTTTAGAATTAGTGTGGGCTGAACAGAAGTGGCAGTGAGTTTTGCTCCATTTGACCAAAAGCATTTGAGAACAGTAAAAGCAGTTTAATTACGTTCAGATACTACGGTGATATTTGGCAGTAGAATTACCTTGGATCAATTATATTTAGGGATTAGGTTAGGATAAAATAGACAGATGGGAAATAGGGTGGGGGAGGGAAAGAGACCAGTAAAATGCAACTAAAGTTCTACCTCAGACCTTTAATTAATTAGCCTGAGAAAGAAATTGCAGTAGAACAGATTGAAAGATTTAAGAGAAGCCTGGTGACCTCTGAAATAGTTAATCTTTGCAGTTAGATTAGACTTCATGGTTAGTCAGAGATTCATGGAATCCTCTTTCCCTGTTTTCATGGGTTGCTCATTTAGGTGCTCCAGGCTCCTTCAGTACACAGTGACACCACATTCCTTTAACGACCAAAAAAATCACAGGCAATTACACTGCACACAGGATGTAATTCCTTATAAATCTTTCACTGAGAAGGCAAACCCAATGAAACTGTACACGCAATGATGCTTTTACTTGAAACATGTTGGGTCATGTGCTTTCTTCCACAGCACGCAGGGAAAGCAAAACATTCAGGAAAGCAAAATGTGCCAGAGGAAGAGGAGTGTAAAAGCAGTCATTTCCCCCAAACACTCCTTCCTGATCAAGCACCACAGCCTTCCGGGGGTGGGGAGGGGAGAAGAGGAAAACCTCGGGGTCTCCGAAACATCATTCTCTGAAGACTGAAGGCAGATTTCAACTGCAACCCAACAACAAATCTCATTCACAGACAGTCACGAGGGACTACAACATGCTCCCTAAGGGAAAAAGAAATCCCTGGGAAGACAGAACAGGCTCCTGCTTCCTTGCCAAAGTCCTACCATCTGTACAGTATACTTGTTTCACGGTGTGAAGAAGCCCTTAGCCCTTCTCCTGCCTCTGACAGGAAATACTTTAGGTTCAAACTTGCAAGATTTCTTTTTTTCAGAAAATGTGACATGAAGTTTTGAAGCTTTTGATGGCAACATGCAATTGTTTTTCCCACTAGTCTGAATCAACTTTGAACAAGAGGTTTCTCAAGAACAAACACAGTTCTGTTGATATCTGCCATCACCTCTTCTAAACTCCTCTATTTTACTCTAGATAGCTCAGCAAAAAGCCCAGGAAGAAATGCTGGTGGGAAACACTGTGCAACCTGGTCCCTGGAGTTTCCATGGGTTTAGAGTCAGTGTTACACGCTGGAGCTATGGTACTGCACACAGAACTTTCCTTGCCAGTGAAGCTGCCTGTGAGATGAGATAAAACTGAGGACCTGACCACTTTGTGAGCAGTACGGACCCCCAGGGCTTTTTGCCATAATGAAGTTGTTGGCTCTAAAGCCTGTGCTCGTTCAGCTACAGGAGAGTGTGAAAGAGAAAAGCCAAACCTCCTAGAGCAACTTTCATCAGTATTGATGCAACATTTGCAAGACATTTAAATAGTATGTTGTGAAGGACAACCAAGAATCTTACATGAATTAGACTGTCATTTCAGCTCAGGTGATTAGTTTCTATTTACTCAGTTTCCAAAATTCCCTGGAAATCCTCCTGTAACCTGTCAGGTGGTTATTCAAATTAGAATTGCTAGAAAATAATACTGTGTTCATTGTCATAAAGGCAGACACAAAACTGAAGCTTCTTCACTGCAGAGCCTGTAATCTAGAAAGAAATAAAAAATGCACAGAGAAGATGAAACAATGTATATATTCATTAAATATATTAGCACTTAAAATATAAAATGAAACAACAATTATTTCCAACTGCATTCAACTTTGTTCTTGATAATTACGTGCAATTATAAGCATCTATGTACACTTAAGGAAAATTGTATACAGCAAAGTGACATTACAATTATATAATTTAATTTAATAATTTAATTACAGAGGGACTCAAGGCTCAGAGTGAAATTACACTAAAACCTAGACCAACCCATTTATGAGTCTCAGCCTGAAGAGCTTTAAACAGAGATCTGGAGGAGAGCAAATCTACCTTTATGTTTTTGTTTCCTTCTGTTAGATTGTTTAATTACAGCAGCACATGAGATTTATGAACAGTTTAAAAATGCAGGAGAAACAATCTGAAAAGACAGACAAAGCCTGGTTTCTTAATTGATGTAATCTAATAAAATGAGGCAGAATTATAGTCACTATTCTTAGGAATGCTTTGGGGCAATTTTTTTCAGCAGGAGAGGTTTATAAATACAGGCTCTTCTACAAATCACACTGTCTCTAGGTAAACAGAGAAATCCTGGGTGCATATGTTTGTTCAAGGATTGCCTGAACCCATCAGATTAGGACTTTCAGCAGCAGTAACCTGCCTTTCTGGTCGAAGGGGAGCTGTCTCAGGTAAACTTAGTCCTCTGTGAGTACAACAGCTGTTGTCTGGACCAACTCTGAGCAAGGAACAACAGCTTCCAAAGCTGAACTCTCAGATCTTCATAGCTTGAGGACAGAACTAAGGCTTTACAGTTAGCAGTTGTAATGATACCATGTGCTGATGAATAGATGTGAAGTGAGACACAGAAGCTGACTACTGACTGCTAAAAATATAACAAACATTTTTATAACTATGTCAACCAACAGGTTTTCTGAAAAACAGAAGAAAAAAGCTCCTACACAACACAAACACACTGTTTTCCTCATTAATCATCTTGTATTTTTGCATCAGATTATCCTTAAGGTTAACTCTAAGTGTAGATTAATCGAGCCAGGCAGATATTGCAGAGGAGAGTTTCACAATCATTCTGTAAAGCACTGTGTTTTTATCAAGACATAGATGTAGTTTCCAAAAATACTTTTCCTATGACATCCATAGTGCTAGGATCAGTAGCTGTGGCCAAAAGTTCCCATTTTCTTCCAGTTCCTGCAGAGCTTTCTGAATTGCTTATGTTTCCAATACATCCTGGTGTCTTCATTTCTGTTAAACAAGTTCTGCACTTTTTATTCCAGCTTTTGTAAGGTAATTATGAAAAGTCCTCATCCGGTGGTCATCTGACCTCCAGCATGGCAGCCTTATTTAGGTTTCTGCCTTATTACACAGAAAAAAGGACTGGTATTGTAAAAAAAATAAATTAAGAATTAGTGCTGTAAAGAGGTACAGCATAGGAAATTGGAGAAAAATATTAAGTTTTAAACATTTTAGAGACACAGTGTTATTTGTAGAAGAAAAGTACTTGTACTGATTTTGAGAGTTTGTTCTCTCAGATCTCCACCCCAATAGCTGGTCAAGGCAACTGTGGTATACTTGCTTCACCTCTTGGTCAGAAAGCAAATAAAAGACAAATGTAGAAGATGAATAATGGTACTCCCAGCTCTCTGTCCAACGTTTCATTTTGGTACCATAGAAACTTCTCTGACTGCCCTGCTTGCAAAACTGGATCTTCAGTTGTAGTTCCCAAACAAAGACTGACTCCTGCATCCTAATGACCTAAACTAGTGCTTACAGCAAGGACTTTATCCACTGTACATTTAATCCAGGAAATATACTATCTGAAATTAAATATTTTACTGCTTCTTTATTTGGGAAAGGCAAAATGAGGATTTATCAGACCTCGCATCTGTATTCTGAAATTCAGAATTACTGCTAAACTGGAATGATTTACGAAAATAACAAAGTTACATTATTTGGTGTGCTGCTAGCAAGTTATTCTTGCTCTCCTATGGCATGTTGGAAGACAAGAAGGAAGAAACCTGATGGACTTCCTCAAGAGACTGAATTTGATCCTATACCTCTGTTCACATGCTATTGACTGATGCTTGGTGGCCAACTGTGACAATCTCTTTAACTTCACCAAAACATACTTTTGTTCCCAATGACATTGCAAGCAACAAACCAGTAGAGTGATAAAAAATAATCATGGCTTCTATGTCAGTGCTCATCAAAAACATTCTGAACTGCAGTTACGGTGCTGGAATGATAAATCTCATTAATATTAAAAGAAGTAGCAGTATTGATTTGAAGTATTATACCTTGAACATCACTGATGTTCTAGGCAGACAGAAGATAATGTTGCTCACTCTGAAAATTTCCAAATAAAGTTAGAAATGCTGATATATGAGACACAAGAAAAGACAAAATTGATGTAAACTCCAAACACTGGAAATGTCTCCCTTTTAATAAAACCAAACCAACAGTTTAGATCTGAGGTCTACAGCTTGAAGGTCAAAACCTAAATCTCAGTCAGCAAACTACCACTGGTCTGACTCTAGAGATATGATGTGGAGCTGCAAGATTCAGCTTGTATTTGATGATTTGCAATAGGAAAAGGGGTAATAACTTTAAACTAAAAGAGGATAGGTTCAGACTGGATATAAGGAAGACATTTTTTACAATAACAGTAGTAAGGCACTGGCTCAGGTTGTCCAGAGATGTGGAGGTGGTCTATCCCTGGAAACATTCAAGGTCAGGTTGGAGGAGTAGCTCTCAACAATCTGATCAAGTTGATGATGTCCCTGCCCATTGCAAGGTAGTTGGACAGGACAACTTTTAAAGGTCCCTTCCAAACCAAATCACACTGTTATTCCATGACTCCATTATTTGAGTGCTCCTTGATTTTTAACATGTCATTTCCCTCGATTTAAGTTGTGCTGTGTTGCACTGCTCTTGTACTTTGCTATCCATGTGAGGCCCAGCTCGGGAAGGCGGCCAGCGAGCGTCCAGTGAGCTCCTGCACCCCACCAGCCCCTCAGCCCCCAGTGACCCCAACCAGAGGTGCCCAACGCTCCCTTTCACGGTGACTGCAGTCCCAGCAGGGTGGGACAAAGGCGGCCGTCTCTCCAGGGGCCAAAGGCCGTCACCATCCTCGGGGATGGCGAAGCACCGCTCGTAAGGGGTTCACAAGCATCTCTCCGGTGTCCCCCGGGTAAACGCGGGTACATTTTGGCCCAAGCAGCTGGGGCGGCCGGTGGGAAGCTCCTCCCTGGGGGTGTAGCACAGGAAGGGGTGGCGGTCGGGGGAGTCGCGGAGCTCCCTGCGAGCCGGCGGAGTCAGCGCTGCCCGCTGTACTATGCGTGTGTCTTGTGTTACAGCCATGCTGCACATCGGCGGCCAGAGCGAGGGGCGCGGGGAGGAAAAGGCTGTTTACACAGCCTGCAAACCGCCCGGGGAATAGTGCGGGAGAGGAAGTGAGCCGGGCCGCTGTCTGACTGCCCCGGCTTCCTGCTCGCTCCCTCACACGGGCAGGCGCTCACACACACACACTCACATACACACACACACCGGCGCAAGGGCGAAGGAAAAAAAAAAAGGAAAAAGGGAAAACAAAATCAGGATCTCATTACTAGAGCAACAGAGCGCCTGCAGAAGACTGTCAGCATGGAGAACCAGGGAATTTTACTCAGCTCCCTCTAGACTACCAGGAGAGAGCGGAAAAGTCCTTCAGCCGCTGGGTAGGTACAAGTGCTGCTGCGCCCGCCCCGGCTCCCGCAAAGTTTCGGGGGGCTGAAGGCAGGGGAAGGGGAGGCGGCGGCTGCTGCGGGGCCGCGCTCCGCTCGCTGTGGGGCGGCAGCGGGGCCAGCGGGGCAGCCCGCGGGAGGGCG
>VZRX01012273.1:13515-143641 GCA_013398075.1 Notiomystis cincta
AAAAAAAAGAGAGAGAGAGAGAGAGAGAAAGGGAGAGAAAGTGGAGAGTTG
The DNA here is from genome assembly GCA_013398075.1 of Notiomystis cincta. NCBI lineage: Eukaryota > Metazoa > Chordata > Aves > Passeriformes > Notiomystidae > Notiomystis > Notiomystis cincta. Next base: position 13,567 of record VZRX01012273.1, read on the forward strand.
TTGTTGGATCTGGCTTTGCTGAAGGTTAGAGGGACTCTGATGCTGCAGGGGGAAAAAGTTCCCTGAATTTTCCACTGGCTGCAGGAAGAGAGCCCATTTAGTCATGGCTAAGTAATGTCTGCACACACACCAACTAATCTCATTAGGAGTTTCCGTTCCCTCACACAGGAGGGTTTTGTGAAGCCCTGTCAGCCTTTCTAACGTTGCAGTTGAAAGGGAGACAAGTTACATCTTTATTTACTTAGGAGAGTAGTGCTATGACAAGTTTATATAATGTAGCATCTTTTACGCCATGAGGACTCCAAAAGTCAATCGTTACATTTCATTTCAAGCCGAAAGTCGTGTTTCATTTCGTATTTTGCTCATATAGACTTTTCAATTATTTCAGATTTCTCTATGCATAAATATTTCCATAGGAGAAGCCTATAAATGGGGTAGCAGAGGTGTGTGTTTTGGTAAACATGTTCTATGCATGTCTGACAATTGCATGTTATTGCAAAGTGAAAAGATTTTTGAGCCAAGATAGTGAGGTGATGGCCATATTTGAAAAATACATTCACCCACATAGTCTTCCTGTATTGGTGCTTTATATATCTGGTTTTCAAGTGATTTTGTACATACCAGTTTTGATTTAGTGGTTTGTGTAATTATTTTATGATGATTTGCTTTCATAATGGTCAAGAAAGGAGTCTGTGTTTAGAATTAGGTCTTTGCCATGCCCCACCAATCTTTAAATTAGAAGTTAACAACTTTTTGTGGAAAAAAATAAAAGGTCTGGAGCAAACAAAGAAAATGGATTCTTGCTTGCAAGTGGATTTTGGCTAATGGAAATGTCAATAAATGTGAATAAAAAGGTGTGCAATAGGAAATAACACTTAGCTACTTACTTGAATTATCATATTGATAGCATTAAACTAGCAAATATTATGCAAAAAAATAGTGCTTGCAGTATACCACGTGTTTACCTCTGAGGATCTGCAGTGTTTCCTGCACTTCCTATGTCCAAGTGGCACAGAAAAGTTCTTCATTAGCACCACTTTACAGAGGACTTCTGTTAGTGGATTAGTGACACAATCTCCAGACACAGATGTCTCTTGATCTTCTAGCCGGGGAGTGAAGAATTTTTAGAGTAGTGTACAAACCAGACAAAGCCTAATCTCTGTCTCAATCAAATGCAGCCATCAGGAAGTGAGAGATTCTTTTTCACTTTTGGAGGTTTATTTCCTTTGTAAAATTCTAAATTTTAGAGTGCAATACTGGATATAGTGTTCAAAAACCTGTTGAATATGTTATGGAGCAGTTGGTGTGGTGTAAAACACCAAAACTTCCTGAGAAGTGTTTCCTGGCTCTTACTATCTCTCTCTGAAATATGGACATTAAATTGTTTACTTATTGCATTAAATATTGCTGGAATTTCAGTGTGCTGTCTACTGAATCAGAGTAGATGAAGCACACATGTTCATACATACATACATACATATATATACACACATACATATATGTAGTCCAGCCACACTATATAAATTTCATATGTTCTGTCCATTCAACATAAGTGTAAAACATCTTGATGTCCTCAGGAAAACAGATGTAGTAGTAGTGTACTTTGTGTGCTCTGTAAATTTGAAAGACTGAATGAGAAGTAATCTATAGATGTGTTAAAAATACAACAGTTGTGTCTGGAATAGAAAAAAAATCCAAATATCTTGTAATGCTTGACAATTTCCACTTGAACAACAAAAAAGTATTAAAGGTGCTTTTATTGTAAATATAATTTTATTCTTCACCTATCTAAAAATGTATTGTCTGCTAAGTGTTATCATCATTGCTTACATGTTGATTTTCCCAAATCAGCTCTGTGAGTTGTTCCTAAAAAGAAAAACCCCACTTAAAGGCTTATATCCTTTCTGATATCACTGACTCCACCTAGATGCAACAGCTGAAATAAGCAAGTCAGTCTCAGGGGAGAAACTCAGCTACAGCTTTCCTCGTAACTGTTTGCAACACCATGCACATGGACACTTTTATATGTAGAAACAAAAGTGTATTTTGTTTTACTCATTAGTGGTTCTCAGTGCTTACTGATTCAGTGGTTCTTTGCTCCTGTTACTTAGTGTTATTTCATTAAACTTAAGCCATGGGAAGAAATCAAGTGTATCACTCTACAGACTGAAGTATTTCCCCTTTGTGGTGCAGAAAGTCCAATTATGTAAACTTTGCCTTCTTGTTGTAATGCCCTCCTTGGGATGGAGGCATTCTTATGGCAGAGTTATTCTCAGGGGCAGGTATTATTGGTCAGGTGAACACAAGTGTTGATCAAAATCTGGTTCTGAAAGACTTAGCACAGAATGGAAGTTAATGTTCAGGGTGACCAAGGTGCGTGGAGCTTGTTGCTTGCTCTGAGGCTCGTATGTTTACACGTGGGAGGGTAGCTGTACATGACACGGGCATGGAGGTCCATCAGGGCACAGGAAATACAAATCTTAGCCTGGGGAATGCAATCACATGACAACATGCTGCTTCAGAAGGAAGAAACAGGTACCAAAATAAACAGACATTTGGCTACTAAAGATAAGGGAGCACGGGATAAGGGTGGGAGCACTTGTGATGCGTGTATTTATAAAAAAGGATTTTAACTGGTGTGTTTTGGTGACATCCTATAAAATTTGTAAGTTTGTGTAGTTACCATTATCTCTCAGAGTGGTTCTCTGTCATAATGCTAAATAATCTAAGATAGTGAAGAACTGATAAACCAGCTAGTTCTTCCCATAAAGCTATGGCAGGTTGGACTCGTTTGTGCAACTGAGGTGATTTATCAGTCCGTGGCTTTCTTCTGGTGGTGGCGGCTCCAGTGCACGGCATGCCCGGCCACTGCTGCTGCTGGAATCCATTTTGGAGCTGTGACACTGATTATAGGACAGTTATCCTGGGCCAAAGAGCACTGCTGGCTTTGAGCTGCTGTCTGTGTTTGGGGACCACACCCAAGGGCTCACACCGCAGGCTGTCACTGACGGGCCTCTGGAAGTCGTGTCGTGTCGCGCCGGGTATCCCTGGATTGATTCACCCTGGCTTTCTCCTCGGTGTTTCCCACAATAGGGAATCTCTTTGTCTTGGTCATTAGACAGATGTTTACTTCATCTGTGGCTTGTTAAATGAATCAATGAGTATTCTGGAGGCTGTTGAGAGCTCTAGGAAGACTGAATATCTCCGTTCTCATGTTGAAGTGTTTTGTTGAATAATAAATGATTAAAGATTTAGTCATGATTTTGAGGAGAATGTCAAGGTGTAGGCACAGGAAGTCCAGCTCACTGCACCACAAAATACAAGGCTGCGTGGATGGAAACAAAGCAGATGAAGCACAAAGTGCCTCTCATCTGTGCACTTCACAAAAAGAAATTAATCTTTGTCCTTAAAACTTTCTTTAATCCATTGTGATTTTATGTGCCAGTAATTATATCAGATTTCAGGTTCTTAAGGGTTTGTTGTCAAGAGTGGATTTTAATTCTAAAGCTCTTTGAAGGGGACTTGCTGCTTTTCTAAAAGCAAGAACTAAAGAAAACACCTGCCAAAAAGCATTGGTATAAAAATATCGCAAAGGCACTATTGCCAGCTAATTCAATGCCAGTTAATAAATGTATAGTCAATTCTGCATTTTTAATTTTTTATGCATACTGTGGTAGTGTTTTTGCACTACCAAAATGTACCCTGGAGCTGTCAATCTGCATGATAGATGCAATTCATGGGCAGTATCTCATTATACCGGACAACTAAATATTTAAGTAATATTTTAAAGTTATACTGCAGTGTAAGAACAAGGAGGTCAATTTTGCCATGCCCTAGGCAGGTACAACTCAGCTGAAATTGATAGGGTTTTTTTACTGTTAGGAAGTTCTCAACACCACGTCTGATTTTGTGCTGCTTGCTCAGGGAGCATTGCTGCGATTATCTAGAACAGTGGGGTTTGTCCTTTTTATCTGTGGATCCCGAATTATTTCTGAGCAGCTGTGCCTGCAGCAGAGGTGCTGCAGTGCTTCTGGCTCGCTGTCAGGAGGAAGGTGCACTGCCCCCTGTGTGCACCAGCCAAATGTTGAACATTCCTGTTCAGCTGCATGGTGACAGTTATGGACATGACACCATTGGACTTTTAAGGTAAATATCAATCAACTGTGTAAAGAAAGGTTTTTGAGGGATACAGCATGTGATCTGTCTTCATCTGAGCAGTTAGATACAGCTCAGGATCTTCAGGAGAAGAGTCTCTGTAGGAAGCTGCAAACTGACTTGGTTTTGATCTTTTAAAGCACTTAGGCATGTATTTACTTTTGAGTGTGTCAGCACTTCTGTTAATGCCCTGAGACTAGCTGCATGGTGAATGTAACCAAGGCCCTGCAGTAGCTCTTGCTTGCTCTGTGAAGGGTCCTCCTAGTGTTCCATAGCTCTAAATTTTGCAGTGTTGGGATGTACTGAGTGTGTGAATGATACTGTCCATTCCATGGCTTCTCCCAGATCCATTTCAGAGAGTCATTTCAATCACATCTGTGTCTCTGCTTACCAATTTACTGCCCAATATTTGAAGATTCAGAATATAACTTGGATGATCTTTGCAAATACCAGTTTACTACATGTTAATGTATTTTGGCTCTTGTGCAAACAATCCTTAGCTGTTGAGCTTTAAAGTATATAATTTTCTTACTTGTGGCTCCTAGCTTGAAGATCATTTGAAGTACTATGAAGGGAAAACTTATGTCTTACATATAGTCTTTTAGTTTTCACTGTAATTAAATTATGTAATGAATAATATATAATTTTTATAATTATTACAAATAATTAAAAATTTATAAAAGCTTTCTAGGTTCTAACCTAAGTATTCAGCCCTAAGTCCCATTAATACAAGTTTACAAGATAGGTCTTTTTCTCAAAATGTTAGTGAACAAGAAAAATGTTTGTGTAAAACATTATTTTGCAGTTGTACACAAAGGAGTAGACTTGGATTCTATCCTTCATCTAAGGAATCTAAATGTTTTTAATCAAATGTCCTCCTGTAAGTTTCCCATCCTCATTTTGCAACACAGCTGATAGTTCATCTGGAAAACAGATTTCTATTCCACATCCATTTGCCTCTAATGTGGTGACAGCACCTCTTTACTATGTCTCTGTATATTTCTTCTTTTTTGTTGTTGTTTTTTTAATGAAAATTGATCAGACGTATTTCAGTTTAGGCTTTTTGAGAAGGATGTTAATGTCTGTTATTGTTTTTAAATGTTTATATTGTGGTAATGTTGAGTGGCCTTTGCTGTATCAAGTCACAATACAGCACAAACAAAAAGCTTATAGACTGAAGTACCACCATTATCTCTTCCCAGCAATTAACAGTAATTCATGTGAAGAAACAATCTTTAAAAAGCATTTAGAAAATAAGAACAGATTCCTTTTGCAGCTCAGTTGGTGAAATCTGGAGAAAGTTGACTACCTTCAGAGAATTTCTTCCATGCTACACTAACATGGCTGAGATGGGAATGTGGGTTTAGATTCTGGATATAGATCTCTGTGAAGTCTGGTGACTCAGAGCAGACTCAGGGCAAGTGGCATGTGTGGTTAGTTTAGCAAACTGTGAGTGTGGAATAGGGCTGGTGTAGAAAGTATGACTGCAGCACTCCTTCAGTGCTGCCACTTCAGTGCTGAAGCTCTGTGATAAAAACCCTTACAAAACAGAGCAGTTTGATTCCCTGGAAGCAGGGCACGATCATGCTGACTGTGCAGTCTCATCCACGCTGAGGACAGAGAATAGAGTCTTTGCATTTTATTTAACTGTGTAATTTTATACAGAAATCAGGATACCAGTCAAAATAGTGGCTGTTAGATATCCTGAGCAGCAGGGACATTGACAAACCAGTTGGTGTATTGATGTCACGTCTAAACGTGCAATCTGAGCACTCTGTATACAGCAAGGTTTGCTGTAATCATTGAAATAGTCTCATTTGTCCCTCATTCATAGTTTGCAGCAGCTGTGGGAATTAGTTTAAGCACACAGGACACAGTACAGGAGAGTGACAACCAGACCTTCTCCTGGCTGAAATCTCATGTATTCTATGATCCATTGGGTTTAATGAGTGAAGTTAGGTGAAATGTGTAGGTGTGACCTGCAGGTCCTTGTTGGTGTAGCAGGCAAGCAAATAATGTCAGAAGATTAAAATCTTTTAACTGGGTTTTGGTTCAGCTTAATGCATGTTTATACACACTTATCAGAACTTTGATTAGCCCTGATAAGAGTGGTAGATCTTTGAGAGTTTTACATGTAGGAATAATTCTTAATTTATGTTTTTACTATGAGATAATGAAAATATAAACCTTGACTAGTAGCTCATTTTTTATGGCTAAGGAAATTACACTCTGACTTGTGCTACAAGAACTACTGCAATAGAGCTAATGTTTTGGGAAGAAACTGTCCAGGTAAAATGATTCCATATTTGTAGGTTACCATCTGCTGAATTGTGTTACACTGTTTTTGTATAACACTATAACTGACTCCTCTTGCAACATGACAATATGCAGGCCTGAATGTTATTTAATAGTTCAATGGCTCATTTTGCTAATCCAGCAAATTCTGAAAATTCAGTTTGCATGTCTAAGCTGTGATGATCTTGCTGTGCTTCAGATTTCATGAAAATTGTTAGTCACCTTAGTTTTCCTTAAGAGAACTCCAAGGACTGTTTCCCGTCCTTCTGGCCAGGTTCCTCTCTGCTCACATTATGAAAAAGATCTGCTTTTTTATCTGAGTTTCAATCTAGGAAAAATCAGTGGCAATTTCACATCTGAATGTGAAATATATTAAAACAGCATTTGAACCAGCAGATAGTAATTGTGTCCCATTTAACATATTAGAGCCACTGCACAAGTTACAAAGCATCAGGTCTGTTGTTGCAAAATTGAAAATTTTAATACTTCATTTAAAGAAGGGAGTGCAGATGAAGTATTTACATTTGGGAGTAATCATCACTTGATATATCAAGTAAACTTTCAGAATAGCCACTGTTCCTGGAGGTCAGAACCTCTGCCCTCCTCAGCTCTGCAAACAACAGAAATTTTACATAGGACGGTCAAGTAATCATGGTCTGCGTCCTACTGATGCCGACAAAGATATAAGAGGAAGTCATATGGGAAAAACAAACATATAGGACTGGTTTTGAAAGCAGGAGTCCCTCAGCTTGCAGTGTAGCCTGTTGCCAGCATGCCACAGATGTGCACCACATGAGCAGACAGAAAGCAGTGTGAGGAGTCTGCACTCATTTTATGTCTGTCCCAAGGTGAAGGGTTGGAGCCATTACAGATTTATGTAGTTTTGTTTATGGCTAGCTTTAGAAATAATTGAGCAGGTTATTTTTTAAGCCTTCACAGGGAAGCAACGAGCCATTTTCCCTCCTGCTAAGGGCTTTTACTCCAGTGGGATTAAACCCATTTCTTGAACTGCATCCTTACAGAAAATGGGAAAACACTGGTGTTGTAAAGGCAGTGTCATCACACCTCTGCTTGGCAGGCAACCAGTCCTTTGTTGTATTGTTTGGATATTGCAGAACTTTCTTCCTTTGGACATCTGCCCTTGCTTTTCTTTGACTTAGGTAAAAAAAACTAAAAACTGCAAACATTGTATTAGCAAATATACCTACTTGAAGCATTACTGGACATATGTGTAAGTGCTTTCTTCTCTGTGGTGGAACTTGGTGTTATCCCTTAATATTTTGCAAGATCTTGCTGTTGTCTCTTTTGTGTTGCTCTTAGCCACAGGAGTCTGTTTATTTTTTTTAAACGTGCTGGGCCATAACAGTGGATATTCTTGCTTGAGAAGGAGACCTTGTAATTTTTTACTGTAAATAATATTTAAAATCAGAATTTAAAGTCAAACGATGACTGTTATGCAGGAGTAGCAGAGTAGCCATACCTTGTATGACTCTCGGCCAGCAAAACCCTCTGTGTTTTCTTGGCACATCCTTAAACCAGTCTGCCTGTGTGGCAATACTACTGTACTTTTGCAGTAAATCGGAACTGGTGCGCTGGGGCACCCCTGTAGCTTTTTCAAATGTTTCCACTGGGTGGTGCTGCAGGAATTCCTTTTTTTTTTTTTTTTTTTTCACTTGAATCTGCATTTCCCAGAAAGACGCCTCTAGAATATAATAGGAGGAAGTCCTGATTTAGAAAGTTTTTGCAGTTTCAACACAATGGAAGGACTTGGAGGATGCTCTGACAGGAAATGTCCTGGTTGCTGGATGTGGAAAAATTACGAGCGTTCTGTATCATACACACAGTCGGTTCCCTAAAGTGTCCCGGGTATGGATTGCACCACTACTTTGATTTATTACCTTTAATAGAGAAAGTTCTGCCTCAAATAAAACCAGGTATATTTACACACTTACTTGAGAGCTTATTTTTTCAAGCCCAATTAAATTAGCAGTAAGGTCTCCTTTGATGAATACTTGAAAACTTTCTGAGTAAACAAACTGATATTTGTTTTTCCTCCTTTTTGGCAGAATCACTAACTCCTCACCAACCACATCCTATTTATCACCCTTGAAGCATCTCTGTTGAGAAATACAGTGTTAGGCCTGACTCAGCCTTTTCTTTCAAATAGTTCTGAGCAAATGTTCGGGCAGATTTGGTAATTGTCTTTAACCTCTCATGATGTACTCATACAGATGAATTTTCAGTGAAAAATGTTACGGCTGACTGATTTTTAATTTATTTTAGGAAAGTTCCTTTTCTTGATTGACACTCTTATTTCTGTAATTAAATGCAAAACAAGTGTACTTCAAGTTTTTTAATAAAAACTAAAATGTAAAATAGAAAAACTGTCCTAGAGAATTTATAAGCTCTTCAATATTTCATATAGACATTCACTTTAAAGCTATGTTTAGGATGTAGATAGACACTGCCTTATTCCATATTTTTCCTCTCTTTATACTCTTTGATATTTTATATAGCATGGAATTTATGCATGGAATTGTTTTGTTAATTTCCAACAAGATTTAAAAAAAACTCATAAAACTGTTTATTTTCCAAGTATTAATAGACTTTAATTCAGTTAAGTAAAAATCTCAATTTCTAGCATTGAGAAGCAGTGGTTAAAAATTAAAGGCAAAACAGTCACATTCTTGCACATGGTATTGCAGCAGTCACCTCAAGGGTTAAAATGAACCTGAGACACTTAGAAAAATAAAACCAGAGCTGCTATTACAAACTGGGACAGATGTAGGAGGCCAGGTTTCCTGTGGCCCATTTTCCAGTTTCCTGGCTGCAACCTGCAGAAATAAAGGAAGCCAAATGCTAACGTGAATGAGAAACTAACAATGCCCCACGTCACGCTGCTCAGAGAAACGTGCTGGACAGAATTTGGATACAAAAGCAGAAAATGGACGTACAAAAAATGTACACACGTTTTCCAGAGCAGTTGAAATGGTAAAAAAAGGCATCTGTTAGTGAGAAATGCTGTGTGCTTGCAAAAGCATACGTGTGCCTGTAGGGGAAATGTAAGTGGAGGTGTGTGCCTGCTGTGATGGGGCATACAAAAAGGAGCTGGATCTTTTTGCAGCTGCTTTGGCTACAGAAGGAATCAGCAGTTTCTGAAGGGAAATTAATTGCCCTGCTCTGACTCAGCCTCTTAATCCTTTTCATGTACATGTCTGATCACCATCTTTCTGTGACTACCTAGATGGCATGATGCTGGCTAACACCTTTTATGTCTTCCTGATTTAATTGATCTCCAGCTGGTTTGTTTCAGCCTCTGGGCACCCCAGCCAGTCTGATCCACTCAGCTGTCCCTCCTCTGCCCCAAGTCCCACAACCTGGTTTATAGCTCAGGCTCCCAGATGTTGTTCCTTTGCAGACCCTCTAAAGCCAAATGGACTGGTTTTGATCCTAGTGCCTGGAGGGATTCCTAGTTCAGCCTTCAGAACTTGTTCATGTTGATTGCCCCAGATCAGCAGTTTCTCTCTATTTTAGAAAGGCTGTAGGGGAGCTAACATGGAGAAGAAATCCAAGTAGGAAACCTGGACTATTTGGGAGAGCAGAGCTGTGTTACAGCTGTAACACAGTGGTATGGAAGCTAAGGACCTCTGCAGAAGTCATGAGTTGCTACAGAGCTGCTTTCCAGCTTTTTTCCTTTTTCATGTGGCTTTTCCTGTGCAAGAGTCCTACATAACTTCATGCTTCAAGGACTATCCTGCTTATCTCACAGTTCATGTCATAAATCTTTCCAATACTGAGATCTTATTTAGCTAGATTTGCCTCTGAGCCTCCTGGTTTTCTACTGCTTGGATTTTAGATGCCTTGCTTATTTGTTTTATTTTGCCCAGCAGGTTAATAACTGTATTTTTGGGTCTTAATACCACTTTACTGACTGACATTTTGTGAACATGGAATTTCACATGCATTGTCTTGGTCAAAAAAAAAAAAAGCCTATGCAGCTCATGAGCACATATATTATCACATCTTACTATTTCTAGTGTAACTTGCATAATGTTTTCATAGTGATTTTTTATGCTGGTTGAAGCCAGTCTTCCTATGCTAAAGGGAGAGAGTGTTTGGCATGTAGGCCCCTTGCCCAAGTGAGGAATTTGGGTAGGCCCTTTACAGGAAAATCATCTCTCAGATGGGACACTTTGCTCTATGGATGTCTCTGTCCATTTCCATTTTCCTCTTCAGGGAGAGCTTATGGTGTTGATGCTGCTGCTGGTCCAAGTTTAGGCATTTCTGTTAGTCCCTCAGTTTGGTTGAAATAGGAGCAGAATTATCAGCACAGATCCTCTGATTTGCTGTCTTCTGGCATCAGACCTAAACTTAAAATTTGGTGTGTGGAGGGCATGTTGTATGACACTGATCAGGCAGTTGCTGGGTTTGTGTGGGGGGAAGCACTTTGCAAGGAATGTAAATTGCTAATGCAGATGGTGTTAGTGTGGTTCCCTGTCACAGCTGCCAGAAAATGGATTTTCGGAAACCTCAGTCCTGAAATACCATTTTGCTGTCTAACACAGCATTTCCAAGTATAATTCCTTCTAACTATGCTTCTGATTATTTGCATCAGCAGTAGTGGAAGTGATCACAAAGTAAAATTACTAGGCTATCTAGGTCAGGTCAAACTAGCAGATTTTGTTTCATGGCTTAGAAAGCATCTTTGACTGTCAAATGCATTGTAAAAATATTTTCAAAATGGCAAAATCAGATATATCAGAGTTAAGGGATTAAAAAATTGACACTTTTGTCTATATGAATTTTGATTAGGATTCCCATGACACAGGATATATGTTTCTAACACAGGTTGTGTTTCTCATTCTGTACCATTGCTTCATGTCACTATCTAAATAAGGGTTTTTTTAAAAACGGTTTTTTCTGCTAATCCATGTAATTCACTATGTATTATTTATTGCCTTGCATTCAAATGTTGTACTGGGTAGAGAAGTAAGAGGAATATTTATTATTACTACTTAATATTAATAAAGAGTTGAATGAAATGTGGTCACTGTAGGAAGTGACCACATCCTAACAACCCTTTCTGTCAAAGCAAGGCAAGACACTGAATTCCTTTTGAGTCAGTAAATTTCAGAAGAATTAGAAAATACATAAAAGAAATGTAATGTTTTCTGAAGATCTCCAACTCCTCACAGTCATCATTTATTATGACTTTTAATAGAGGTACCAGATTTTTGGTTGAATTACATGTCTTCTAATAAATCCAATACATCTGTTGTGATTCTCTTGCTCGACCACTCAAATGAGGCACAAGTTATGCCCTTGTGACACCGTGTGGCCATTCTGTTCTCCCAAGGGGACAGTTAGTGCCTTGTGGAATCCAAAACAGTTCCCATAGAGAAAGGCAGGTTAATACTTCTGTTGGCCTGTTTGGAAATTAAATATTTTGCATCAGTTGAAGAATCCTGTCACTGTGGGATCTTAGATTCTTACTGTTGTTGTGGGCAGGGTGGGAATTTGCCACGGGCAGAATGGGAGCTTCAGACAAAGTTTATTAGAGGAGCCTTCCCACTGAGATGTGGGGTCAGAGCAGAAGGGACCCCTTTGCTTTCCAAACTCCTCCTCAGACAGGAGTCCAGGCTGAGCATCCTGCTACAACTATTCCCCTGAAAATCACATTTTACAGAATGGAAATGAGATTAACACCAGTTCACCAAATTCAAGAAATCTGAGATTTTGCTTCACCATATATGCTTAGAACAAGGCTTCTGTTGTAGGTAGATACAGCTGTGAATATTCAGTGCAACTCAGGCCTGAACACCTCAAGTTTGGTGGTTAGAAGAGTAGGACCATACAATTAATGATCAGCTGAAAATGTAATTAGCATGGCTTGCCTCCTGTAGGAATCATACATACAGTTGCTGTTCCAGCAATATGGGAAGCTTTATACAGGAACTCAGTGGCAGATGGAGGGATGAAGCACAATGCAGCATTGAGCTGTTTTAATCTCATTTCTGTAGGGGCAGACTTGGGTCATACCAGTAGAAGATTTATGCATGTACCAACTGAGCACATTGATGCTGAAGTCTGAGGTATTCAGGTCCTTTGCAAAGCCTGTTCAGAGCCACAGGCTTGGGAGAGTTGATGGTCAGGCAAGACAGGGTTGTGAGGAGCTGTCTAAATCTAATCCCACCACAGCCATCTGCCCTGGGTCCAGCGCCTGAAGTGACCCCCAGAGATTTTCCGTGGATCTCAGCTGGAATAACTGAGCCACTTCCAAAAAGGTGGCAGTACCCTTTAATATAATAACCTTAATAATAAAAGGGAGTTGCCTCTCCTTACTCCCTGGGATGTATGGTTTGTGGAGTGAGTGTTCCTGTAGGATTCTCTCGCCCAGGCTTGTGCCCTTCATGCATTTTACATTGTGCCTATGGCTGAGTCACCTTGAGCACCACACTCAGTAGATAAAATGGAATCCAAAACTGTTTACATTTCACAGATGACAAGCATCAGAAAACAGGTTCTTAATGGAAAGTGTAGTACAAAGTTAGCTCTAGATTACTCTGTGAGTGTTCGTGGGCAGAGGTGAATGGGGATGGGGCAGGCTGCAGCAAAATGTTCTTCACTTTGAGTTCAGTTGCACCTAACCTCTCTTCAGAGCCACGACTGCTGACCTTGTGGTTTAAGATCTGGATGAGAGAATTGTTCTCTGAGGTATTACACTGTTTTGGGTGATGATATGGTGGTGAAGCTTGTATTAGTACTTCTATAATTCTCATCCCTCTTTACTCTTCTCAGCTGAAATTCTGCTGACAGGTCTTTGTAGCATGGGACACATTTTAGTACAGTTTTGAAGAAAGATATATAAAAGTTAATTTTCCAGAGCAACAAAAGTTCTGTTTGTGATTTCTTGCTAGGAAGAGTTGTATGATGCAAGTTGAAATTATGCAGGGTACGGTTGCATAATATGTGATGTACAGAAAATAGGATTTTTAAAGAGGAATATGATTGTATATAAATACACCTTTTTAGCAAAGTAAATTGCAAAACTTAAAAGTAGAAAGCATATTCATATACATGATGTGTATCTGTATATTTATGATACCAGATTAATAGGAACACTTTATTATTTATGGAGTTATTGATAAATAATCTGTTAAAGATGCTAGTATCTGCACAGACAGTGTAGTTTAAAGGAACTTTTAAAGGCTGTAAAGTGAGTAACTGTGAGGTATATTTAATTCTAGCTATGAATTTTTCTTCTTGCCCTATTCTATGTGGAAAAAGATTTGTATAAAATTGCAATGAAGCAAGTGCAAATGTTTGAAAGTGCCAAACCATCCATATAGGCTGTTCTGTTTCCAGGATCCCTAACAGCCCTAGGAGCCTCAAATGACCTTTGAAATGCTGCGTAGTTATGGTGTCACTCAGCTGGGCATCAGTGTTCTTGTCTTTGTCACTCAGACGGGACTCTCAGTTAATTAGAGAAATGAGGATTTTGAAGAGATAGTAAAACCATCATTAATTCTGCCAGCTCTTGTTTGGGCCAGTGTACTTAAAAATTATTTGGACCAAAGCATAGCTCCAAATCCTGTTTTCCCACAAAACTATTGACAGCGTTCTCTAGTATCATTAACTTGCTTTACACAATTTATTTTTCTTTATACCCGTGAACCTTATGCACGGCGATTTCCTTCATTCTGGGGCAGACCCGGAGGGGCAGCAGCGTCCCGCTGCTCTGCTCCCTGCCGTGGATAGCTGGAAGTCTTGTGCCCTCTTGTGGTTCGTGCATCCAGGGAAAGCCTGGCGTCCCCTCCGTGTCATCTGCTAGGGCACGGACTAGGATGTATTGGGAAACAAAGTGAGCAAGGGCGCTAAAAATCGTGAGCTTGTCCAGATAAAGACAAAAAACCCCGTTGTTTCATGCACAGAGGTAAGTCAGGTGATAATTAGCCCCATTAGCACCATAGTCAAATAATGAATACCAGCAGTAAATCTGTGTGACATAATATATCCCAGTTAAGAATCAGAAGAGGCCAAGAAAAAAATATTTGATCTAGTGTTAACATGCTAAGGCTGGGAATGTTTTTGAAAGTCGGTGAAAATCACATTGAATGATTGTGTAGTCTAAAAAGTCAATTTTAGCTGCATCTTCATTAAATGAGAAGTTGTTAGCGGTGATAATGCTCCCAGTTTTTAAGCTGTGTATGTACCTGTGCTGAATTAGAATATAGCCAGGCTTCAGTTATCCTTTCATTGCAGTGCCTGAACAAAAGGTTTATTCTTGGGAGGGCTCAGTAGCATAGGCAGTTAGCAGAGGAAAAAGATATTCAAACAACCTTTAGCAGACATAAAATATTTAAACAACCTCTGATGTGAGACTCAGGCACTGTTAAAATATTCCTAATTCTCAGTACTAGGTATAACAATGAAAGAAAAGATCCCTGATAAAGAGAGATTCAGGGTAAACATCACTTACTTTACTGTGCTCAAGTGTACTGAACTTCCAGCTTTTCTAAAAACTAAAGAATATCTTCTGAGCTATTTGAATTGACAAACAGAAGCAGCAAAAGTAATTTCAGGCCCTGGAAAAAACAAAATAGGCAAAGGCTGTATGGTGGTGGTGGGAGGGGGGAAGGGATGTGGCTTCTGGTCCTCTAATCAAAAAGTCTTCCCTCGTCCTCCCCTTTTCACAGTGACGTATCCAAACAAGTCCAGTGTACTCTTCCTGACAGTAAACAGCAGATTTTTAATATCATTTCAGTGGATAATTATATTAAGTCCTTTCCCCCCCTTGTATGTTCCTTTGCAGAGTGATTGCTTACACTGAATGGAAGATGCCAAGTGGTGGTGACCTTGTATAATGTGAACTATGTGGGCAGCACTCTCCTAACTGCTTCCTCTGTTTTATGTGTCCCTTCAGAAAACAGCAGTGGGAAAACCACTGAAAAAGCAGTGGAAGACCTGTAGGTCTTGCAGATGTTTGGTTGTAAATGATGTGGTAGCTTCCTTTTCTCAGTTATGTAGGATGACTCCTGCCCAGAGCTTATTACTGCAATGCGCGTTGGGCGGAACACCTGCTCCCGAATGTTTTTCACACTCTTGCTCTCCTTTGTCCCTTGTAGGTATGGAGAGTGCAATCACACTGTGGCAGTTCCTTTTGCAGTTGCTGCTAGACCAGAAACACGAGCACCTCATTTGCTGGACGTCTAACGATGGCGAATTCAAGCTACTCAAGGCAGAAGAAGTGGCTAAGCTGTGGGGACTCAGAAAAAACAAAACTAATATGAATTATGACAAGCTGAGCCGAGCGCTCAGATACTATTATGACAAGGTAAATTTTGTTATTCTCATGCAGACTAAGACAATAGAAATGCTACCAGTTAATATTTCTCCTCTCTGTGGAAGCTATTCAGATGTTCCTCTAACTAGTCAAGATGCTAGAAGGAAAAGATTGTAGAACACAAATCTTCATATTCACATTTCTCAATTTTAGACTCCACTAAATTCAAGGAGTTTCCAAATTGTTTCTGCACCCCTTTTTTGATGACTATTATATTGTTTTTAGTAATCAATACTAAGTCTTCTCAGGATTAGTTCTCCTTAAATGGATATTTTTCAGTAAGGTATATAAATTCCAAGTTATTAGGTTTTACTATTTCCTATATTCCTGGAGATTAAATATTAATAAAAAAGACTGTTATAGATGTTGTATATTAAGAAGGAGAGCTTCATGACCATGCTTAGTGGCCTGTTTTCATCTTGATTTTCAGAAAAGAGGGTGAGATGAAATTATACAGTGAGTAATGCCAGTGTTCAGCACAGTTAGGGCATGTTTGCTGCCTGCACAAAGCAGAGGAAAGTAGATACTGTTTCTGGTCTCACCTTAGAGTGCTGTTGTCATGTATTATTTGTAGTGCACTAATTCTTGCAGGGCACAGTGCTGCGCAGTCAGTCTAACACAGCGATGGAAAAAAATGTTGACTGCAAATTAACAATGAACAATTTGATGATCAGACTTTTCATGACTCACAAGGACTCCTTCTCCTGAAAAATTTCTTTAGTTTCAGATTTAGAGCTATTAGTGTTTTGTCCACTAGAAGTCAGATTTTCCCACTTAACATGTTTCAAAGGTGGCCTGGCTGAGAAGCACAAAAGGATTCAGTGAAGACAGTGCAGCGGCTGTTCTGAGCAGTTGGTGTGATGAATCCCCTTCACTAAGTGCTAGAAAGGCTTCTGCTCAGCATGGGGAAGCTTGCTTCATTACATGACTCCAGCCCCTCTGGTTAGAAACTTGACTGGGATCAATGGAGACAGAGTGCCTGCTGGTGCATGAACAGCATAGCCAGGCAGAGCCCAAATATGCAGTTAGTGACTGAACAGACACGGCTTAAAAACAAGGAACAAGATATTTGTAGCACTTGTGCTTTCAGATGTCTCTGATCTCTCTGAAGTAAGGGAGTATAATGGCTCCTTACCTGAGACTCTCTTGATTATTTTATCCCTTAGCCTTTCTGTTTAACCCCTTTTAAACCCCTGTTCTGTTTTCAGTTCCCCACCCCCAGCATTCACACACCTCTGTCATCTGTTTTGTCTCTGCTCAAGCAGCATCTGCCAGAGTGGCTGTGCCAGAGTTTCTTCATCAGGGCTCTGGCTGAGGTGACTGCTTCCTATTTGCAGAGATGATTTTCTGTCTGACAGTTTTATCTAAGTGTGGCACAAGGATTTTCACCATTTTTTCAGGTGTTCTGCAGTCCAATAGAGGTCATAGCTCCTAGATGGAAAGGATAAATTCTATCTTCCCCATGTATTGCAATCAGGGTTTGAACTCCAAACCAAACCTATGGCTATTTCTATTTAAATTGAAAGAGTAAGTTCTTTAGAACAAAACAGAGGGAGCTTCTCATTCTGTGGGTATAAGGTTTTGTGTCCTGTAGGTTCCCAGACAGTGGAGAAAGGTGGATTATTGGGAGAGTGCAGAGGGACAGAGCAACTTGCTGCAGGTTTTGGAGTGTGGCATAAGATAGCAGATAGTGAATCCCTGTAGACTGGCAGGGTGTGCTCAGCAGTGGGTTCAGTCCTAAATGCTTCTTCTGCTTTCAGTTCAGTCTGTACTGCTTAGCACAGAAAGGAAGAAGTCACAAAGGGGAGGAAAGGTGCCTTGACATTCTTCCTTCCCCTCTGCAGAACCAAAGGGGAAGGACTCATCAGACTCAGACTGTAATGCTCTTTTCTTTTAGACCATTCACCAATTTGTGGGATAAACCCAAGACCAATCTAGACTCTGAGTTAGCCTTAAGGAGCCTTCTGAGATCCTTGTCCCCTCCCTACTTGTGTGCAATGATGGATGTGTTGGCAGCTGGGGGTGCTGGGGCAAATGGGATGCACACTGAACAAATGGGACAAACACTGAGCTGCAGATGGGGAGTGGCAGCAGGAAAGATGAGGCAGAACTCTGGACAAGACTTCATTTGTATTGTAGAATTACTGGCAGGAATTTCTCTACCTATAACCTAAGTGATCTGGCAGCATGTGAGTTTGAAACAAGGGTGAGTGATTATTTAAAAATTATGGTAGCACATGGGCTGGACCTTCCTTTCTTGGACTGCCCTCTGCTCTCACTGCATACAGCTGACACTGAACTAATGTTTCATCATCTATCTTTGAAATTATTCACCATGGAGAAATAAAACCTGATTGCTGGATAAATGGGGGTTTATGAGCTCTGCCTTTTGCTTGAGGGGAACACTGGCTTGTTAAAATTCATCATCTGATTCATCTGAACTTAAAAGTAAATTCATTCCAGTACTGGAAAAAAATAACACAATTAGGACAAGTTCCTTAGCCTGGCTTTGAAAGCAAGCATGACATGCTTTTGAGGCTGATGGCTAGATTTATGTTAAATTCACATAAAAAGCACCTCAGGAAATGTAGAGTATGGCACATCTTGATTATAATGTGCTACCATGATTATAGTTGCTAAAGGTTTGTAGACAATCTGAAGACTCCATTTCCTGTTTCATTTGTTCCCCAAATTCCTCCCCCTCCCTCCCCACACCCACTCTTATTTTTATTTAATGCATTTCCCCTATTGCCTCAACAGAGCAGCAGCACAGATGACAGATAGCACTGAGGAAAGGCATCCTGCACTCTACCTACAGCTTGTGTCCATCATGCCACACACTTCTGCCCATCAGAAATCTCTTGTAATGCTTTCAGGCAAGGAAACACTTCAGCACTATTCCCACAGAGAGCACTTTAGCTTGAAGTAAAATACCTTTAAAAGTAGGCTTAATAAGTTTCTTTTTTTCCCCTCAAGTTACCCAGTTATTTTGTTTTCATGGTAGCTGTAATGGCACATATCTTTTGGAAGTCCTCAGGGATTTCAAGACTACTGAAAATCCCTATGAATATTTCAAAATGACACCACAAGACCACAAGAGAGAAGCTAGTTCATTGTCCCATGAGGTTTCTTTTTTGTTGTTGTTTTTTTGTTTGGTTGGTTGGTTGGTTGGTGGTTTTTTTTTTTTTTTTGAGGGAAGGAGGGTGAATCCAGGAAATTACATGCAGATACCAACATTAATGGGATGTAGCAGTTGTGGAAGTCAAGTCCTCAGAAGTTAGGAAATACAAGAATCACAGTTCCCTGGATAACCCTAATGTGTGCATGCATTATGCTGCATCTTTAATTACACAGTCACATAGTGTTGTCATGAGCAGTTATTCAATATTTTTGCATTCTCTGAACAGTCTGTGGCCTGAGGCTTTACTCAGTGAGTGCTATTCAGTCTGTTGCAGTTTTAGTTTCAATTAATGGCTGCCCACTTGTTTTGATGGCTTGGCAGTATGATCTATAGTATTAAAATAATATGGGCTGCTTTGTGCTCATTGCAGTGCAGGGGACAGGGCTTCTCAGGTGCTCTCAGGATTCAGAGGTGCCAATGCATTCACTCCCCTCTCATAACAGGTCAAACACAGTAACCTGATTAGTAGTTCCTATTTTTAATGTCCAAGTGTGTGTGGAAGCATGGAAAAATTGTTTTGGGTGAGGGTCCCTTGCTTGGGAGCTTACAGAACTTCAGGATATACAGTGATAATGAAAATAATTATTTTACTTTTGGGAAGGCCTTCTCGTAGACACCTCAGGGGAAATAGAATCCTACAATGAAACAATAGCAGTGTGATTGTGCTGGAGTACCAACTATACATTTTGTAGTGGTGCAGGTAAGAGGTGTAACAAGGAAATACTTTCAGGAGCATTAGAAACTACCTTTATAGGAAACTGGAAGGAGGTTCATCCAAGAGCAATTTGTGGAAGTCAAGAAAGTGCTTGGCTGAAATGGCATAAATGGTTTTATAGTGCTATCCATATGGAAAGATGGGAGCAAAGGACTTGATACTCAGTAAGAGGTGATGGTTAGAGGAGAAAAACCAAGAACACCTGCCTCAAAAAGAGACATAAAATAGTTCATGTTTGATGTGAGAGGAGAGGGATGTTCAGTGAACTGCAGTAGAGAACCTGGTCATAGCTGCCAGCCAGAGAAATAGCCTTTGTCTTCCAGATGGAGGTGAGTGAGGAAACACTGAAATCCAGCTAAATGAGAGCCTTGGTCTTCCAAAGGCCAGTATAGGTGCACAGTGTAGTAGCACCTGTGCCTGCATCAAAAATGTTACAAAATCTGGCTTCTACACACACAGTGTGATAAGCATAACTGCATAATCTGTGATGTTTGCTGAATCTGCCTTCCTGCACATGCTCATGTGGACACCCCCTCCTTTTTCAGAGCAAACCATTGTGCCACAGGTACCTCCTACAAGCATATGTACTTCAGACACTGGAGTGTGAGCAGCCCTCTGTCTGGGTAGGGGTCCCAACAGCTGGAAGCAGCCTGGATGGAGTTCTGTGAGGAATTTGTAGCCTTGTTCCTACACATGTTGCACCCATCAGTATTCTTGGAGCCTGGGAACTTTTAAGTCTCAAATGGGACTTAAGAGCAGCAGCTCTACTACAGCTCTGGTCTTTCTTCTTTCCTGACCAGGGATGTTTAGTACCTACAGACAGGTTCATCCTGCTCTGTCATATGTTTTGAGATCTCAGGCATCCTGATTGTAAGTCACTTCCTGGAAAGAGGGAAAAATGGTCTTCCTGCTCTTGAGGTCCCTCAGTCTAAAGCTTAATTAGGAAGTGGATCCCATTTCCCAGCTCAGTCTCCCAAGTGGCTCCTGCATCCAGCAAACTTGCTAGCTAACAGATTTGGGCCAAGCCACTAAAATCCTTCAGTCACACTGTATTGTTACACATTTGCTCTACGTGGTTCAAACAGGGAGTAGGAGTCAGAGCTGATGAAAATAAAACAGAAGCACACGACAGATTCCAGTAGTGCATATGCACAGTTGACACAACCCCTCCCCAGTATAGTCTGCTCTAAGTTGCTGGGGAAACCAGTCCACCGAGCCTTTGGCATCCAGCTCAGCCAGCTGCTCTGTGGAGGACAGGGGCAGAGGAGACCCCTCCCTGCAGCTGGTGATTCAGAGCTCTCGGGCCAGGCTGGTTTTGGAAGGGCTGGAAAGCGAGTTCCTCACGTGCTGGGCTGTGAGTAAGCCTGAGCTCGTTCAGGACTGCTGTGCTGTGCCCGGCCCATCAGCAGCTCTCCCAGCCCTGCCCAGCGGGGCGCGGCGGTCGCGCTTGCTGGAGTCACTGGTTTGTACACTGGGCGCAAGTGTGAAGTGTCCAAGTGAGGAACAGTCAAGAAGCCTACAGAAGAGGGGCATTCCCTGCTGCCTGCCCTCTCTCTGAGTGTCAGAGTGCTGTCTATAGATTTTTTTTTTAAGCTGTTGGACTGGAGCTCCTGCTCTTGTCCCTGTTGCTCATTTCTTCTCCGCAGCAGCTGCGTGGACTCAGCAGTCCTTCCCTGGCTCCTGGCCAGCAGCCACTAGCACTCACTGCAAGCCTGTCCATGAGGGAACTTACCTAGAGAATTCAAACAACAACAATAAAAGAGGGCTAAATGCTCACATACACTTACTGTTCTGCTACCAAGCAAGTGGTCTAGTCTTCCTGCAGATGCAGGAAGGCACAATTCTTTGTCCTTTCAAACTGCTTGTTGTGGTGCCTGTCGCTGTCTTCTGTGGTTTGAACCATCATAGCTCAGAATGATTCTGACAGATCACTGAGGTGATGGTAAAAATACCCTGTTTTTTACCTTCAATTATTTGTCAAAAAATGTAGAAAAGTCGGTGCCTTTCTGAGGCACTTCATTAATTTGTGTCCTTATTTTCTCTTGCATGCTGGTGGAGATTTCCTCAAGCTACACATTTAAGAGAAGCCTGCAAAGTGCTTGAGGGATCTGCATTTGAATCTTTTCATCTCCAGCCATCGTTAAGTGGGCCTTTGCTGCAGGCTGGCAGAGTTGGAGGAGCAGCACTGTGATGTTCTTAAAATATAACTATATTTAATAATAACAAAGGAAGTATAAACTCACCAGCCCGTTCAGTTGCTTTTTATAGCAATGTTCCCCCATTTCAAGTCTGCATCAGTGTAAAAGTGCAACCCTTAAATATATTTTATTTTGTTCTGCTGGGAGTCATATTTTCCAAGGAGGATCTCAGTTGCTAGTGCTTGATTTAACAATAACTCAAAGTTGCCAGGAGCAGAGAGGAGGCATTACTTTAAATTAAAATATATATATTTAAGAAAGAAAAAATAATCCAGTTGGGATGGTTTTTTTCATCCGTGAGTAGGTTGGAGGTTTCGCTCTTTGGAAAAAGAATGCACTATCAAGAGTGCAGATGAAGTGCAATCATCCAATGGTGCACCTAATTAGCAGTGGAAAAAAAAAATCTAGGCCAAGCCCAAAGCCATGGGAATTAAAGCTCGTGCAGATTCAGATTCTGTGGGCTAACTGTTTGTCTTTGGAGGGCAAAAAAAGACACTGCAGCATCTGCCAGCTGGGTAGATGTGGGTACAGTTCAGCATGGAAGAGGGCAGTTTGTGCCTTTAGGCTGAATTTGCTGAATTTAATTCTTCTCTTTGTTACAGGTCCCTGTTATCAACTTGGGAAACAACATGTTCTATTTGTGACACAGCTCCTGACCTGGGATGCAAAGCTGCATCCCAGGGTTCTGTGTAGGGTTAGTTTTTATTCAAGGAGGTGCCTGAATGAAATGCCAGACAGATGAATTACAGAGTGCAGTAGCTCAGCTGAAAGACAGAAGAGGTTCTGATACTCAAGTGCAGATTCTTCTTTCACAAAATGATCCTTGCTTTTGTGACTTAACAAGTTCTAGTGTAGGCACTACAAGCACCCAGCACTATGTGTTGTCTATATATATAGAGAGATGATGTTTCTTTCCTTTTCTTTATTGCTTTTTTTCATTTTCAGTCAGTTTAACAAATGTTTCCACTATTGGTGTCAGAAGCTGTGGTAGAATTAGATTTTTAGGCAATTTGTAAATATTTACATTCCCATATGTACAGCAAAGCAGATGTCTGCAGAATAGCAGCTGGAGGTGCAGCAGATGTGCTGGACTAAAGGGAAGCCTCTTGGAAAGGGTTTTTCAGACTTAACAAACTCTCCACCAGGGGCTTCAAGAAGAGAGAAATTAGCATGGAAATCTCAGGACATATTTCTTCTTTTGTTCCAAGCACTTTGCTTAGGGTAGTAAATGTTCCAGTCCCTAGGCCAGGCCTGTGCTCTAAAGTGCCTTTGTGGAGGAGCTCACAAATCCTTGGGAATTGTGTTAGAGCAGGCAGCCAACCTGGGTTTGCAGGAGGAGAGCTAGGACTAGAATCTGGACGCTCATGAAAAGTCTCAAAAGGAATCAGTTCTTTACATAAAGGGGACACTAAGAAAAAAAATAAATGGTTCTACAAACCTTTGAGAGGTTTGGGACTTTTTCAGTAATTAATTTCCATAGTCAGTTTGGACTGATGAAAACCTTCTGCCTGCACCAGCAAGCATCCTGAGCCTAATGCAAGCTTAGAGATAGTGCAGGACACAAGTACTTTTCCAGCCCATGCAAGGGGTTGCATTTTTTGCAGACATAAGTTCATGATCATTGACAGAAAGACAATCACTGTAAGTTTAGCTCAATCCTTTCCTTATGTGGTAAGGAACAGGGTAAATAACTGGGGCCAGGAGTCTGAGGTGGTTTTGTCCCTTGCAGACATTCTGAGAGTACCTCATCCTCAGGGTAGTTGGTGTCAGTTTTAGGAGGCATGAATGAAGGAATTTTAGGAGGCCTTTATTGTGGAGTGCAAGTGGTGGCATGGCTTGAATCCACAAGGCAGCAGAATTGCTTTTACTGGAAAGAAAATATTCCCAAGCTGCTTCAGAGCAAGCAGAAGTCAAACGGGCCACCAGTAGGTCTTTGTCACCAGGTGATGGTGGTTTTGTTGGAAACCATGAGGAGCCAGGATTGGACTCCCTGGCTGAGCAAAGAGAGGTCCTGGAATAAGCCAAGGGTGATCAGCATTTGGAGCCCCAGAGAGGACCTGCATAGCTTTGACAAGGGAGCAGTGCTCCTCCCTGCCCTTGTGTTTGCAGTACTGGGTGCCTCTAAAGTGCTGATCTTTCTAGCACCTTCTTTGTATTTGCAGAACATCATCAAGAAAGTGATTGGACAAAAATTTGTATACAAGTTTGTCTCCTTCCCTGAGATTTTAAAAATGGATCCACATGCTGTGGAGATCAGCAGAGAGAGCCTTTTGCTGCAGGACAGCGACTGTAAGATGCCTTCGGAGAGCAGGGATCAGCACAAGCACAGCTTGTCAGCACTGAAAAGCACAAGCCGTAATGAATATATCCACTCTGGCCTCTACTCCTCCTTCACTATCAACTCTCTGCAGAACCAGCCAGACCCTTACAAGACAATCAAAACAGAAAAACTGGAGGAGAAGTTGGAAGGGAACACACCAGTTGAAGAAGTCCGGACTGTTATCAGATTTGTGACAAACAAAACAGACAAACAAGTTACAAGACCCATGGTGTCGTTGCCTTCTACTTCTGAAACAGCAGCTGCCTCTGCTTTCCTCAACTCTTCAGTATCAGCTAAAATATCTTCCTTAATGCTACCCAACAGTGCCAGCATTTCATCTCCATCATCATCCTCCTCCAGGTCACCATCTCTGTCTCCCACCTCACCCCTCCCTACAGAACACAGGAGCTTCTTCCTTGACTCCAGTTGCCACGACTCAGATTCCCTTGAGCCTCTGAACCTCTCCTCAGGCTCCAAGGCCAAATCCCCATCTCTTCCCCCAAAGGCTAAGAAACCCAAAGGCTTGGAAATCTCTGCCCCACCTATGATTCTCTCCAGCACCGACATCGGTTCCATCGCCCTCAACAGCCCCGCGCTTCCTTCAGGATCCCTGACTCCAGCTTTCTTCACTGCACAGGTAAGACCTGCCTGGCTCCAGGCATTCCCTCCATGGGGCCAAGAGTGTTGGTTCTATGGGTCTGTCACCATCTGATGGGAAAAACACCCAGCATATGGGAAAGAGGGAAACACAGCAGTGCTCTGAGCAAGGGGTGGAAAGTAGATTTCTCCTGGGGTTTGTTCCTAATTGAGTGTGGGAAAAGCCATCACAGTTCAGAGACTGCCTGAAAGGATAAGGAGATGGGCAGTCATTAGTGAATTGTTTATCAGTTCAAACCAGCCTCCAGATCTACAAAACAAACAGGAAAAAGCCAAAAAGAAAACCATAGGGTTTTTTTAGGTCGCGACTTGAGCATGTGGGATGCTTGGTTAGATGTTGCATCCATTAAAACAGTGTGACCTTTTTGTTAATTTCTGAATACAGAGCAAATTAAGTGGTTTCTAAGGCTCTGAAGTCAGTTTCAATTCCAAAGTTGTACAAATTTACAGAGTACTTGCCAGAGCTTGCCTTCAGCACAGAACTACTGAATAACCAGGAGGTTATTTTGTTCTTTTTAATAACATATTTGTGGTAATGTCAACAGCAAGTTCTCATTTTCTAGCAAGTCTATGAAAAAAAGCCTAGGAGTTCAGAGCAGAAGAAGAAAATCATATAGATATGACTCAGTATGTTCATTAGTGAGTTTTGTCTTACAATACCACCTCAAAATTAGACCAAAAAAAAATCCAAGAGTAAAAGTATCCCAATGTGGAACATCCCTCAAGATCCCCAGCCCTGAAATAACAGCTGATGCAAATACTAGCATTGAATGTAGCAAACCAGACAGTAAATAAATAAGGACAAAGGTGTGTTACAAGCCCTCACTCAGTTCAGGCTGCCTAGAAGACACATGGTATCCAGAATGCCATCACCTCTTCCCTGTTTGAAGGTGCTGGAGGTGCTTGATGCGGGCAGCACTGTGTGTCTGCACGGCACAAAGGCCTGGCAGAAGTGAGAGTGCTGGCAGGTGCTCTCAGCCAGCACAGCACCCGCTCTTCTGAGCTTGTCAGCTGGCCACAGAGCCAGTCTGTGCAGCTCAGGCACACCTGTAAGCCACCGAAATACAAAGCTGTGTCACCAAGAAAGAGGAGCTTGTGGGCTGACACCTGTTATTTTTGACATCATAAAGCCTTTAAGTGAAGTTATGTTTGGCAGGAAGAACAGAAATGTGGCAAACCGAAACTGAGATGCATTGACAAATTTCTAACCTCTAACTGTGGTATAACCACAATATCTTGTTTGTAGGGAGCAAATCTGACAACATCAGATGCCAACCAGACACATTGACAGTGCGAGTTCTGCTGCTGCTGCCCCAAACCACAGGATGAACAGAGATTTGTTTCCTCATTTTGTAATTATTTATTTGAATATTTAACTTTCCCCTGCATCTATAAACTGGTGTACTTACTGCCCTGAAAGATGTAGAAGGGAATTATGTTGAGGATTGTGGCACTTCTTTAGCAGGAGGGATATCTAAGGCTGTGATGAGTGTCACCCAACTTAAAGCCATCACAGATCTTTTTTTACAGGTTGTCCTATCACAGAAGAGGCATATGGCATCTGTGTAGGGTATTTCCTGGGTCTAATTATTTAAACTTTTGGCTATACAGCAACATAGCTTTTATCCTCTCCTTTAGCCTTCTTTCTCTAGTGTGGATAAGAAGCACCCTGCATCCTAAACACTCGTCCTAGTGAATATAAAATGAAAACTACCCGGCAGCTCTATTCCGATAACTGTAATATCACAATGCAAAATAACTAAAGCCATAATTTAGACTGGAAATCTGCTGTTCATCCCATTATCCAAGGAAGAACATGCATCCTATCTCAGATGTTCTCTGATTTATCAGATCCCAGTGGGAAACACCTGCTGCCAGGGGCAGGTGCAGGACAGGATGTCTGCTCCAGGAGTGATGTAGGTTCTGAGAAGGTCCTGCTGCCTGAGAGGGTATTTAAAATACCACTGTACTTGCTGGTCATGAGGAATACCCTCAGGCAGAATGCTGTAAAAGGGCACATGATACACACAATCAGTTTCAGAACAGAAATGTATGTGTGACAGCGCTTGCCTGCTTTCTAACAGCTAGAAGTGACAAGACTGTACTTACACATGTTGTCACAGAAGTCAGGAGCCACGAGCATCATTGCTTAACATAATCCCCTCTGTGCAATGAATTACTGCTATTTAAACTGTTCCTGTGCTTAGATCACAATGACATTTTTAAAGTAGGAACTTCCCAATGGTTTTCACATCTAATACCAGATGTATGGCTGCATGTGGGCAGAAAATGAAGCGACACATCAATTTCCGCATGTAATTCAGGGATAGCCTGTCCTGTGGTGGTGTTTACACTTAGGCTTCCTCTGGTGGTTTTGATGCTTGGCTGGTGGCAATACTGAGTACAAGCCTCGGAGGCCCTGTGCTCTTTTTGCATTAAATATTAAACAGATTTGGAGGCTTGCTTTGGCTGGCTCTTGGTTCTGGCAGAACTTGCAGACATGAGTGCTCTGCTCATCCAAGGATATGAGCTTTTGCTTAGCACTGCTGTTAGGCATGTTAGCATACTTCCAGTGATGAATGGAGGGCAACTCAGTTTCAGGTCTCTCTGAAGACTTGCTCTGGCTGCCTCTAGGTAGGAAAAACACCTCCAAGTTTTCCTCATTGTTTTCAGAAGACCCTCTCAAGAACTGCACTTTCACTTCTGGATATCTGCAGCTTCTTAGAGAAAAAAATAGAGTGGAGGCTGCTCACTGGAGTTCTTAGTACAGTTGGCACAATACCATGTCCTTAGTTGAATGTTGTTTGGTCTAGCTACTTACATCTTTGGTTTTAAGGTTAGTAGGCTCTTCTGTAAGTAGATCTCAGTATTTATCCTGACCTAATTCAGTGTGTTGTCCGTCTCATAAATCTCCATCGGTAACCACCTACCAATGGAGCATCAGCTTGAAATGTGGCACTGGAAAGGGGCTCTTGCTGGTGCTGATTTCCTCTCCCATGAAAGCACCATGGTCCTGGGAAGAGAGTGTTTGTGAAGGACTCTTGACAAGTGATTGCTTGCCAAGTGTTTGTGTTTTTGTTTTTTTTTTTTTTTGACAAGAGCTGTCACTTGATGAGATCAAGACTGAGGCCTTCTCCTTGCCAGGCCTCCACCCACTCTGTGTCCTTTTTGTTGGCATGCAGACATATCCCAGCCCTGACTGGTACTCCTGTGACCTGCTGATTTACTGCATCAACACCTTTTGCTTTCCCAGTGACACCTCAGGTTTATTACTCCTTGGGACAAACATGGTTTCTTCCATGGGGTTTGGTGTTTCTGATCAACCTTCTTCAGCACGAGGAAAGTGGCAGGGTCCTTTCCCTGCACATTTCTCCATGAACCCCACTTCTTCTGAGATTCCTTAGCAAAACCATTCAAGAGCAGCCAAGGCCTTTGTATAGAAGAGCCTTTCAGGATCCCCAGGATAACTTCAGCGTTTGCTGCCCCTTGTCTTTCCCATGTCTTGTGCCGGTGTGACCCTGTTGTGAAGCGCAGGGCGAGCACGTCGCGGCAGGTCTGTGTTCTGTGCGCCCCGAGCAGCGCAGCGCAGCGCAGCCCGCGCCTCAGCACTGCTTGGCGGGTGGATCTGTGACACGGCGAAGGCAGCGAGCCCCGGCGGTGCCTGGGAGAGTGGGAGCGCCTGCTCTCTGCGGGGCCTGGCACTGGGTGGGGCTCACGGGCCCCGCTGTCAGCAGTGGTACCTAAGGGAGAGCCCTGCTCTAACTGCCCTGCCGGGAGCTCCTATTGCTGGCCTGCTGGGGAGCACCAGAATACAGCACCTGCTGCTTACCACAGGGAGATGGAGATACTCTCTGTCTTCTCTTTACATATTTTAAACTCTGGACAAAAGGATGGCCCGGTTCAGCAAAGCACTGAGGCAGTTGTCCTACACAGCAAAGCACATGCTTGCTTGCTAAGGCTGTACTCAAATTCCATTAAGTGCTTTGCTAAATAGGACTGATTTTGATAATTGGCATCAAGATTACTGATGAGATTAACTCATTATGCCAAATACTTTTTTCAAAACTGTCACATGTTGTTTTTTTGGAATGATAAAAGTTATTCTGGATACAGAATAATTCAGGTAATTCTTCATTTGAATGAAGATTTTCATGTGCTGTAATTGTACCTCCCCTCCAGTTGTGCTTTAAGAATGCTGAGGGCAATCCCAGCAGTTCTTGTGCATCATGGCACTGGAAGGAGGCACCTCTGAGTTGGCAAAAGCCTCGGAATCTAAGTTCTTGCCATTTTGGTTCTTTTCAAACAATTAGCTGTGCTCTCTGCTGTCCCCCTGGGCACCCAGCCCGTACACCTGCCTCCTCCTGCTCAGCCCACGAATTGCCAGCTTCCTGAACCCTCTTGCATTACAAAGAGGCATCATCAGGAAGTAAACATCAAAGGCCAGTGACTCTTTAAGCTCTACTCACGATTGCAGCAATGCTTCAAAAGCTGCAGTTAGGTCAAGGAATTGCTGCCCTTCAAAAGGTAAAAAGTGATTCTGAAGGAGACTAGGTGGTGCTGGCAGGCACTGGGGCACACATGGTGTTATTCTGTATGCTACCCAGTTGCATGAGCATTGTTCAGATAAGCAATAACTTATAACTGTGCATCTCATTAAGCAAACAGAAATCAAATCGATTTGCATATGAAGGAATATTAAATGTGCAGGGATCCAGTGCTGACCGCTGTGGAGACAGGATGCAGGGCTGGATGGGCAGCTGCTGCTGACCATGCTGTATGTCTGAATTCACTGGGAAACAGAGCCAGTAGATGCTGTGTAAGGCTTGAGGGGCGGTGAGTGCTGCATGGAGCTGTAACTCTGAGCTGTGTGTCATGGGGTGTTTTTTGTCTTGCAGACCCCCAGTGGATTATTGCTGACCCCCAGCCCGCTGCTGTCCAGCATTCACTTCTGGAGCAGCCTCAGTCCTGTTGCTCCTCTGAGTCCTGCCAGGCTGCAGGGACCAAACACTCTGTTCCAGGTAGGTCTTCCCAAAGCACTGGTTTCACTGCTAAACGTGCACACGTGGAAGAGACATTGCGGGATCATCTCCTCATGTTAATCCGGAGCTTTTCAAGCAGCTCAAGAAATACAGGTGTTAACAGGCACTTCTAAAGAGAGGCCTACTTACTTGTACCCTCTTCCAGTCCTTGGCAGCGCAGTCAGAACCTGCAGGGCAGTGTCTGCTGCAGCAAGCACACACATACTGTGTGAAGGAAAGAGAAATAAATGCTGGAGCCCAGAGAGAGCAGTTAACAGAGCTCTCAGAGCTGCAGGAAGAGAGTGCAGACCAGTCAGTGACCAGCCAGGAGAGGGAAAACCAAGACAGTTTGGGTCTCACCCAGTGAGGTGGGTGTAGGTTTATCCTTTTGTCCCAATGAGCTACTTCTCACTCAGAAAGACAAGGCTCTCTGAACCAAAGGCTCCATTTCTATTTCTCCTGCCAATTATCCAGGTGTCCTCAACCAAGGCCATTCCTCTGAGCATGACCTCGCTGTATGTAACAGCAGAAAGGCAGCATTGTGTCCACTCTCTCCTGAGTATTGGCAGAGTAAACTTCTCAAGGTTTTATAGAGATGTGGTAAATACAAAAGTTATTAAATAACCCATGATGGCCACAGCACTCAGCTACAGCATTTGCCTGAGGCTCAGGAGGAAGATATTGGGGATGGTATTTGCAGCTCCAGCTGTAGCTGCTGCAAAACTGTTGATTCATTAAGTCACAGAAGAAATTATGTTGATCTGCTGATTGGCAAGGTACCCAATGGCCATCTTCAGAGCTATAGTGTGCAAGGATACCCCTGGAATGAACACCCTGACTGCTGTGGAGGGCCAGCACTAACAGAGGAGAAGACTACTGCTAGACAGGGAGCCTGTGTTAGTCTGTGAACCTCCAGGGAGGCTGACTGCCCAAATCCAGGGCTGGGCTTTAGCTCAAGTAGTTGCTCAGGTAGTGTCTGCATAGGGATAGTCAGTCTTTCTGCCTCTAGCTGCACATGGAGCTCAGGGCTCCTTATTTGTTTCAGATAAACTCATGAATCCCTGCTGGACCTTAGTTTGGCACATATGGTTAGAAACAGCCTGCCTCTGCCTGCGCCAAGGCCTGGGATGAGCTCGTATGGACACGCTTGGCCATTCCCGGGGGAACTGAAAGTGAGGAGTGGCCTTGGCTTTCCCTTCTGAGAGACCCAAAGGGCCTCATAAATGATGTTTGATTCAGGCAAAGGCCACAATGAGAAGCTGTAGAGCAAAAAGGCTTGTTTTAACAGGAAATGGGAAACGAGAACCACAGCTGAAGTGCGGCTGAGCCCACTGGGAACGGATGGGTCAGCCAGTGTAGGTGTCAGGGCAGAGCTCTCCTCAGGCTGTCTGCACAGGCCAGCCCACACTCCATGCATACCCAGGGAAGAGCTTGTAATCAGCTTCTGTGTTTCAATGGATCTTGTCAGAAGTTATGGAAGCATTTCCTGAGGTTTGGTGTGGTCAAAGCAGAGGTATCAGCCAGTCTGGGCCACACCAGGAACATGGTGCCAGATCCCCTGCAGCACTGCACTGCTCAGCCTGGCTTTACACAGAGTGGTGGAACACAGGTATCACCAGCTACCATCTGAGTGGGAGAGTGAACTTGTTAGGAGCACGTTCCTATATGCACGTGGAGGGGGTGGTTACACCACAGCTGGTTGTCCAAGGACTCATGTGATAGGGCGTAAAAATACACCCGATGCTTGAAGCTGTTCAGCTCTGTCTCCCTCAAGCCAACAGAAACCCAGCACAGCTGATGGAGCTGGGCCTCGAGGCCAGATCAGTATCTACCACTGGGATAATTCCTGCCTCATGCTGCAGCAAGTTTATTCCACCTACTTGCTTTACTTTTTCTCAGGTCAGAGAAAGTTAAGAACTAGTCAATGCCCACCACTGCAGGCAAGGTGCAGTCACAATGCCGTCATGAACTAGGAATATACAGCTTCTGTACTGAGTAAGTTTCTTTGCACAGTACTTCAGAAGCAGCAGGTTAATGTGAACGACAACACGCTCTGCTTCGCATGCTGAATGACCCTGCGTACCTAGTTTGTAGTTTCTGAGGGAATACAGAAACTGTAATTACTTGAGAGTGATCTTCCCCATGCTTTGTATCCCCAGTTGTATTTTTTCTGCCCTAAAACTACATCTTTCACTTTTGCCGAACTGTTTCCTGCATTAAGAAACGACAAAAAGGATATATTGTAATAATAGAGTGTAGACTGGAAAACATTCTTGGAAGCAGAATGGATGGCAAAGATTTCTCTACAGTGCTCACTTTCCCAAGGTGATGATAAATGTATTATGTGAACTTTTATATAAAATACAGCCACTAACAGATCTCTGTATCCTCATGTGTTTACGAATTATTCAGGTTTTGTCCTCTATTTTGCATTCCTAATGGCTGATGCAGGCATTTGGTGTGTGTCTTACTGTACAGACATCACAACTCTTGAAGCCATCTGGAGCCAGTTGCTAATGCTAAATCCATGTGCTTCTTGGGCTGAATGTTTTGAGACACAGAGTAATTTTTACCTTTTGGCCTCTTACAGTTTCCAACTCTGCTAAATGGTCACATACCAGTGCCACTCCCCAGTCTGGACAGAGCCTCTTCACCAGTACTGCTTCCTCCAAATGCTCAGAAATCCTGATGATGCCTCATCACACCAAGGATGTATTGGTGTATTTAACACTTCATTCCTATGGGCTAGTTTTTCCTGTGTCATGAGAAGGACATTGTGAAACCCTTTATTACTTTGGTTTGCACTTTTCATTACATGGATAATCTACTTTTATTATGTTAGCATTTTTCAACAGTGTTTATATATGAAAGTATATATAAATCTGTTATGCATTAAATGAATTATAATTTTTTTATATCATAGCTCTCAAGTGTTGAACACTTCTGTTGTTGATGAAGTACTTTTCTTAATGGATTGCAACAATGTATCTAATAGGGATGTGAAGCTTCTTTTTAATCCCTTTTTCTGCGTATTATGCATTGTGCTTGTGTAAACTATAACCGGCTGTGCCTTCTTTTGCATAAAGTCATGTAAATGATTTATATATTTTCTAGTATTAAGATAAAAAGTTGAAAGAAAAAAATAGTATTGAACAGCCCTATGGTAGTATTTCAGTATTTTCTCCACAGATAGGCCATATGATGCAGTGTATTAATGTAACTTTGTATTAAGTGCTTTCAAATTGTATAAAAATAGCCTTATAATTTTTCTTTGCTGAAGTGGAAAACACAATCCATGTTACAGCCAGGAGATGTAGTCCAGAGTAACAAAGCCACATTTACACATTTGTGCCCAAATTCTTTTGCCAAGCTGCAACAGGGAGGAACTGGGCTGTGTATGTTCGTGAGATGTTTCCAGCATCTGAGAGTACTTCTGTAGAAAAGGAGACATTGCTCAGAATTTATCTGGCCTACACTCTTATGAACTGCTAACATTACAGCTGGAAAGAAGGCAGGTAATCACTGTCCTCCCAGGGAATGAGGATCATTCCCAATAATTTCCAGGTGCTTTGTTCAGCTGTGCCAAGTGCCTTCTACTACTTCCCTGGAAAGACTATTGTAGCTACTCAAGCTCAGAAGGTCACATTTCCCCTTCCCCCAAAGCTGGAAAAGTTACAGGTCTGTAAATTGATGCCTGGTGCTTGCAAAGAGGCAGAGACTGTACATGTGGGATGTTTATATATAAACAGCTGAATTCTGGATGAAAAAACAGCACTGTGTTACTATATACTTGCAATTTGAACTTGCTGGGTATGTCCTCTACCTTGAGGGGATGGTTTAGTCATCTAAATGTCAGGTTAGGATTAGGCCAGACTCCCTGGCACCACAGACTCTAATCCTGGCAGGGCTGATGCAAATCTTCAGTTTCCTGAGGTGGCTAAATTGGCTTGAATGCAGCTTTACTGTGTTGGTTCTTCAGATGAGACCTTAAAAGCCAACCCCAAATCCGATTCCTGTTTGTGACAGGTCATTTGAACCTCGACTTTGCTTTCTGGCCGAGCAGCAGGCCATGGTCCGTTCATTTTGAAATGTATGCAGTGAGTTGTCTGCTGATTTTCTGCTTGGATGCATTTCAGTGATGATGTGTGTAGTTATTTGTAAAGTGCTTTTGGATCCTTCAACCTGAAAGGTGCTAAATAAACATTTTATTAATGCAGTTCTGATGTTGAAAAGCCATTTTTGGGGCAGAGGTGGTTGACAAAAGACAGCAGGAATTTTCCTCAGGCTGCTGGGTTGCACAACCAAAAATGACTCGTCAGTTCCACTTGCAGTGATAAAAACCTGCTGTATCCATGTAAGTACCAGCTGATAAGCACAGCAATTGAATGCCAGACATGAGGAGAAGGAATGAAGCACTTGGGATGTCATTTGCTCGACTCAGCATTTCAAGAGCTCAAGACGCGCCACCCCATGGAGTCAAAAAGAGAAGATGAACCTACACAGAATTTATGAGTGAATGCAGATTTCAAACAAAGTAAAATCAGAGCAGGTTGGAAGAAAGGGCAGTGTGTAACTGATGGGACTGATGAGGTTAGTGGAGATAAATCACAAGGGCTCGCAGACTGAACATTCCTCTTCCAATGCATTCCTCCCAGGTACATGGAATATTTTTCAGTAACTAAGTTACACAGAGGCAATTACTTCACACTACAGAGCCGACTCCTGCCTCATTTTTAAAAAGCCATGAATACCTACTTACACCTGTAAGCAGCAACAGCAGCACAGAGTCTTGTCTTGGACGTGCCACTGTAGCTAACGGGAGAACCTGGCATTGAGATGGTGTTTCTCACTGTGAGTTTAAAAAGTAAAGAGGAAAACTTACTACTATTGAATATTACAGTGCAAAAACCCAGGTGACCATGAGAGGAGGCAGTGTGTGACAGAGAAATGATTCTTAAAAGTACCCAGATTCCCATTATTTTATTTCTTCCAAGATTATACAATTAATAAGGCAGATTTTTTTCTTCTCAAAAGGGCTGAACACACCCACAGCTCCCCTCTCACCCTTCAGCTCTTAAATGATTTTGGAGTTTTTTTAAAAGATAGCAGAAAATAACAATTCTGGGACAAAATCCTGTTTCAAAAAATTACTGGAACAGATCTGAGAGAATCCAATAAAACAATGGAAGACACACAGAAAGTAGGAAGAAGTGCTGTCTTCTTATCTTGGAGAGAATAAAAATAGCAGGAGAACACATCTTCTGCTAGTTCACTTTCAGTTGAAAAAAAAAGTAGGCTGTCAAAATCTGCATTCTAAATCAGTCAATAATGTGGAACAAAAATTTTTGCTATTGGGAAGTATTTACACAAATAAAGTTGAGCCTCTCAAGTCTAACACTGATATGAAACACTAGACTGTTATGCCTTATGCTTTGAAGAAAATATTCTATTGGTAATCTAATGAATTTTATTAACAGGTATCTTTTTAACTGTAGAGAAAAATCAAATAAATGTTTTTTAAATAAATACTGTGGAAGTGTCAGTATTTCTGTGGCATGGAGAACTTCCAAGCCAATGATCCTGGTGAACAAAATGGGAGTTATTCTCTTTTCAGTATTCTTGGCAGTAATTGCAATTTGATCACACTTGGGGGGTTTACTGGAGGATTTGCACTTTACTCATTCTTCAGCAATACCCAAAAAACTATAAAGCCTGGGTGCACAATTAGGGTATGTTTAGCTTACCTGCACCTTGTTTCTTCAGGAAAGTATCCCCCAGAAGGGCCACAGCTGCAGGGGAGCATTGCCAACAGCTTGTGCACACCTTTGGCCCTGGCACAGTTGTAAACAAAACTTCCAAGGTGGAGAAAACAGTGAAGGGTGATAAACTACAGGAAAAGATCTGGCACACATCCATGATGTCAAGAAAGAACAATTTGTTTTGTCTGAATGAAACTGGTCTCATCACACAGGCACTTCTCCATCTGTAAATAGCTACCAAAGCAGTGAAGAACTGTCAGTAAGATTTCTGTTTAAAGGGGAGGTGGTCCTTTCAAACAAGACTGTATTTTAACAGAACAACCCTGCATTAAAAGACTCTGTGATCTCGTGCCTACAGGAAACATCTTCAGAAGCCATCGTGACACCCAAATGAATTTAGAAAAGGCACAGTAAGTACAGGTAGTCTTTTATGTAAGGGCACAGCTATTTCCCTACTGATCTTCAGACTGTCTGTATATCCTGTAGGATAAACAAACACGGGCCTCAGCTTTAAGCACATCCCTCCAAAGTCATCAGAAAACGACAACTTTTAAAATCCGTTTTAGCCCCAAACGGTAACTGCTCTTACCAATTAATGTGAGAGTGCTCTGCCTACACAGATGGGGAGTACAAACCTATTTCTTGAGGGCAAAGAGACTGACAGCACGAGTGAGAAGCAGCATGAATTTATTTAAATGAAAAATGCAGAAGGAACCTCAAGCAAGGACTCTGGAGCAAACAGCATCATGGCCTGCCTTGGGTGGGGGCTGGTATTTGGAGAAAACATCTTAGAAGAGGGAATTCTAGGATATGTTGGAGTTCTTTTGTGAAACATTCCCATCAGTTCACATTCACTCTGCAAGAAGCACAAATGCATAAATGTAAACTTAATTATTCCTAACATGGCTCCAGGCCAGCTACTCCCTCCTGCAAATCAAATAACAAGACAGTGAAGAAAGGAAAAAGCAGTCTTTGAAAAAACAAGCTCAGGCTGTGAAAGAGGAGGGGCAGGTGACAGCACAGATGCTACCATGCAAGGCCTGGAGGGAGATGCTCTGCTCTGCAAGAGCACGCTGCAGAAAAGAGCATTTTCCCTGGTTTGCAATCCACAGCCATGGTAATTCCATCAGCAGAAGATCCCACTGCAACAAATGAAGGAACTGCATAGCTCTCTGGGGAAAAATGTATTTCAAGGCAGGGCATCTGAGCCAAGTAAGACTCCTATTTCATTAGGAGGACTGTGAGAGTGATGCACTCAGGCAGGGCCTGCTTCTTGAGCGAGCTTGGAGGATGCAGCCAGCACAATAAATGAAGCAGTTATTTACCACAGCAGCACGTGTGTATGTGGGCATCCACAGTTTTACTTTGCTCTGAAGTTACAGAACTTAAATGGGATTTCAGAAAACATGGAAAAATAACTGGAAATTGTTCATGTTTTCCACTGATATCAATCTTAGTGAGAGAGGCACAGTAGTGCCCAGTGGAAGTCATATACAAGAGATTTAAAAAACCTGTATAGAACATCTGAACTCTAATCCCAGTTCTGAAAACAGGTTCCCACTATGGCTGAGAAGGGATGATTTCTGTGCAGCTGAACACCTCAGATGAAAGAAAGTGCATGGTGGGAATTCCAAAGCCCAAGTACCTGCTTGGCTTTTATACTTTTCACAATCATCCCACCTGTACAATGAGATGTACAGATGAACATTACCTACAATGTTCCAACTGCTACACACTTCCTTTGTGTTTCATCATTGCACTTGTTGCCTTGCCAGTCTCCTAAACTGGTATGACATGGATACTGGGGAGATACATGGATGTTGCTGAACAACACAAAGGCCAAATGGGAGCATTAAATCTTTAGCAGCCCAATCTCTGAAAAAATAAAAACCCTTGAACTGCATAAAGTAAGCATTCAAGTTCCTTCCCCAAATTAAGGCTTTTCATAGAGATGTTGCATTTGTTTTAAAGCCAAAATTTCTGAAGATAACTAAGGTACTGAAATGTGCTAACAAGGTGCATGAATTACTTCAACTCTGCTCATTAGTGACCAGACAAAATGATCACATCACAGACAAGGTAAATTCTGATTTCTCTTCAGTGTCACCGTGTGCTGCAGCTCTGTATTTCCATACCCTGATTTGTTTGGATTTCTCTCAAGTCTGACCTTAATTCCAAGTATTTCCTGGGTTTATAATACTTAGCCTGGGGATATTTACAACATATCTTTCATATATTTTGTCCTCAATAACAGAATGTATTCTTAACCTTAATTCCATTTACCATTGCAGAACAGAAACAATGTACCTTTTATTACATTGAAAAACTCATGCACAAACAAGCAAGCAGCCCAAAGAATGCTACCTTGCAGTTTTTCAAATGATTTGCAAATACAAAGTATGTTGATTCTTTAATAATGGTTTATTTTAACTTTTATTGCCCAATTCAGGGATACACTCTGGCTACTTAATGCTGTGGTAAAGCAGCACAAAAATAACACAGCCATGTTGAGATGCACGTTCCACTAGAGCATTGCTGAGCTGTTGGTTTGCCCCTTCCATCTCCCACCCTGTCCTGTCAATCCCCATCCTCCACCCACCCTCTCTCCCCTTCAACCTTCACCTGCATGTGAATGCAACCACATCACCAGCACCTGCCTCTGTCCTGGCTTCCAGCCCACCTGACTCTGACACACACCTACAGCCACACCTTGCCATCCCTACCCTGGGCTAGGTGGGACACACCAGGTATCTCCTAAACACAACTACCTAAAATCAGCCATGACTTGCAGGCCATGTCTCATTAACTGATCACTCATCGTCAAGCAAAGGTGGTCACACCAAACACTGAAAGTCATCCACTTTTAGCAACTCTCTGCTTGGTTTTTGTTACATTTGAGGACTTGTCCCAAAAAGGCCAATATTCCTACAGTTCTTGGGGACAGTGAAACCAAGTCTGTAGTACCTGACTCTGCCAGACAGGAGGCAGAGCGCAGAATTCCACGGAAAGGATGTCAGAGATGCCCAGCAACTTCAGACTTGCTGACTACTGCCCCAAAGAGGCAACCGCCACAGAACTGTCTCTGCTGATGCAGGAATTTCAATAAAAGACAATTTTGAAAAGCCCCAAACTTGCTTGACCACAGATGCCAAATTTCTTAAATATGTTCTTTAAAACTACCTCCTAACGAAGAACACAGATTCACATGTAGGTCCTTAGAAAAAAATTCTTTATAAACAGACTGCTTTAATTTTATGGAAGATCTTTTCATCTGTAACAAAAAAGCTGAATTCCTACTTAAAATGGAACATCCTTTTCTTAGCTGCAGCTGATCCCTTTCTAAGTTTATTAATGCACTTCATTTTACCAGGTAAACCTTTAAGTCCTTTACTCATTAGTGTCACCTTATTACTTGTTCTTTTATGACCTATTACATATTACTGTTCTAGAAATGCTAAATCCCACATTTATCCACAGTGAACATTTAGTCTATCTTCACCACTTCTGTAAAAAAAGGAGATGTTTTTCTGACACTTCTTTCTTCCACACTGTCACATCTACAACGTATTTCCTACAAAGTTCATCGGTATAAAATCTAGATCAGATCCATGGCAACTATAAAAATATATATCACAACTATTTCAGGACAAGGTTTTCCAGCGGTGCCAACTGTGCCTCTGCCATGCCCACACCGGGATCAGGGGAGCCCGCGGGTGTCGCTCCCGGGCCGTGTGACGCGCAGGGCAGCGAGGCTCTGACCACGCCACGGGAAGGGGCTGAGCAGCCCCAGCCATGGGTGAGCACATCTCCTGCCACTGCCACTGCCACTGTCACTGTCACTGGCACTGCCACTGCCCTCAAGGAGCTCAAGGAGCGGCCAGGGCTGACCCTGGGGGCTCCCGCAACACACGGACCTCGCTAAATGCTGCCAGCAATGCCCCGAGAACCCCGAGTTCACTTAGTCTGTATTTTTAACAACACAGGGCTTTTGTTGTTATAAATTTCAAAACAAAACCAAAGAATTCCACATAATATTTATACTTTCAAAAGTACAATATTAATACAGGTCGGTCAGTTAGAAATAACAGCAGTTTGTTAGGTCTACAAGATTTAACGTAAAACCGGTTTACAAATGCTGAAAAGCAGTAGTGGTCCAATAGTCACCGTTACACATGAATTTCTCTCTTCCAGAAAATAAAATAAAAAAAAAAAAAAAAATCCCAATTCAAATTTACTAGTATCAATGAAATATTAATAAAACACCCCCAAACATGCCACAATCACTATTCACAAATAAAGTTAAAATGAAATATACAAAAATTCACTTAATACTGTTAAATAACAATAAACTACAAGATTTCCTGAACAGAAATGGTAGGACCCCTGAACGTTTTACAGTGAATGTCAGGAAAAATTAAGTTACCTATGACTATTTTCATGATATACCAGCCAAAGATTTACATGACCATTTCAAAATATACCAATAAAGATTTACAGTCTCTTTAAGATGCACTAAACAAATAGGTTCATAAAGGTGAACACAAATGCTTAAAAATACTGTAACCATCACCAAGGGTGTACTTATGATACTCACTGAGATGCATAAGCATAGTAATATGTTTACTATCTCTGGAAAAACAGGTAACATCTAAGATCTGAAAAACTCTCTAAGTTCCCATTGTAAAAGCTCTGTAGCATAGTGAGTTCTTCTCAAGTACAAACTTCCATCTTTCCAGTTGATTTCAAGTGAATAATGCACAAATGGGAGAGCAACAAGGTGGGAAAAGTGTGACATTATTCCCATGTTTGCGTAATTAGTTGTCCTGTTCCTCTGTAATGAAAAGTAAGCCAGGGTCCAACATATATGAATTGTCTTTTTACTATTTGTATTTCTAAGTTAAAAACAAGGTAAAAAAGTTATTGTTTCTGCAGGCCCCATATGCACAACAATGTGCAAATATGTTATGCTGGAGTAAGCCTGACAAAACGTCCAGCCTCCATGCTCTGATTTATCAATAACTAACATAGGATCTGAGAGCAAATCATAGTTACTTTTCACTTGTTTGAATCAACCTTCACACCATGTGCTTTTCAAAAACTTAATATGCATTATAATTTTTCAACTATTTCAACACATACTTCCAATGTTAAATAAGGAATTAAGTGCCAAGAACTTAGAGCATTAAAGATGGCTCACCTATAGCCAAGCAAAGCTATGTTTACATTCCAGGAAACACTGCAGTTTAAGAAATACAAAAAAACCCCGCAGCAGTAGAACATTTTATCAAGAGAAACAGATGCATTCACATATTATAAAGCCATTGCAACTTCTTCAGGCATGGAACTGTTGTGTTAACTATACAGACAGTAGTTATTTAGCAGCAATGATTCCGCAATAAATAATGCACTGTGTTTCTCAGTCCTGCACAAAAATTGCAGCTACAGTTACATCAACAGCTGTAACCTACTGGCTCTAGTGGCAGAGGAGACCTTAAAACCAACTGTACAAAAAATTGTCACACTGTGACAACAAATATAAAAACATAATTTGCAGGTTGGAAATAAAAAGACTCCACTGTTAAGAGGACAGTGTAGACAAACTGCGATTCCAAGTCCACCAACAGAAAGCACTGCCTTCGGATCCGAGTCCTTGATCGACAGGATAGGCTTGGCCTTGACTCTGCACTGCCCCCTTTAGAAAAGCATGCTCTGCCTTCTGTTCTTCCCATGTCCTGCAACACAACACGGACCATGGTAAGAAACCGAAGCAATCACACAGCAGAGCAGTAGTTATTATCCAGACCCTATTCAAGGCAACACCCCCTGTGCTCCAACCAGCACCAGCATCTTTCTCTTAACTGCACTCACTGCACTGGTTTTCACTTTGCCTCCATTTACCCCCACACGGTACTGGTTTGAAACTCCAAAATGTTCTCACCTTCACAGTCCCTGCCCATCCCTAGAAAAACTCACATCTTTCTGTGCTCTTAGCTTGTATGTCTCTACAGGAATCTCAGTAAATCATTCTGGATATTTTTTCTAGTATATTCACAGAAAACAATTTAACACAGCATTTTGCAATTCCAAATGCCTCTGGAACAGCACTCTTTTAGCAAGCATGAGAAAATATAAAGCTTTCCATACCGGTCTCTGGGTAAGTGGAATTTCGAAAGCCAGGGTCTTTTTGCAATTGAATCTCTTTTAGACTGAATATTGAAACACCTGGAATGTAACAAAGAAATTAATTCATAAACAAATTTAAACCTATGTTTTATTGACCAAAACGATATTCTTAATTATATAGTTTAGATAAAAAAAAAAATGTTTCCAATTCACATATATTTAAGTCACTAGATATCAGACTTCTTTAATACATTAGAGTTCTTCCTTACACAATGTACTTAGCTCTAATGCACAATCTTAACACTCTGCTACTTTACTACTCCTCTTACTTTCAGGCAAAGTGTGTATTCTTGTTCCAAGACTTCTGAAGTACGCATGTTTCATGGCCTCTTCTGCTGAAATTCTCTTCTTTGATTCATACTATTAATATAAAAGCATACAAGTCTGTTGGTTTCCATTAAAAATCTCTTTGCATCAAATGATTTCATCAAAAGGAGAAAGAGTTCTATTTGCTCAATACTTCCCATAATTCACTAGGACAATTTTTTTTCTTTACTTTCATTTCACACATGACAATCTAATGTTTTATCAAAGTTAGTACTGCCAATATATAACAAGATTGCTGAAACAGTAAAAGTAACTTCTGCAAATGGATGCAGGTCAAAACTACACCTAATCTTTATTTATAGATGGTACAATGATTACGTATCTCCTGCTTGGCATCTGTGCAATTCTAGGCAAGGATGCAGATATTTAAAAAGCTGCATACAAATAAGTTACAGTGCTGCATCTACTCAAAGATGCACGAGTTGGCCTTCTGTCTTGCTTCCAGCTCATTTTTAATACAGATTCAAAGATTAAATCCACATACCACTTCAGCTTTTGAATACAGTTGCAACATCAAGGAGTAATATTACACCTTAGTAACTCCTTCTCTAGTACTAAACTCAGTTTATCATTAAAGAAATTCAGCATTTGTATTTAAAAGTTCTGGTTTAATACTGTATTTCACCAGAGATGTAGTTTTTTCAGGGCTAACACAGAATAATTCTATTTTTAGAAAAGCTAGTAAGAGAAGAAGTCTTTTCTGGAGGAAAAGAAAGTAAGCATCAGTTTTTTAATTCTCACACTACACTGGCTTCTTCCCACATCTGTCATCCACTACAGACTCAGCTACACATTCCACTTTGAGACAGATCTGAATACTTTGGCTTCTAATACATGTTGTACAAAATATAATAAAATTCAAAACTTGCACTTTTATAAAGTAAAGCCACAAAACACATCTTACTTGAAGGAACTTCGCTATCAATTCAATTCCTTCCGTGTCTAGCCTAAAAATAAGAATATTTTTAAAATGAAAACAGTTATTGAATTGTATTTATGGAAGTAAACTGCAGAGGAACTGACTTAATTAAATTATATCAAATCTGAAAACTACATCTAAACATGGAAATGCCTTCACCTAAACAACATTTATTCATGTTAATGTCAATACATATGAGACTATTTGGAAAACACTAGGGACACACAAATCCTCAGTCTGGATTGTCATTTACTAGGTTGATCTGGATAATTTATTTGAATTTAAAAAATTATTTCTTTTAAGCTTAATACTACTTATTTACTAGAGGGACACAATGTTAGATCTTCTTTTTCAAAGTTGACAACAAATGTCTTTGTTATTAAGTTTATTGATAATAATTGCACAGACCCTTCATCTTCCTCATTATGGTTTTAAAATGATTACAAGAAATCACTCAAGGAAACCTGGCTTTTTTAACAAATGGCCTGGGTCTAATATATAACCAGAAGAGAATTTGTGTTCTTTAGGAAATGCTGTGTGAATTGTCCTACTGTGGAGACATTATTAATAGGAGTTTATCATTCCACAGGTCATTAAGGAGCTGTGGTACCTAGAATGATATTGGAGAAAGTAATCACACAGTACCAGGTTCTGCTCTGCATTATCATCTGCCCACAATAACACAACTGATGGATAGTTTTACACCAGTCAGTGCCAGAGTGTACTCAGAAATGCATTCCCACTTAGGAATATGCAAAGCCACAGGGATGCGTATTTTCCATTAATAAAACAAAAAGTACCTTGGTGCATGGTTGATGAGAGGTTGTGGTTTATACTTAGGGAAGTTGTAGTTTCTAAATTCATCACTGGAAGAAATGCCTGGCCATGTTTCTTGACATGGAGTTCCTGCATTTAGAGGCAGTAACAAATTTGACTTTAAAAATTTAAACAAACAACTTTGATATAAAAAAGCATTTAATCCTGTAATTTAAAGGAGACAGGGAAAAAAAACATTCAATAAGCCTATGTTGTGCAAACTCAGCTGTACACTCACCTGAATAATTCTTCATAACCTTGATTACAATGCAATATATAATATTGATCCAAGATAAAGATCTACAGTTCTCATACAAACATGGTGTGTTAACATTAATGTTAAAAGTATCCATTTACCAAGAAGTCTGAAAATTAAGTGCAGTTCATCTTCAACAGTTGAACCAGGAAAAAGAGGCCT
Organism: Notiomystis cincta; assembly: GCA_013398075.1. Lineage (NCBI taxonomy): Eukaryota > Metazoa > Chordata > Aves > Passeriformes > Notiomystidae > Notiomystis > Notiomystis cincta. The sequence continues at coordinate 57,871 of VZRX01012273.1, forward strand.
TCCTGATGCCATTTCAAAAAATATGCATCCAACGCCCCTTTATAAAGACAGAGAAAAAGATAAAGGAGACATAATCTTTTAATTTCAGCTCATAAAGACTTCTGGGATTTCTCTTCAATTAAAACAAATTACTGGTTGTTAGCCATGCACTGCTATTAAAATATTTAGAAAAATGTGTAGCAACAAAAGAGCTGTTGAAGACTAAACAAAACCTGTGTCATAGTTATTTTATATCCTCTTCCTTCAGATGTTGAGTTAATCAATTTTATTAAAGTTCATAGAAAGATACCATGTTACCTTGTCAATAGGAGAAGAAAGATTGTTTTTCTCCCTAATACTCTGGGCCTAATGCTTGCTTACTCTGAGCAATAAAAAAGTACTCTGCATTTTCAGAGAGGAAGAATAGCATCTTCCCAGTCTTTCCCTAAAAATCTCAGTTGTAGCCTACAAAAATGCAATGTTGAGTATTTGAATGTTACTATTTAACAGCAAAGCTGACATTTTTCAACTTGACTCAGAAGAGAAATTTGAATTAGACAAAGCTATACAAACCACATGTCAATCTGAGTTGAATACTCTGAAGATCCAAGGAGAACATCAGGTGGTCTGTACCATAATGTGACAACCTCATTGGAATAAGTCTTTGTAGGAACAGACTTCGCTCTTGCCAATCCTTGATAAAAAGGGAAATGAAGAGTCATGCACAGCTTGCTGATATCATTTTTGTATGAAACTGACAAGCTATTTTTAAGATCTTATTTATACTTGCTAAATACCTTCTCCTGATGTTACTTAAGCCCCTAATAAATAGATTTTTATTGCCTTTTGGTATTTATGGCAATCTCATGGTCAGGATTTTTAAGCACAGCAGAAAGGTAAAGAGATCAAAACCTGGACTAATCCTGTAAATTTCATTAAATCAGTAAAGCATTAAATTGATATGACACCTCCCTGCTGTGAAAACCTTCTACACTGTTTCTGGAAAATTATATTGCAAAAGGCAGAAGGCAACAAACAAATAACTAAATGGTAGAAATAGACCAAATCAGCATTGGATCAGCAGGGCTTTTCCATCCTAATACTGTCAATTTGTCAGCAATATCTTCAGTAAAATTCAGGTCTGTCATGTTATAGACAATCTTCTGAGCAACTTTCATTCACACAGAAGGGATAAAATCAAAGGCACAGAGCACAACTTTCAAAGGATCTTCCAGACACAGAAGGTAACAGGAAAATGTGAAAGCCCCACTCTATTGTAAATCCCAAGGAATTTGGTGTATCATTGATAGTGCAACACCTGACAATTTGGCACATGAACAAACTCTTCCTCTCTCCTGTCATGGTTGCCCTGCTTTAGAGTGACTGTGGAGTGTCTGGAGAAGCAATGTGAGCTTGCAAGGTGAGCTCCACCCTAAGGATTTGACTAAGTATCAATTTCACAGGAAGCTGTAAGACTACTTTCAAATTTCAAGTGCAGAGACAGTATTATGTATAGAGGTATTACTCTGATTACACCCTATAAAAGGCTGACTTTCATTTTCTATTTGAGAACACACAAAATTCACTACAGACTAACGTACTTATTTCTCCTTTTTAAGAAAAAATGAGTTTCCTTTGCTGAGAGAAAAAATATTTGTTACAGAGTAATTTCAGGCCATACCAAAGTCTGCAAGCTTCAGTTCTCCTTTCTCATTAATTAGTAGATTTTGTGGCTTCAAATCTCGATGCAACACCTTTCTCCTATGACAGTATGCCAAACCACGAAGAATCTGATACAAAAACAGCTACAAAAGAGAAAATTTATATAAATTAGACAAAAAATGGTAATCTACAGATTGCATGACTAGTTGGGCACTGGAGAGTTAAGTACAGTAAGCAGGATAAAATTACTTCTCAAAAAGTGAGTTACTCTCTTTATGAGCAAATTCTGGACATCATTGTTACTGTTCAAAGATTTAAAATCCTTTTATGCTAATGCACTGCTTTAACACCACACTTTACAACAAAGACTTTAAGAGCAATTTGCTCTGTTTAACTGAAGAGAAACACAGGCCTGTTTATTTTTAAAGTAAGCATTTACCACTGCCCTTCCCCACACTAATGTCTTTAAAGATAACTGCCTCTGACTATATACCCAAGTTCCCTTCTGCCAGAGTCCCTTCTGGAAATGCAGCTCAGCAGTGTTTCTATCCAACTGTGCTGAACTACATAAAGAACATCTTGCAATGCTACAGGAAAAATACACGTAGATTCACAAGCTTAGGGAAGATGGAGAAGTGGGTAAATGAGGATTATTAAAGCAGCCCAACTGCCTCTGGTATTTACATTCATCCCTTCACCTCGACATACACAGCTTTATTTTAATCCTTTGGAACAGCAAGCCAAGCAAACAACTTCAGTCATGCATATCAATGCAGCACATATATAGCTATATAAGTAGTATGGGGCAGCCAAGCAAGTTTAATGTATCACTGCATTAAGAACTAATGGTTTGCAGTTTCTGTGTGTAAAAAGGGTCTGATCTCAAACATGGGACTTTTGGGTAGCCATTGCTGGCATTTACCACACAGCAGTCCTCAGTCAGCACAGGTAATCAAATGTACAATGAAAAAATACAAAGCGTTACAGAAAGCAATGTGACAAATTAATCATGTAACAGGACCTCTGAGGGAAAACACTAGAATGTTTTTATATGACCATGTTATAACACATTGGTTTATTTTTGCACCAAGTGACACCACCAAATTCTTTTTCATAAACTGGACAAATACACAGCAGGTGTAGTTACATCCATCTGTTCTCAGTCTGCTGACATGACATTGATCTGTGCTAGAAAAACAGGAATTGGGATTGATTTCTTTCTCTTTGCTTTCCTTTCTGAAGAGCAGAATGAGAAGCAACAAGTCTTGTTCCATCTACTCATGCCCATACTCTTGCAGGGGTGGTCAGTCCCAAGCTTTAGTAGCAGGACTTCAACAGAAGTCAGTGGCCTTCCCTAGTGTACACTGGGACTGCAAGGGTTACTCAAGAATGCAAAGCAGTCTACAGAAATTGTGAAGCTTCACCACAGTTGGCAGGGATCCTTTTGGAAATGCACAGGATGCCATGTATCAGCTCAAAATTTTGGTTAAAATACCAATACCTGCAGAAATCACACATCTTCATTTTGTCAAAACACAAAAATCTAAAATTAGCTGAGGAATGTGAGGAAGTGATGACAGGAAGGTCTCTCAAATGTTAATGATGACTCAAAACCCCCACAGTCATTGTCAGGTAAGCACCTACAGCTACCACAGCTAAGCAGCTGTTCTGGTTTCCCAGTGCCAAAGGTACTGACCATATAAATTTCTCTTTGAGCATAGTTTAAACCATAGGCAAACAAGGAAAAACAGTTCCTCATCTTAGCTCAGATTACTAAAAGCACATTCTGGCTTGTTCTCTAACTGCACTCATTATAAGACTCAGGTTCCCACTTACAGCTTTCCCTTATTTTTTTAAGCTCAAAGCACTGCTTATTAACTTGCAGATAATTAAAAACACAAGCCTAATTATGATTTTTGGTTGTCTCTCTGAAGTAGAAACAAATTAAAGAATTTCCCTTCGCAGACTCTCAGAGGAAGCAACATGGTAGGTTCTGGCAGATGTCTTTCCCTAGAGATACTTACAGTAATGTGACAACAGAATGAAAGGAAAAGCTCACCAAACAGCAGTCAGTATCTAGCCTGACTGCCAAATCACTTCACTCATTTCACGACAGTACTGTACTCTGTTTGGAAGCTTGTTTCTAAAGCCCTAAGTATTAAAGAACACAAAGAGTTATGCCACTTTTCCAAATAAAAGTCTGCTTTTTACACTTGACCCTGAGTTAGTTTCAGCAGGCCAGACTGGAAATTGAGTCACTTGACCTGGCCACAACCATAGCTAAAAGAAAAAGCAAATTAGGCCCTAAGGAAAATTTTATTTCCATTTTCTTACTAATGGAAAGATGAAAATCACTGATTCTTAAATAAGTATTTTTGATTTCTTACTTGTGTGGTAAGCAGTGGCACCTAAAAACATATTCATGATTGAGGCTACATTTTCCTCAGTGTCCATATAGAAATTTGAGGATATATCAAACTACAGACTTAGTAAATGAGTATAAAATAATGGAAAGGCAAGAAGTCAAAAGAGTTATGAATGTATTATTTTTCAGGAACTTTATATTTTAGATATGTAACTTCAAAGAGAATGAAAACACATGAAATGATATAATCTCTTTTCAATGTTTTAAACACTCAAAACAAAAAGACACCATCTGATGTCAAATGTAGCTAAGTCAGGCTAAAAAGGAAGTTTCTTTATTTTATTTTTAAAGAGACTAAACCATATAGGTCCTGATTATTAAGTTCTCTGGAATTCTTAGGACAAAGCTGGAAGACAGCCACTGTCACTAGAAACACTCACCTTCACATTGTGCATACTCATGATGTTACCACAGTCATCCATGTACTGCTTCAGGTCCTTGTCCTGTCAAAACATCAGCATCATGGTTCAGTAAAATTGTGGGCAACAAATTACATGAATATTACTTATTGTTGGAACTGAAATGATTCATCAGAAAAATGAGATTTCTGCAAAAGATATTAAATGATAAAACCTCCAACAGCTTGGACACAAATACCCCTGGTTTTCCAGAAGATAGAAAAACCCTTTTTCCAGCAAGCTGCACTGTCTCAGGCAACATTATTTGCCATTGCCTTCTCCTCTATCTATGTGAGGCACAATATTTTATAGAATTGGTATATTCTCCAATTGCACTGGAACAACAGTGTGATTACCATTTTATACAGTTAATGATTTTGGACAAGTAGACAATTTGCTCAGGCAGATCACCACTATGTGCTATCAATGAGAACTCTGAAATGTATCTATTAATTTACAGCAATTTAAGAATTGAAGACACTTTTCTCATTTTTAGCTGAATGACTGTAGATGCAGGAGAAAACTTGAATAGTCCCAGTATTTTTAAAAAGAGTACAGAATTTTGTTGTGTTTCTGTTTCTTATCTATATCAAATGTAAAGCTCACTAATTGTTTAAGCACTTACCAGGTATTCAAAAACAAGAGTCAAAGACTTGTCTGTGTGCACAATATCATGTAACGTAACAATATTTGCATGTTTCAGATCTTTTAATAATGACACTGCAAGAGAGAATAGATAGAACAAAATAAATAAGTGCAAAACACGAGGAGTAAAGGCAATTTCTAGTTGATTTCATACATATAAGCTATCTGGGTTTTTTTTAATTAAAAAGCTATTTTTAAGAACATAATACTCATGTAGATAGAGTTAATGAGAAAGGTATTTAATCAAAACACCAAACATCCACTTGAGTAACAAGTTTTTAAGTATTTCCTATATATTTCAGACAAGCAATTTTGAAAAATGTATTCTGAGTCTCTGAAAGTTACTCACAGCATTCTAATTCAGTATTAAATCATCTACTTGTAATACTGCATCTGAGATCACAATCACCCCCCATAAAGTAAATAAATTTGAAATACAACTCCGAATATGCCTGGACTGTAATTTTCCTCATCAATACTAACAACAATTTCACTACTGTCCCATGTAGCCTATGTATTTCCAAGTACTGATGGTGCTTTGGTCAGACAGAAATCTACAAGTATCTGAAATTCTAAGAATTAAAAAAAAAAAGTTACCACCTTCTCTTATGGCTGTGCATGGTGCTCCCTCTTCATGTTCCAGACGGATTTCTTTCAGAGCTACCAGATTCTCTGTCAATTTACTTCTCCCCTTATAAACTGTTGCATAAGTACCCTATAGAATGGAAAAAGAATGGAACTTTTACAAGTTGTTCCTTCATCAAGACATTATTAACTTCTGTCTGAGGATCTAGTAGGTTTCATTTCAGATATGAATAGTTTTTACATTATATGCTTTTGACATACATAAAACTACAGAAGTATTTTTTTAAGTACAGGACTGAACTCACAGAAGCCACAAGGGATGTATATGCTTAACAGCTCTGGAAATTACATGGAAACCTAAATACCACAGAGCTACTGAAGAAGTCAGATCAGGTAGCATTAAGTTCACTAAGTTCACTGCTGGGATCATTTACACTCCTGAAAGTCTCTCTCTGACTACAGATACCTAGCTTGGGTATCTCTACACTATGCTGCAGTTATGTTTCCAAAGGCTGCAGACATACTCTTCCACAATCCCAAATAAAACCTTTAACTCTTTTTGAAAGATTCTTGTCTTCATTACATATTTTTAGACAGAAAGAGATTCAGAACTCTAAAGGCATGTTAAATTAAGACAAAAAATTCTGACAAAACAAGTAGGCAAAATGAATCCCTGTAAATGCCAAGAAGAAGCAATGAAGGTACAGAAACTGCCCTAGATCACTACAGTACTGTAAGACTCTGCAGAGGGATCTGGACAGGCTGGATCCATGGGCTGAGGACAATTTTATGAGGTTCAACAAGAGCGAGTGCCAGGTTCTGCACTTGAGTCACAATAACCCCATGCAGCGCTACAGGCTGGGGGAAGAGTGGCTGGGAAGCTGCTCAGGAAGAAAGGACCTGGGGTGCTGGTCAACAGCAGCTGAACATGAGCCAGCTGTGCCCAGGTGGCCAAGAAGGCCAGTGGCATCCTGGCCTGTGTCAGCAATGGTGTGGCCAGCAGGACCAAGGAAGTGATTGTGCTTCTGTAGTTAGCACTGGTGAGGTGACACCTCGAACAAATCCTATGTCCAGTTCTGGGCCCCTCACAGCAAGAAGGACCTTGAGGTGCTGGAGTGTCCAGAGAAGGGTCTGGAGCACAAGTCTGATGAGGAGCAGCTGAGGGAGCTGGGGGTGTTAGCCTGAACAAAAGGAAGTTCAGGGGGAATCTTACTGCTCTCTCTGATTGCCTGAAAGGAGGTTGTAGCCAGCTGGGCATCAGCCTCTTCTCCCAGGTAACAAGTGATAAAACAACAGGAATAGACTTCAAGGTACAGTAGGCAGGCTTCGATTTGTTAACAGGAAATCAAAATATTTTAAATGCAATATTCACAGAAGAGATGCTGACCAGTCCTGCTTCTTTCTGCAATGTTCATTGCATCCCATTTCAGTGCTCCTTTTCAATTTTCAATCCCACTGGTCAATCTCAAACTGGACAGGAATGACACTTGGCCCTTCCTTGGGCCCTTGGCCCACTGTTTTACTGGAAGTCAGAGGTTGAGTGGAGGGGGAAAGCCACACTGCTGCTCCCCTCAGAAAGACAAAATCCAAGTGTTATGCACTTCACTTGGCAGCACCTGGCTGGCTGCCCAGCCCAGGTGTGCAGGCTTCTTTACCAGAACATGCATGGCTACTGCCTGTTCCTTACAAGCAGTGGTCTCTAGTCCATCATCAGTGCTCCAACTTTTAAGTCATGGCAGGATGACACCAGACTTAACTAGTGTTATCAGCAACAGAATGATTTTGTCTATCTGCAAAAAAAGGCTGCCTATGGAAGAAGGTCACAGCACATTTGCTAATGGAATCTTGCTCTTTTCCAGCTCTTATGATGATTTCCTGCTTTTCTTTTTCCCTTTTGCTTATTATAAATGCATAAATATTTGTAAACATTTGTGTAGTTGTGACATTGTTACACATGTTGAATATGTTTGGTTTACTTAAAAGATAAATTCAACAGGTATTTTGAGGGATATGGGAAATTTCAGTTAACGTTACACAAAATTTTACACAGCACATTGTCATCATTCCAAAAGAAAGCTCTACATACCTCTCCAAGCTTTTCTAACTTGATATAGGTTTCCATTTTTCCAAATCCAATTTCTGACTGCAATGAAAAGAAATGGCAAATTGATCACTAAAACCAAACACTTCATTTATACATCATTTAATCAACAAGCTAAACTTCATTTCAGAACATTACCTGATAATACTTGACTAACACTCCACAATTCTGGTATTTTAAAAACAAATTAGCACATTATGATATAAATGCATCCCAGCATCCAAGTCTAGTGCTCAGCCTATTGTCCAGTCTCCTGGAGGGACTGTGAGTTGTGTTACACTTAGACCAAAACCTCACTTTAACCTCCTACTTAGGTCTTCTCCACTCTTCTGATCTGATTACTACTAATGAGGTTGTTATAGCTCAAAGGACAGAAGTCATCTCAAGCTAGTCCATCCTTTCTCTTGCTCAGCAAAACCATATGCTGCTGCTTTTTTCCAAGTAACCTGATTTGTTTGCTATGTTCAAGATCTTAGCTCCAAGTTTCCTCTTCCATTCTGACATCTCAATGCCTTTTGGACTAAAACTTTAGCAAGAAAATCCCTAAACGTCATTCCTCTGCAAGCTTCAGCTTTGCCTCAACAGTTCACATTTCATACCTCTTAACTCCAAATCTTTGTGTATTTTACTTGGACCTATTTAGTCATCTTCTCTTTTTTTGTCAACAACTTAGCTCTTCAGGGCAAGCCAGAAGGGTGTGCTTATGTAACACATTTACTTCTGAACACTGTAAGATCATTACTCTTTTCCTGTTTAAATCACTGCTACTGTCATATTTGACATGGTTATATCTTCCAATTATTTTCTCATAAGACTACTGTCAATTACACCAAAGCTTTCTATTGTTCTTGCAGTGTAAAGGATGCTGCAAGTAAACATGTAAACATACAAATTCCTGAAGCAATTTACAAAATGCATATACTCTGTACCCCATCAAACCCCCAGATTTACAGGCTTCATGGGGTTATACTTTACTGACAACTGAACATACATTGCAACAGAAGAGCCAGGTTTTCTCCCTAGCATCACCCCCTCCTTTCACTTACAAACACAGCTCTTCATTGGCTGTTTCTTTCCAAGAAACAATCCTTTGACCCTAAGCTGTCTTCAGCACCTATATCCACACATCACATGTTGATTTGCTCCTAAAACTCTGAGAGATTTTAAAGTTTTCTTCTATTTCATGGTAACACAGTGTAACATAAATACTGCTGACTGTATTAAGATTTGACAACAATATAATATGAAGGTAAGAAAAGTCTGATTAATACTTAGGTTTCAGAACACATGTATGAAAATTCATCTGAACTAAGCTAAGACCTTGTCTGCAAACATATGTGATACATCTAGGGAAAAAAACCTGGATATATAATTATATTAATATAATATTAAGAGCAATTCTGCTTTATTAAACTACTGTTAGAAGTGAAATGTTTTAGAACTGTGTAAGGATATTTTAACATCACGTATATTTAGGAGCTCGTAGAAGACAAACTGTTTATCTCAAAATACAAGCAAGGCTGATATTTGCTTCCCTTTTAACTCCAGTGAGATTTTAAACATACCACTGATATAGGTACAATGTTAGTAAAATAAATATTATGTTTCCAAAGTGCATTTTGACCTACTCAAACAAACATATCTTGAAGTGAGTATTAGATGGTATTAGAATTAAAAAGACAGGTTGCTTTGTTTATTGGAGAAACTAAAGAAGAACTCATAGCCATTGGTCTTGCTATCACCAGATAGTCCAGAATTTAAAAGCCTGTTTTCTAAAAAAAACCTCAATGTTTTTCATTAAGACTCATAAACTTTCTATCTTTTTAAAACAATAAAATCATACAACATTTCCTACATGCAGAAGACAGGTATTCTTCAAGACCTGCTTTACAATGTGTTTAGATTTTTGATCATGTCTTGGTTCTTTATCACCCCTAAGAAAAAAAGTAAGTTTTACATTCCTCAAACTAAGATCAGTTTCATTTTTAGTTCAAAATAAGTTTTGAACTGTTTAATCTTTTTCTGCAATATGCATCTATCTTGACTTACACAGGAATACTGATGCATGGTATCTCTAGTCCTCTAATGACTGTGCATACAGTACTGTACATGTATACACAAAATGCAATTACTGTAAAACCTAATTTTTTTCTTGTACTTCAAAGAAAAACACCAGACCTAAAGTATAACAAGTCCTCACCTGGTACTTTTTTTTTGCTGTTTTCTTTTGATTTCTATTAAGTCTTGAAAAGAGACATGCCTTTGAAGCAGAGCACAATATTCATCTATTGTAAGTAAAAATCTGCTAGCAGGCTTTCAATGACAATTTTAGAACAATGAGTCCCTGGGTTTCTGTTTTTTGAAAGCTTAGTTTGACATCATAGCAAATGCATGCCTGCATAGCACAGCAGTGCTGGCAGGTTTCATTTTGGACGTTTAAGCCCTTTAAAAATGAAAGCATTTTCAACGGTGAAACAAAACAGCCTTGTGAGGGGAAGCTGATTCCAGGCACACACCACACTCATTAGAGGGCACTGTTTTTCTGTCAATCTTCTCAGAGGTAAAGAGGAGAGAACTTCAATTGCTCTCAGGGGTCACTGTTAAATGAGCAAGGGAATTTTGATTTACAGGAACAATTCCCGCAGTCCCCACGTACTTAACTCTGCTGGCAAGGTTCTACTGAAAAGATATTTTGCCAGCACCTGAAGAGAGGTTTGGGGAAATCTGTTCCTCAGTTCCATGCTACAGCAGCAACTAAGCGGTGAATGAGCTACAAAATTCTGGCACAAGTATTTAAGCCTGATACATCATCATTACTTCCAGAGCTTGACTCAAATATTTTCTTTCTTTTTTTAATATTATTTTTGCAAAAGGTGGCACACAGATCAGAACATTATTAGTCCAGCAGACTAATTTTTTTCTTTCAGGGTAAAAACACATGGTAACTCAAAGCACTGCTTTGTTATATACATTATTCAAAATGAATAAAGATATTTTACAGTTAACAGACCTATTTCACTACATGTACTTTCATATTTATTTTTCAGCAAGTAAGTAATTAAATCAAGAAAACAACAATGTGCACCTATCATAAACCTATTCAGTTTTTCTCTCTGACAAGTTTCTCACCAATGAATTTCCTCAGTATATCAGTAACAGTCTAGCAATTCTTTAAGACCTCAACACTAAAGAACATTGATAGCTGAAACTATGACTGAAACATAGCATTTTTTTTTAAAAAAAGACAATAATGTTTGTTATTATTCCAGAGATGTGTGTAATCTGTATAGACAAATATCGAAGTTTTCTAGCACTTAGACTGTAATTACAGTATGGGAATTCTCATCCTGTGATCTCTAAGGAAAATACTTATTCTTTTAAAGTAACCCAATAATCTAAAAAGGTATATGTGAATTTATTCCTTCATTCTTTTAGGAAATTACCTGTGCCTTAAAAAAGAAAATAAAAAAGCCCCACAAAACACCAACCACTGTCTCCACAGCAATTCTGAGAAAGAATTGTTATCAAATACAAAAAGAACAGTGAGGAGGACCTGCCTTCATATTATGCTGCTTTATTCCTACTAAATCACGAGGGGACCCAGGCCTTGACCTAAGACTGTGTGGCCTATTTGCTCAAACAGATCATCCCTGCTCTAAAAAGCAGAAGGATTTAAGTATGTACTTCGGGAGTTGAGTTTAGCCACTGATTTCAACAGGTCAGGACCTTCACTGAGAAATACAATGAGACCGAGCTGGCAGAAGGAAAATGAAAGAACGTGTGACGTTCTTCATTGGATTTTGACAGGTACATGCTGACATACAGGAATGAAAAGTCCAAGTGGAAATGAAGCTGAAATACACCCGTGGAATACATGCCTGTGCATGAAATGGACTGTGAAGACCCGAGAGGTTGGTTAGAAAGGCAGGTGCATTACACTCACCAGGGATGCTCGACGGGAGCGCCGACTCATTGGCTGGTCAAAGGGCGGGCTGTTAATCTGCAGCTTCTCCAGGTAACCATCAGGTATCCTGATGTCAGCGGGCAGGGACAAGCGCTTGTTCAAATCCTGCACCAAATCATGTTACCAAGAGAAGTCAGAATTTCCTAAAACATCTAACAGCTGGACTGTTACTATTTAAAACTGAAATATTTATACAATGAAAAATAATCTCACAGAAATTGTTTTAAAAACATATTCTCTTCTTAAAATACCTCAACTTGCTTATATAACATATAAGCAAACTTATTATTCTGACAAAGAAATGAAATAATAAAATGCTAATAACTACACTGTGGATAAATGTACTGAGTTTACCTGAACACTTATACAGACCTGGAACACCTGAAACTGAAAATTCAGAGACTTGTGGATGCATTTCTTTTCATACAGCAGTTACTTCAGTATAAGAGATTTTCATAATTCAAAATATATCACCTCTCTTTCTCTCAATTACGAAAAGCTAAAACTTACTCCATTTTTTCCAGTCTCACAAAACAGAATCACTTCATCATTAGTGCCAACTATTACAAATATTGTTACATTTCTTTTATTTATAACTCTTTGCTACAGGATCTTTCAAAAATGAAAATGCCATTACATGAAAGCTGTTCTCTCTGCATCAGATTCTGTTTTTCCCCGGTAAATTTTTCCAACAACAACATGCATTATTTCTCAGACAAGAGGGAAACAAAATCACTTCATCTTTTACCAAATGGGAGGAAGGAAAGAAGATTTTTTGGGGTGACTGCACATTCTTATTGTTTTTATTTTCAGTTTGGCTTTAATCTCAAACATGCCAAAAACCCAAAATATTAAATATTGTCTTAAAATGGTCAGTCACCATCTCATGAGATAAAAGGACAACACAGCCAGACTCAGAAAAAATGGAAAGTAATTTCTGAAACAGTGGGAATTGTTTTTCAGTGTAGGTAGTTTATCCAAGTAAAGAAAGTCATGCTCAACATCAAAGAGTACAATCCGCCCCCAGAGATTCTACCCTGAAGCTAAGGACATCTCTGGAAGCACCACTGTTTGCACATTTTTCTCCAGCACAAGAGGTAACTGTGTATTTCTGCTGGTAGACCTCAGATTTAATCAATACTGACCTGAGAGTAGTAAACCTTCTTGAAGGTACTCTTTTCTCTCTTACCTATCACCTCCAGCTGGGCATCCTGAGCTAACCTAAATGTTGGCAGCTATACCCCTGTTCAGTTCCCCTCAGGCTTGACCATGTGCTTCTACTCATGTCTTTGCAGCAGCTTTGAACTATTTCAGCATGCTAAATCATCAAGAAACTATCTCAGGCGAAGTGCATAGCTTCCTGCCAGCTTTGTGCTCCAAACAGGTTCAGTGTAAGGTCAGACAAGCTCACAGCCTGAACGCAGGGCAAGAGAGGCACAGCAGGGCAAGCCCGGGAAGCCGGCAGCCAAATTGGCTTAGGCTGACAAAGAACTGGATCATCAGACTTTTCAAGACTTGAGATCTTGGTGAACAACTTGCTAAGCTTTAAGTGATGAGAATGTATTTGAACCATGTATATGCATGACCTGTACACATACCTGGAGCAAAAGCTAAGCAAAAAATACCAGTTAAAGAGATATACTTTGAAAAAAACTTTGTAATTTGGAAATTAGTTGAATCTCAGGTAGGACTGAAATGGTAATATATATTCCCCTGGATGATTTACATATGCTATTCACTATGGCCACCTGATACAGTCAGAAATTTTTGGAGAGAGGCCAGCAAAGCTCTAATTTCTGGCAGCTGATCCTCCTGTTCTCCTTTTGCTTCTCACACCTCCTTAGGTACAGAGCACAAAGTCTGTTAGCTTCTGCTTTGCTGCCCAACATGAGCTTCTTTGCACAACTGGAAAAGTCAGTGTCTATTTTTTTACCTAGTACAGAATTTTTTAATTGTCTTTAAACAAAAAAAGTGCTGTTCACAGAACTGCAGCTTTGACCAAGATTTTGAAGCAAAATTAAAAGACAACAGAAAGTATTGCTCCATTCTGACATACTTTCTAGTTTATTAACTAATTTTTAACTTGCATATTTTAGATTTTTTAAAACACTGGCAATTGTAAAAATGCCTGTGTGGTTTTTGGGAGAGTGGTAGAACTAACAAACTGTAACAGGACCTACAAGTATTCCCTAGAGTAAAACAGTATTTTCCACTACAGTATTTTCCTTCTTTTTACCAGGCTCTGCTAATGCTTCTCTCCTACTGAAGAGGGTTTCAGATTATGAAAAAAAAATTATTTCATCCTATAATTTACTGCATTCTTCAGAAAATTCTGGTAGCTGTTCACAACGGTTGAGCACAAAGGAAAACATACCATGTTGACTTAAAGAAAGCAGCTTTGACATCTCACTGCAGAGTAAAACCATGAAACTGCTGGAACAAGATGGGGATGACAGGAAAAGGATCAGCATCAGTCTCCACCTCACCTTCCTAATGTAATCCCAGATCAACACTGGGCCAATATACTGGTTTTTTGCTTTTTCTGATGGCTCAAGAACAATTTGACAAATACCAAAAGAGTTTTTCAATCTAACTTCCTGAACACAACAGATACCACCACTATCCTATGAATTCTGTGACAAAATAGCTTTTTCCTACTCTTATCTATTAACTCTTATGGCACAGAAACTTTTTGTAGTGCTCTGTTCTCACTGTCCCAACTGTGCTTGTTCAACAAGTGCATTTATAGGGATTTTAACAGAAAATGTTTACAGGGATATTGAAGTATAGACTTCAACTCAAAGGCCTCAAGAAATACTGACCTGATTGTACCCCAACGCTCTCCATATGCATGTTCTCTCCCCTCACAGCACTCAAGGTTGGCACAGCCAAAGTGGTGCTTCAAACCCCATCTCCACAGCCTCCAAGAAGCATTCCCAAGCATACTAAGTTGATGGGTATATAGGAAGAAGGAAGTAAATGCAGCCTTTAGGCTGCACTGGCAATTTGAAAACAATGCCATTAAGTGTGCACTGTGCCTGCCATCTGTAAACACGCATCTTCTTTACAGATGGAGGGCAAAGGAAACAAAGCAAGTCTAAGATTCTACACAGGGACAAAGAATCCATTACTTTGAAGCTCAGCTGCTATAGAAACAAGATAAAAATACTTAATGTACAGAAAATATGATAATAGGAGGCAGATGTAATTTTATTATCGAATTCCCATTCCTTCATTCTCAAAATGTCTGCCTTATGCCATTTTTGCAAATAGGCCCTATGACTTTACTTCAGAGATTAATGTGACATCCTCAGTTCTAAACCAAGACCTTCAGATGTAAACTTGAATTTGGTGCTCCACAGTAGGTAGTACAGTCGAAGTACTTACTGCTGCAAAGGCCAAAATCTGTTCCAATTTGGGTGCCCCTCCCAAACAGTAATCCACTTTTACATAAAACAACAACCCTTATCTCCATCTCCTGCAATGTCTTTCTTTAAAAAAACCCTGATCAACACATCACAAACGGAAGGGAAAAGGAGACCTTTTTTTAGAACTGGAATACCTGATGTTTGTAACATTTCTTTCCCTACATTTGTATTGGAATGTAATTTGTAATTGTCATGTATTTAACGACAATATGTGACAGTAATCGCTCTTTTTCTCCCCTTAAAAAAAAACAAACCCAAAAGAGTATTAAGTGCTGAAAGCCTAAATTTTTGCCATGTTGTAAACAAAATCAAAACAGTACCTATTCTCCTTAACTTTCTTGAGCTGAAGAAAGGTTCTTTTGTGTGGGAAAACCATAATAATTTCATGGAAACTGTAGGTACTTTACAGATTTTTCCTCCTAATGATTTCCACTACTATACTTCCAAACCTCATGTGTATTTGGCTATGTTAGAATGTGGACCAAGCCAAGACTTCCTTTTAAAAACCATATATTAAAGTTGTTACCTGAAATCCTTCATGACACCAATATTTGAAAGATCATAGAATTATATATAAGTCTTCCTTGTATTACTATTTTCCTTTACCTAGCTCCCTAAAATAGACAAAAGTGAAGAAAGTAATTTAGACTACAAACCCAAATATCTGAAAGAAGGAAATGACTATGTCTTGTTTGTCTGTACCACCTTAATTCCTCCTAGTTTTTGCAATAATTGAAGCAACCACCCCTTGGGAAAAGCAAGCAATTATAACTAAATGCTATACAGCAACATGAAAGGGGATTCTTTAGATGTGCATGAGAGGAATAAGCACGTTTCCTAGTGGCTAAATAGAAAAACTGGAAACTAAAATTACATTGGTCTGGCACAGTTGAAAAACCCAGGTAATTTAACTGAGATCATGTAAAAAGAAAAGCAAGAACCTACCACACACCTACCAATTTTGAGCGTTATGTGCTCAAGGCCAGGCAGTCTGCTGACACTTGGGCAGCCTGCTCCTTTGACGGTAGGACATTGTTCTCCCACTGTGGGCTGACCCTGGTGAACAGTCAAGTAAGTCTTCACCCAGTGGAGCACTCACTCTCTGCTCCCACAAAATGCAGAGAAGACTGAAGGATGGTGAGGAGACTTGTGTGTGTAGATAATGGCAGTTTAATAGGGAAAGCAAAAGCTGTGTGCCCCAGCAAAATGGGAAAAGGAACTGATTCACAGCTTCCTATCAGCATGCAGGTGTCCAACTGCTTCCCCTAAAGCTGGGCTTCAGCATGCAGGTGGCTCAAGAAGTGGAGGACAAATGCCACAGCCACAAACGTCCTCCTTCCTCCCTCCTGCTCCAGCCTTTACTGCTGAGTGCCATGCCAGATGGTACAGAATAGCCCTTTGGCCAGCTAGGTCAGCTGTCAAGCCCAGGGGAAGCAACCTGTTTCCCTGCTGGTGCTGACCAGCCTTTACAGTGAGTCTGGCCTTGGTGGAGGAAGCCTAGGATTGCCCGCTGGACTCAATCACCATCTCTGCTCCCCCTGCTGCTTCTGCAGCCATCCCACTGCAATCCTGCTACTGCTCCTGCACCAGCAGCAAAACCTGCTCTTCTAAACCACATGGCTTGCTGCTATTTTGGTGTGACACCAGGCTGCAGGGCCAGCAACAGTAGGAAACAGATTTTTAAGAATTTCTGTCTTAAATCTCTGTTGAATTCTGTGAAGCAATGAGAGACTTTCTGGACAGAGGACTTTGTTCACACTTATTTCAATGACCAACTGAATATAACGAACTGTTAGCATTTCCCACAGAAAAAAACCTAAAAAACTTAAACCAAGGTATAAAATATCTTGCTAACAACGCTACTTAAAGAAGTCATAAGGAAGTATGCAAAATTAATGGCAGGACTGAATTTTCCCTACACTCGTTGAGACTGTCAACACTACAGGGTTAAATGTCCTGTTTTTAACAATACTTTTGCAGCCCTTTATAAATTTTCTGGATTTTTAAAGCTAGTAAATTAGAGCAACTCCCAGTGTTATTTTATATATCCTTTCTTAAACATAACAGGTGTGTAAGACCCCCAACTATGCAGAGGAAATCTGGGTACATTCCTTCGTATCTCTTAAGAAGCAAGGGTTTACTGGAATGCAAACCCTTAGGTTTTAGGGGTAGCAAAGTACTTCAGGTAAAACAAACAATCTTTTAGAGATCTAAAACTATGTTATTGTCTTGTGCATCACCTAAGATTTATTTTTCCAAATGAGGTATAATTTAGGAAAAATTTATTTTGTCAATTCATAGTATTTTCTAGTTAATTCTTTCACAGTTATCTTTAGGGTCAACTTGCAACAAAATATATCAGTATTCAATGTGGTATTCTAAATGATCAAATGCCTACGGTTAACTGTACGTTATTTAATGAGCTATTTTTTGATCCAGTTCCAGACTATACTCTGGAGAATTCAGGCACCATTTGATTTGTTAGGGGAACTGGAATGCTTGTGGCATTTTCCTCCTCCTTCTACAACTCAAAACCATATTTTCTATCCTCATATGCAATGCTTATTCTCAGTTTTGCTTTACTACTGGTATTACTGGCAGAGAAATGCAATCTATTTTTATAATTTGTCTGAAATGAGTTTCACATTTGTCCTACTCTGCTTCATGGCACATAAACATGTAAGCACTTGTGACACTAATACCACTTTGTTTTCTGTGGAGATAAACTACTCTAACTTGTGCTTACCTTCACCATCTATTTCTAATGCCAGCTACAGTAAATGCTCTAAGAAGAGTTACACTTTGTCCAGCCTTTTCTTTCAGCTGGATAACATCCAACTGTGTTGCTGTAACTGGATGTAGAAGTTCTGTCTACCACCAACTACTTACACTTGGGCACAAGAAAAGGAGGCAGGAATTCCAACTTAAATTCTGCAGGTTCTGTGAGCTGAGGAATTTGACGTTTTACGTAAACATACTTGTCTTCTAAATGAAAAACAAATCAACAAAATACAACCTCGCCCCCAAACTTGGCCTGTTTTTCACATCCAAAAATCCTAACTTTTTTTATTTTATTATCTCTGATCCTCTTCTGGATGGGCTAAAACACTATTGCAAACATCAGCTTCTTGACTTGCCACCCATAGTAAATTCACAACACTTTAATGCCAGAGTTTTGTTACCACATTCTGTTTTTCATCTCTGACTATCAACTTTTCTTTAGCTACCTATCCTTTTCTCATCTCCTATTTCCATAATACAAATTTAACAGCTATTCTCTTTAATAATTGCCTGACTCATTTAATGTTATTTAGTGACACATCACAATACTTTTCAGGAAGTCTCATTCCTGACCACAAGTAATTTTCACTCCTCTTCAACCCTGTCAAAAAAGTACATTGTTTTACAGAATAAACCTATTTTTATTTGTGAAAGGAACACTCTTAACGTTTTCCACTTTAAACCAGATATTACAGCAAAAAAACTTTTGGATTTCCTTAACTCACCATTTTTTTGGCCAAGATGCACTACACACTTCAGTTAATTCCAGTGAAATTGATAAAGATGATTCTAACTCAGGATAGATAATGTCTGAACTCTACATGTTAAAACTGCTCTAAAAAGAAGCAACTTGAAACGCTCACTTTTCTTTGTCTTCTGTCATAGTGACGCAAGTCACTATGTCTTTGACTTATATAGCACATTTAGACAGTAAACACTAATATTTTTGACAAAACAGAAAAAACATCATTAAACACAAAAAATACATAACCAGAAAACTGTCCCAGGGAAGGATTTGTTGAGGTCTTCCCAAGCCCAATTTTAACTACACTACAAAAAGCGAAAAGGAAAACCAGACTACTTTTATTTTTAGCCTGAAACAAACGTGCCAATTTGCAGAGTGCTTCTTTCTTGCTCCAGTAGTCAGTCTCTCTTGTACCTACTGGGCTACAAATGCTGCTAATCTTTGAACTGATAGGCCATTTCAGACTGCTACCACACTCACAACTGCAACTGCAGCAAGGGAAGGAAGATTTGTGCCTCTTGTCAAAAAAACTTGAAGGGAAAACCCTGATAACATCAGCCTCAGCTCACTCTTATTGAATGTTTCATTTAGCAAACCTAACAGCTGAGTATCTCCAAAGCCAGTGTTTCATTGCCTGTGGCCAGATGTTCCCACTGCTTTTGGAGGAGAATGGGCTGGATGTAAGAAAGTCTGATAACTACCCCTTCCAAACAAAGGAAATAATTATCCACTGATACAAGGTTAGGAGCCAAGGGGAGTAGGAAGCTGTCTCTGCTGGTGGATGACACAACCTATATTGCCAAGCTACATCATTATATACCAATCCTTATTGCTTTGGCTATTCTGTTTATTGGTGAGTTACATTTCCAGACCAACCATTACTTAAAGTATGTACTTACTATATGCCAACAGACAACTTGCTGGGCACCTCTCCCTTCTAATTTAATCTTTTAAGAGTTGATTCAGCTGAATTCCACCCATAAAATTTTGTTACAGGCTCACAAAGAAAAAAGAATTGTTGTAAGTCTACAGACATCAGTCTGATGGCCCAAACAATCCACTATGGACCAAATGAAAATGCTCTCTTGTGTAAGCATTGGTCTGAATTAGCCTTCTCAGCAGCTTTAGTGAGCATCAGCTAGACATCTCAGCTGCAACCCCAGGCTGTTCACTAGTAAGTCATTGTGCTTTTGTTCACTGGAGAATGCTTAATGACATCTAAAACACTGCATCATATAACCTTCTATGCAACACAGGTCAACTTCATTACATGTTTTCTGTAAAAAACCTCCAAACCAACCAAATTTTTAAGCTATTCATTCCTTGTATATTTTAACTAAGAATGTGTACTATGTGCTACCTCAGATACATAAAGTAAATTAATTTTAAGACATTAGCTTATGACAGTGAGAATTTAAACACTCTAATATACAACTGTTAAGCATGTACTTACAGTATCATTTTAGTATCAGATACCATGTGCAGTTTTTTCCTGAAGGTTGCCTTATCAAATTTCAGTGCATTTTTGTCAAATGACAGTTAGCAGAGTTGAAGCCAACTGGATCCTCTACAGAATTATGACATATAACAAGACTGCTAGAGGCAAAAGCAAGTATAAAAAAAAAAATAACCAACCTTAAACCAGAGAATGCATTTGTAAAATCTGTTATTTGGTTACAGCTCTGTAGACCTTCAAGGTCTCGAAAAAACACCAGCATACACATGCACTAAAGAAACCTATAGCATCCTTGCAACACACTATTTTAACACTTTTATAAATAGGCTTCACTTACTGTAACCAAAAAGACTATTTTAACAGCTGGGATGAGTTATCTATACAAGTCTTCCTTATATGTATATAAAGCCATCATCATTCCCCCACACAAATGACAGGTTTAGTTATAATTTCAATATGATGCATAAAGTGCATTTTTTTTCCTGCCTTCAGCAGTGTGATTTTTATCCGAACATAAAATTTTTCCTTTATACTTGAATGTTGTTATTGTTACTATTTTAGTGAAAACATTAAATCACAATTATTCAATTACTATTCTGTAAAACCTGAGGAAAGGGTCATCAAGGAACCACTTCTTCTGTTAGCAATAATGAAAATACATCTTAAGATCCACCTACAAAGGACCACTGCTAGATCTCACACCAGAAATCCATGCTGGTTTTCAGCTAGCCTATTGAAATGCAACATGATTTAAGAAAGTGTCAATTTTGAGCACTGAATCAAGCAGCTTTTTACATTTGGGACAGAATTAACCCCAAATATGGTGGAATTCATTCATCAATTAAATCAAAAGGGGTTTTTTCCAAATATGCTAATCAAGTACAAAAAGCATTTTCAGGGATTTTATGATGGGGTTGAGTCCACAGGCTATTTCAGACTCAGAAGAAATACCACCAACCACAGACAATGCATGTTTTCTGCCTCCTGCCCAACAAAAACACAGTTTGTCAGACTGGATTTTGACATGCCAGGAAAAGACAAGGAGCCAAGCGTAATCAGTGAAATATTATTATTACAAATTCTAGGGTTAAATCTCTGTTTTGAGACTAGGTGTTACATTTTCCCAGCATATCTACTATCATCAATCAACAAAGCAAGGACTTTACTGCCAGTTGCTGAAGAAAGTTATTGCCAAGTTATTGCCAATATCCACAGTAGCTATAGCCCTCAAAAATATAAAATAAAAATATAAAAATTAAAAGCATAGAAACCAGCACTGCAAGCAGTTATCTTTGTTTTTATTTACTTTAGCAACATGAAAAACTTATGAAATGTGCTAAGCATCTTTGCAGCAGTATTTGCAACAATTAGTATTTTTGAAGGGACAAAATTAGAATTACAGGCCAATAGTTTTTTTTTTAAGCAGGCAAAAATATGAATTCTGAACACTTTCAAAGTACTTTTAGTGAGAATTTTCATTTCATGGATATGCTGCTTAGGCTACCAAGTACTTGAAAAAAACCTGCTCTTTCACTCATTTTTCAAAAAACCCACAGGCTGTTATTTTATTTACTTCATATCTCCCATTAGTTTTAAAGAGGAAGGTTTAAACTGTTCAGCACAAACACAGTATTCACAAACTGCATTCCAGGAGCTTCTATTCACAACCAATGAAACCAAAACAAAACAAATACATGCGTCATAAAAACAGTTTTGAAAAATAAGAGAAAGGAGAAATGAAAATCAAATGTGACTTTCCTTTCAGCAAGTATACAAATACACAGGGAATTTGTGACAGATTATACCAGAAACACTTGAAAATTCTTCTTCTGGTTTCTTTTTGGTTATTTTTTTTTTGCTTTTGTTTGGGGTTTTTCGTTTGGTTTTGTTTTTTGTTTTGTTATTATTTTATTGCATCAGAAAGCTTGTAAGGAAGTGAACTTAGAAAATATGAGGAAGAATATGAAAAATAATAACAACCATAAAAATATCATGTCTCATTTTGTTTGCCTGCTAAATGACTATCTATCAAGACAACACTCTGTATCATTAACCTCAACATAAACCCTGCTGAAATTCAGGGTCTATGGCTGACTCAGTGGTAGATGCTAGGCAGGACCAGAAGCTAAAAATTCAAGCTCTGCCTCATTTATTACACCCTCCTGATTTTTAAACATGGATTTCTGTATGTTATCATCAGTTTCTGTAACACAGCAGCAAGAGAAACTGCCCTGAAAGAAAAAAGGTAGTGTAAGTTTACTGGTTTGTAAGAAAAATGAGGCAAACAGGAAGGAAAAAGAGAAATAGAACAAATCATTGCAAAAAAAAGGCAAACTTGGACCTTTAGATCAGCTCTGTGTAACAACAATGACTAACACTAGCATTTACATCATCAACAAAGCTTCGAGTACCAGAAGGGAAGCCCCATGAAAAAAATGAATTAAAAATAAACCAACTTCATGAATAAGAAAATGGGAAATCTGATCTTCCTGGACAAAAGTGTGTCTGGAGTACAGGGCATGAAACTGCACCCAATTACTGACATCTCATCTGATGCATTTCTGTGATTACTAGAGATGTGTTTTATAGACAGAACACATCCAATGTGATACTACACTACTCCTAAATGGAACTTAAAGAAATCCAAGTCACAAAGACACAAAATCAAAAAAGCATCTATTCCATCCTTATAGAAATAATATTGCCCAGTGCAGTAACTTCTCTAAAGGAGCATTTGCAAGTAGAATGCAAGAACTTTAGCACCAGAATGACAAAGATTCCTAACAGAAGAGCAAAAAACGTGTTGATGATGATAACAAAGGCAGTTACCCTTTAAAAAGTCTAGTAAAGGCATGTTAAAGTCATCTGTTATCTAAGCTGAAATTCTTTTTCTTGTTGCAGTGTCAGTGTTCTTCTGCAGAAGAAATGAGTCTGCCAATCAAATAAACCAAAAGGAAGTCCAATTTAATCAAAACCATACTAGTAATTTAGAACATGCACTTGGGTTTTTAGAAGAGGAATTTGGTATCAAATGGGAGGTTACAAAAATGACAACATACTTTCTAGTGTAACCTTGAAAAAGGTTGAGAAAAATGAGCCAAGCATGACTGAATGGAGACAGTACAGTGACTACTGAAAATCAAAAGAAGTCTTGGATTGTAATCAGCATCAATTTATTTTTCTGTCTAGTACTGAAATCTTCTCGTAGGTGATCACATGCTTAGATTCATAGAAGAGACAATCAGAAAAAAAAGCTATTGCTTTCTCAGGAGTTGGAGAGAAGCAAATTAGACAAAACCCAGGAAATACGGCAGAGAGAGTTCTGTAGCTGCCAAGCACAGAAGGAAGGGGGAAGAAAGAAATTTTACTCAGAGAAAGCCCCAGGTAGTAATGTCTGCTTGCGATACAAGAAAGCCTCCTGGATGGCAAGATACCTAGGGCTGAATGCTCAGGCTATCTTGGATAAAGTGGCTTCCTGCTTCCAAAACTAATGGCAGAAGAAAATACTGTGCTGCCTGTGACCAAAAGCCTGGGTCACTACGGCATCCAGTCTGCTGTTCAAGCATTTACAACTGAATGGAGCTGAGAGTGCCCTATTTGCACCTGAGAATGGGGACCTACGAACTACATTCTAATCTGAAGCCTATGAACAAATTCTTAACACTCTTATCACTTGGAACATCAATTAATTTTGTGTATTTTTCTTCGGAGAAGGTACACTTGCCCAAGTGGACCAACAGCACGTTGAGTTACTCAGGCTGTGTCAAGACTCCCTAAGCAGTTACATCCCTGTTAAAGAGTGGATGTCATAAAAATCTTATTTCTCATCTCCATTCTTGCTTTTGGACGGTGACCATCACAACACATACCTGCCTACAGCACCAATTCGTAGCCTTTGTATTTCCTTCTGTTCAGCTACAAGCACCAACCCTGCAGCTAATCCTCCCAGGGGAGAATTAAACCCTATAGCAGTGTGGTAGGAGCAGTCTGATCTGGAACACACTTCTGTCACTAATGTGACAGTCGGATGGATAAGAACTGTTTCTCAGGATAAAATATCTGGGAAACAGGCTGGTGAACAGTGGGTTATGGCCCTCAGCCAGTTCACATGCTAAGACAGCTAACAGACCTTGGACTTCTGGGAAAGGGAAACAGATGTTTCAATTTGCACAGACTGTTTCTCCTTATTTTTTATCCACCACAGCTCTTAATGATGCACTCACTATCCAGTGCATGGGCACAGGGCCCCAGTGAACACTTACAGCTTGTAACATGTATTTATATCAATGCATTACTGTCCATGTCTTCTTTTCCAGCAAAATCAAACTGAAAATGCTTTAAGCTATAGTTCCATGATCTGGAGAAGTGTTTCTCATCGCATGACTAAAGTACCTACACTTAAAATAGAGATATATGTGTAGACATTCTTAAGCTGTATTGCTGACACTTGAAAAAATCATTCCATCCATCTGTTTTGTTTGATAAACAATTTTACTAACTTAGTAAATAATCATTAATATTAGCATGAGAATAGAAGACATTTTAATTAAAACCTAGCAGCTGTTTGAAGCCAAACTCTTGATACGATAGATGCTCACACCTACTGTCAGCATGGTTCCTGCCTAAACAAGTGGAAGAAAGAAGAATGAAAAAGAAAAAGCAACTGCTTTACCAACAATTTGTAGCCTGTGGATTACAAGCAAAATAAACTTTATCTAGGCAATACAATGAGATTCTGGTATTTTCTCTTTGTTTTCTAAGCACATGATAACAAGGAACAATCATTAAAAAAAAATCTAGAACCACAACTGCAGCGTTGTCGAATTCAGAAGCAACCGCATTATCATCTCCCTGTCACGCTGGCCTGAATTATAAGTCATGGGGGAAGGGGGAGGGAGGGTGGATATGATAGACTGAAAGCTGGTATTTCCATGGCTGCTACTGTGGATGGAAAGTTTTCACCCAAGCAGACTTTGCACTGCAGAGCAGGATTTTTTTCTCATTGCACTATCCCCATTTCAGATTTTAAATGTTTCAAATTTAGGTTACATTGCAGTATGATTATTTTCTATCTAAAGCAGGGCAATTTAAGGTTATGAAATTTCAGCTTTCTATTGCTATGGAGATTCTGCTATAACAAACACATTTTCCATTTCTCTCTCCACCATCTATTTTGCATTTCTCTATATGAAAATTTTAGAAAGATCAAGTTTTATTTCCCAACAGAATCTTTCATATATTCTGTAGGAGAGAATATGTCTGCTCTTTGACAACGTTTCATTTGTAGATCTGCATTATTTAACTGCAGTGGGGATGAGCACTAAAAATCATAATGCATATTCTACTGGACAATATATTAATACTCAGTTTTGCTAACTAGCACTCTGAGTACAGTGTTTTTAGCAAGCATTTAAAAAAAACCTAGTTGGGTTGCTTATTTTCAGAATTCTAGAGGAAGTTCAAGCTCAGCATGAAAAATTTGGTTATATATACAAAATTCCTATAAGTAAAAAGGACTGTGTCAAGGTTTCAACTTTACCTGATTAGTTACCTTCAAAATGAATTAGGACTTCTGTCAATTCAGCAGAAAGGACCAAACATGTATAACCAAGAAATTACATACAAAACCACTATAAATACAGTGAATACTGGTCGAACTAAGCACAAGAAAGGACACAGCCATAGTGTGACAGGCACATTCATCTTACTGAGGAGGAACAAGGAATATTGCTTTATTGAGCTATCCAACTGTGTATGTTTAATCAAGTACATTCTACAATGGATTTCAACTGGGGCTAATGGCTTCAGCAGACTACAGCAAAACCATACTGTCACACATATACTAATTTACTCCGACCTGTGATGCATAGCACACAGCCATAACTCATCCCAAATGGCTATAAAGGTAGTATGTCTTCAGGCTACCCAGTGTCTAGAGACAACACATCCCCACCAGCCATCAAAATAAAACTGAAATAACAGAAACTTCCTTCACAGCATAGATTGTTTCTTTCTCTTTACATAATCACATTGCTACTACTGAATCAGCCAGGCTCCATAGCACAAATCCCACAAGGTGTACAGGCACAACTTTTTACTAGAGGAAACCTTGCTTTGTTCCCTCAAAGGTCAAGGAAGCAAGTGATCCTATTCCACAAAGAGCAAAATGAGTAAAACTGGGTCTTCTGTGGACTCACATCTTGCAACTCAACTCACATGTGGATATTGTGGTTTGTAACCAGCAGTGGATACATTAGCAATGTCTCCCAGTGCAGAGCTTTTTTCCCAGAAATTAATAGAGAATTAGAATCTGAGATTTCTAGCCATCTGTCAAAACTGACAGAAAATGACCCACGGGATAAATAGGAGGAGGAAAAGACACGCAGACAATGTAATCACTTAAAAGCCTTTTCACTTAGGAAATGAGAAAGTTGACTCAAAAGATTATCATTAGAAAGATATTTTAACCAAAGCTATGAGATTGTTACATTTTCCTCCCTCTGGAATGAACAAACAGGTACAAGGCTCTCCTACTCTGCTACAAAGCACTTCCAAGAAGCAAACTTAAGTCCACCAAAAACATCTCTAATTGACATAATTCTTAAAATTCAGAACTGAGGCTGTTTGCAGACATCAGCATAAAATCCTACAGGGAAGGTCACTGTATCACTTGTATCAGTACTACAAGCGACTTGAGGGAAACATTACAATTCTCACAGAATATACATGAATAGATGCCAAAAACCCATTTGTGCTCTCACTGACTGAGCCAGTCAATGAAGAAATAATGTTAATTTCAACAGTCAGAAATAAGCATCTGGAATTTGGAGAAAAATGAGAAAATAAGCATTGCATAAACAAAACTTAAAAGCCTCTTAAACAGTAATATTAGAATTATTTTACAATTTAAGAGGCAAATGAAAAAATGCTTTCATTTGAAAAAAAAAAAACCCCTGAAAAATTACACAGGAATTTCCTGACCTCTACTATTCCTGAGTTCTTTAGTACTTTCTTTTGGAGTTCTTGAATTCCAATACAAAAGAGAATCCTTTAATGGTTCTTGGCCCTCTCTAGAGGACTTGATAGATTTCCATTTCAGTTTGTTCATTTCATTATGCATCATTAATTTCTTTGTTTCTTTCCTGTTCTAAATATGCATTTCAAAATGGACAGAAAACAAACAAAATAAGCAAAAAGTAAATAATCTTTTAAAATAATTCCCTTGATTTTCACTTTTTCCAACATAGATCCTGATAAGCAAGTTTTCACAGTGACTTTTTCCCCTCATATAAGTATCCTGCATAAACCAATAGACCCACCTTTGTTCTCCTAAGTAAACTTAAGCAAGCAAAGTTACGAGAACAAAATTCTTAGATCAAACCTAAGATTAACATACACATTTAAGAATTTGAATACAAAACCTCCCAGGTGCAAGAAACTGTATAAATAATTAATACGGCTAATTCACACATTTTTGAAATCATATCT
The DNA here is from genome assembly GCA_013398075.1 of Notiomystis cincta. Classification (NCBI taxonomy): domain Eukaryota; kingdom Metazoa; phylum Chordata; class Aves; order Passeriformes; family Notiomystidae; genus Notiomystis; species Notiomystis cincta. Next base: position 85,528 of record VZRX01012273.1, read on the forward strand.
GAACTACATGCTTGGAGTCTTGGAATTCCAAGCATAACAGAATGCCTCACAAATAAAAAATTTTTGGCATGTATACCCTACTGTAATTTATCCAAATCTCTTTCCCAATCCAGTATTTGATATGAGGCCTTGAATGAAGATTCAAAGTCTTATAACTATGCTTATTGCTATGTATACAATAAAGCAGCAACTACAAAATTCTACGTGCTTCTGTCACAAAGACATCATTATAACTGTAACTTTTATACACTCTAGAAAAAGGGAAGTGTTCTGTTTTAGTTCACCAAGGGAAATGACAACAAAGCAAGCACAAGGGTGGCTAGTATTCATAATGAGACTCATAAATAAAGGAAATTATGTGCACAGTTATTCATAAGGCACTTTTCCTCCTTTTGTTTACCATCCTGTAAAGTTCCGCTCATGAAAAAAAAACAGGAAGAGAGGAAAAGGCTGAAGCAGTCAGGACCATCGCTCCTGCAGCATTAGTTTTGCAAAGACTAGAAAACAGCATTAAGTAAAAAATTCTCTAAACCATGTATCTTCCTTAATAGATTCAGTGGTTTGTACACAATGCAAGAGAAAGCTATTCAAATGCTACCCTTAAAAAGTTCCTCCCAAAAAGTCGAGTTTCAAAACATATTTTGATTTTCAAAATTAACAGCTCATAAACAGTACAATATAATCATCGTTCTGTGTGACAAATGGAGAAAAATTTAAATAGTATTAAAATATGCTCTCTGCATGAAATATACGGCAGAATGGTTGCTTACAGTTAATTGAGAAGACAACCAGTTACAACAAACAATTAAATCAACCCCCAAGTCTCTTGTCAGTTTAAATGATCCTTATATAAAAAGTGAATTACCTCCATTGAGATTCGTCTGTGTATCCGGTTTCTGAGACAAACTCCTGTGGGAGACTGAACTTCATCAGATGACGTTCCAGAAGCTTGGTCACTTTCCCCATCCGACCCCATTTTCAAATTTTCATGAACAATATCTTTAAAATAACCCAAAGAATTGAAAACAGTTAAACAGGAATGCATCAAACAGCTCTTTTGTACAGATGGAAAAGAATCATTAATGTGCACTGAGTTACACAGCAGAGTCAAAGACTCATCACAGCCATGGCAGTCTTGATACATACTTTATATGGCTCAGTAATAATCACAAAATGAACAGGATTACTTTATAGGAATTCTGTGTAAACTTATTTGAACTGCAGCAGAACTCAGTTTTCCAAAACAAAAGACAGACATTCCAATCTCAACTGTAATTTCTAAAAGCCAACTCCCCCTCCCAGCTTCAGTTCCTAAAATCCCTCAGTAACACCTCTCCTTTAGCTGCTCTTGGATATACAACATTACTGAGAATAATTAACTCAAATCAGACTACCTGATGCTAGTAACCTAAATGTATCTTCAGAAAGCTTAAAAATCCTACTGAGAGGTGCAGTATTATTTTCAGAAATGACAAATATGGAAACTTCAGATATAAAATCCTCTGGCATCCATGTGTGAAGTCATGGGATGTATTATAGCCATCTAAATCAAGGCTCACAACATGCAAGTGCATTCAGTAGAGAACTTGACTTGTAAGGGCTTATGGAGGAATTTACCTAATAGACTGCTTGAGTTATGTAAAGCTGCAGGATCTTCATGTCAACTGAAATTGTTAATTTTTAAACAATCCTTAAGATTCATGCACATAAAGGTTTATATTATATATATTATATATTATGTATATATACATACATATATACATTGCTTTTAAGCACCAAAGAATTTTTCAGACTTTGGAGACAAACATTGTAGTGAACAAAAGAAAATCAAGGTGGTGTCATTAATAGCATAAAGAGCAATGATTTGCAAAAGGACACACAGGAAATTGGTCATACAAGCAATTCACTATGAGTAATCCTTCATCATCGACTCTGAAACACCTGAACTCCAAAATTACTCCAGAAATTAAATACCTATATATATAAAGTAGGTGCTTCAAAAGACACCAGTTTCCCTGCTATCTCCTTATCCTTGTTAGTAATTATTATCTTCTGCAAGGTGTAAGACAACCTGAGGAATAACTAAAAATTCCAGAACCCTGTCTCTAAAAAATGCTAAACAGAGATCAATTCAGGCTTACCACCAACACACTTGAAAGTATTTAACTTCTGTAAAGCATTACAAAAAAAAGCCCCCCGAAACCAAAAGAGAAACTGCAGGTTGCACCACCATCGACAAGCAAGAAAACTGGTTTTTCTAGGAAAAAAAAGCCATTAGGGCAATGCTTCGTTATCTGCACATCTTCTAAAATATTTGTCTAGCTTGGCTCACATAGAATCATGCATACTTCAAAGGAAAAAATTCTTCCTCAGTACAAACAATTTCCTTTTATGGAAAACAGAATGGATAGAAAAAGAAAGATTAATTTGTAAGCTATTAGCAACACATATTTTAATTCAAAGCACTGTAATTAAACATACAAACTAAGCATGCATTTCATGCACAAAGCAAATTTTCCAGCAGTGATGTGGATTTATATTGGATTTCTATTAAAAATCCACACTGAATCAGAATTTTCCCTGCAAGTCATGCTCAGATTTGGACTAAATAAAAAAAAACAAAACAAAAACCCCTTGCACTCCTTATATAATAAGCAATCTTCTGAGTTCAAACAAGCTAAATATTCATCAGTGCTTCTAAAGGCATGGCAGTTTGAACCACAGGAAAAGATTTTGAGAAAGCGGTTCCTGAAGATCAGCCTTAATTTTAAAGCTAAGCAGAAAAATGTGACTCTCTTTTGCTAAGTCTCTAAGAATGTCTTATTCTCTGCAGTGACTTGACAGCTGTCTTTTTAAACATCTCTAACAAACTATGGAAGATTACTTTTAGTAATGTAAAAGCATTACTGAAAACACTACTTGCAGCAAAGCTGTTATGCCAGCATGGTTATATCTGGTAAATAGCACATTCAACATATTGGTTCTTCAATAAAAACTCTCTTTCAAAATACTTTTCTGAGAGGTCATGTAATCCATTTTAGCAATTACAGCTCTTGAGATTCTGTTAGTAAAATGAAGTGTAACAGTTACTGACAATTGTGCCAATCTCTTTATCTTCATGTGAGAACAAGCCCATCAGTTGGGACCCAAAGTCTATTTTCTTTATGGAAGCTAGGCAAGGGACAGTTATCTCAGCAATCTCACAAAACAAAACCTGACAAAATTAAAGTAGTACTGCATTTTAAGCCATGGTGCAATTACATAATTTCTTTTTTAGAGAGACTGATATTTTAAATGAAGTAACTATGGGATTAATACTATCATATTTTTCATATTTAATTCACAAAAACATTTGTATTATGAAATCACTAGTTAAAAAAAGACAACTGGAAATGCAATGCCCAGAACTACATAGGGCACCCTAGTTGACAAAGTTTATTCTTCTACTGAGAAGATCACCTATGTAATAACACACAAATAAGCACTATCTCAAGAGCTAGTGACACAAACCCATATGTTTGGGACAGGTAAGGTAGCTGCAAGGAGATTCTGTTCTTTATAAATCAGGAATGTGAAGAGGGTCTATACCATTCAAGTCTAAAAATGCAGTGTTTCAGACTTACATAAGATGATGATTTGAATACCACTGTGATATGATTAATTCTGGTAAGTCTGGATAAGCTACATACCCAGAACCAAGAGGGTTTAGGCATGATACTGGCTATAGCAACCAAAAATGTATCATTAAGCAAACACATTTCCAATGGGCTAAATACACAACTGCTCCTATCTGTAAGGGTTTGCAGATGTTTTAATTATTTTCTAAACTGATATAATTTTAAGCTTTTTAAAAATAACTTGACTGTGTTATCATCTGATATAAATGCATCCTTTTATTTGATTCAATTAAAAAGGCATTAGTAGAGCCTTACATTCATTATTTTAATAGCATAAACCACAGACTAAGGCATTAACCCAGACATTTTAATAATTTTGACACAGGTGCACAATGATGTTTGATTAAGCAATGATAAAAACCATGCAAATATTTTCCTAATTTCTCTAAGCCTTTCTATAGACAAGACTACCTGCATCAAAGCTTGCTTGCATGGTTTTCAGAGGTTTTAATCATTCAGTAATATATTGAATTGCTTTCACTGCAATACCAATCCACTTTCTTACATAAATGTTTATTTTAATGTACTCTACATATCTTATTAAATGTCCAGAATGGCCATGTAATGGAAAGCTAATGCAGATGACTACAATGTAACAGGGAAACTACAAAGTACATTTAAAGGAAAAAGCTGTCCTCATTTCAGCTGTGAGGAACACAGCACAGAAGAAATTAATACAGGGAACCTATGGTGCAGAAAATGAGAACTTCTCCAAGTGAGCCATAATCAAAGTCACTAATTAGTACTGAGTCAGACTGCATGATCTTTCCACCTTGCTTCAAATTATTACAAAAATAATCATGTGACTTGCACAATGGATTTTTTCCAAGGTGCACTTTTCCAAAGCTTATTTTCTATGAAGTGGCTATGTTGTATGATTAATTTCACTGACACTATAATTCAAATTGAGGAAGGCCATGGTGAGAAACTGCCTTTGCTGTTACCATTACTATGAAACTATGAAAACATCATTCCTTTGAACTAATATTTATGACAATGAAACAAAACTTCTCCATAACTGTATCAACACAACTGGCAAAAGCAAGATTAACTCTCTCCTGGCTGTTACTGCAGTTCACCTGCAGGGCCAGCTTCAGTTTGCTCTGCACATTCCAGAAGCCTCTTCAGAGTGACAATAATATAAATATGGAAATATGGAAAAAGGACAAACAGATTCATTCTGCATTCAGCCTAGTCAGGTCCAAAATAGGTTTATTAGCTCTGGCTTCATCATGGACTGCAGCAGTTAAATGTTCCCAGACATACAGACTGTAGAAGCTGCACAGATACAAGTGAACTAAAAAAATCCCTCAGCTAAATCCTCATTAAGTAGTTTCACAATTTGGCCTGAGAATCATCTCTGTTATTTAAAATCATCCTGGCAACTGAATACTAAATTAAAAAATTGCTAAGGAATTTTAAACAAAAGCACAGTTCAAAAATTCTTCCTTACACAACATTTTACAAAACAAAAAGCTAACAGAGAATTACCAAGTAGAAATTATTTTTAAACTATTTTGAGACTACCACAATTGCAAAAACTCAAGTTCAATGCTCAAAAAGCAAGCAAAACTCCAAAACCCTTCTGGGCTTTTCAACCAATTCTTATATTAATAATCTCATTCAAACACAGGCAGCATGAAGATACACTTGTGGCAGGTCTCAGTTTAATCTGCTTTTTTTAAACCAAATAACCATGCCTGCCATGGTATTTCAAGGATATCTCTCTGATACCGTTTTTCTACCTATGAAATAGAGGAAAACTGTAAAGAAAAGAGGGTGGATGAAGAAAGCAAAGGAAAGTCTCATGGAGTGTGGCATATTTGACCGTTTTGTTTCTGATGCCATTATCCCAACAGGAAAACCCTCGGCTTCCTGATGAGTAATAACCATTCTCATATGGCAGGAACAAAAGAAAGAAAGATGTGAAAAACGAGCAAAAGAGGAATTATGCTTGCACATACCTGACCTCCAATTTTTTACATGTACTGGTAGCTTGTATTTCCATCAAATAAAGAATTAAAAAAAATGCATTATTGTATCCAAAGGAAAAAGAGGTGTTTAACATACACATACAGAGCAACCAGGTCCAGTGGAAGGTGGCCCTGCCCATGGCAGAGAGGTTGGAACTACATGATCTCTGAGGTCCCTTCCAACCCAAACCATTCTGTGATTCCATGATACACTCTGTACATCTATTCCGTAATACTTCAAAAAAAATACAAATTGTTGTTAAAGGCAACACTCAAGTAAGAGTACTGGAATCTCTGCACTCAAAAACATCTTTGCTGCTCCTGTATTTAGTATATACATATATCTAGTTTGACAAATAATCCATAAAGACTACATATTGCTAAACACAGATTTCTCTACGTATGCAATTAATTTTTTCTTAAACTCTCTCTTCCTGTTAGATTCTTGGCAACTTACCTAATGCTTGGCTTAGCAAAAATGAAAAAGCAAATACTGTGTACAAGACTTGAGTGAAATCAGAAATTGATAAGTAGTCAAACCATGCACACTAAAACCCGTTTTCTTGTGTGACAGCAACAGCTGCTAAATTCAAAAGGATGCAAGCATTTTTTCAGTTGGAATGGTAACTCAAGCAGTAAAAAGGCATGTTCTTGAACATGATGACTGGTATTACACCAGAGGAGGATCTAAGTAGTTTGACTACTATCTTGAAGATTCATAGCTTAATCTTGAAGATCAGTTTATCGCACTTCTAAAGGAGGGCAGGAGATTAGGAAAAATAATAAAACTCTAATTAAGCTGTGACTTGCTCTCATTTTCTAGTATCAATTAATTAAGCATAATTAAAAAAAAAAAAAGCAGGATAAAGCATTAATGGTGACTAGAGGCAGCAACATGACCAATTACTTGAAGACGAAAAAATATTTCATAACTTATTTGCTTCATGGAAACACAAATACAGCCCAGGACCACAACAAAAAGATAATTATACTTGAGCAGTCTTAATTTGTCATTGAAAATACCTTTTTTTTCCCTATAATAATGTGAAGTAATACTTCAGTTCTTTTAAAATTCCACATATAGGATGATTATCCTCTGGTTTTTTCATATTACATTCACCGTACTTCCTGCCAGTCCTTAACTGAGATGGATACATGGGTTCCTTGCACAGTATTACCAAAGAGTATTTTGTTACTCTTGTAACTTTTAAACTTGTCAAAAATTCATGGGTGATTTCTGTGTGTTCTTCTAATTGCTTACTTCCGGAAAACCTTAAGAGACATTCTGTGCCTTAGGAACAAATTTCTCGAACTGCAGAAAAAAATACTGCATAGCCAAAGATTTATTAAAGCATTAGAGTATCTGTACCTCTTGCTCCAAATCAATACAAACATTATTTTCCACAGAAAAATTAATTTAAATGAACAGTGTAAGAAATTACCTAATCTGCTCCCATTTCTGGGCATTGCCATGAAAGAGCCGAGGCTGCCCCCTATGACGCTGTGTGGTCTCCGTAACGGGGGCTTCTTGAAAGATCCCGTGTATTGGTGGAGAAATGAGTGCATGCTGTGAGACGTTGGAGGCCTGCCATTCTTCACAATAGGCTCTACAGTTCACAAGGATCAAAATATTCATTGCCACAAGCAAGGAGGATTGTCAGGAACATGCCAGAAGAAAAAAAAGAAAGAAAAAAAAGAGTTAGTAAACAGGAAATCACCAGTCTGGTAAAATTATCTTTCATGCTAACAGCACACCATCATCCTATGGCCATTTCTCTATTAACAAACAAGTACAAAACACAGCATTAAGTGTTACCCAAATTTAATTTTACTAAATCCTGTCACTATATTGCTGGACAAGTAAATGCCCTGAATATACAGTCTCGGAATGTCGATAAAACCAGAACACTGTAATTATTTTCTTCTGTCTTACTGCACAATGCTTCATCTTTACTTTTAAACATGACAGCTGTTAGATCAACTATGATGAGCAAATTCCACTCTTAAGCCTTTAAAAATATTCTCCCTCTCAAAATTCTTGTGGGTCACTAATATCAAGGCCTTGCCATTGGAGATTTTTTGAAGAAAACATACTTGTCTATACCTCCTAGAGCTGTCATGCCATAATTAAAGTTATTAACTTATGGGGTATCAGAAAAATTAAGCTTTCAATTTTTTATTTTGGCTTTCTATTGGATTGTGTTTCAGATGGTTCACAGTGATTTTTTTTAAAAGTTATTATCATTGATAAGCACTTTCTAAAAGAATGAAATCCTAGAAGTTTTTAAATCTTATTTACAAGTGTGAGAAGAATTCGGGTATTCATGTTCCCTCAGCAACCTGACTCCTCACACATGGACTAGCCCTCAAGGATTGCCATGGTCCTGGAAGCAGGCTAACTCTAAAAACATGAGGGTTTTTTTTACCCCCAAAAGATGTCCACTTGCATTGACTGTCATGACAGCGGACTTGGCAAAACCACCAAAGAAGTCATTCATACAAGAAAATAAAGACGAAATACTCTCACTTCAGAAAACGAGATCAGAGTCATCTGGCAGCTACATGCAAGCACTCTCCCTACACTAGGAATAAGAACAGAAGCTATGCCCAAAGAACAGTTGAGACTGAAGTAATTTTATTTTTCCATTATTTGATCCTTATTACCATTACAGATTCATATTTCATATTATTGAGAAGACAGAAAAGGCAGCCATGCACTGAGCAACCACAGTTTGAGTGCTACTGAATGGAGCAGCATCCACTGGAGCCACTGCTCCAAGGGTGTGCTCAGAGCTTCACTCATGCTTCCTGGGACAGGGAGCAGTCTGGGATGCTTTTTCATCACTCCAACTTATATTCCCACATGCAAGGATCCCAAAATCTTGTTTTCCCTTCCAAACCAAGAAGTAAGAATAATATAGCTAGGAGAACATATTTCATGGAAAGAAGAATTTCAGTGGTGAAGGAAAGGAACAGCAACGAATGCCTAATAATCTAAGGAAAACAGGATCCTGAAGGGAATCCCCTCCCTCTTCACATATACAGAAACCTTCTAGATACATTATTATGATTAGTCTAAAGCAGAGACAGAAGTACACAGACAGAATTACCCAAAGACAGGTCAGTGACCTTAGAAAGTAATTATGCAAGGAATGTTTGCATATAAACATGAATAACACAGTGAGACAAAAAATCCAAAAAACATTAACTCTGCTGCTGCAGGGAAAAAAAAACCCTGGGGAAAAAAAGAACATGCTGCAGGCAGAAAACAGAAAGGACATGTCAGCACTGTTACAAACCTGCCTGCATCCTTTCATTTGCATCCTTCATAAACACAGCATCGGAGTGGGTGAACATGAGGAAAACCCAACATACATCTGTGTATATGTTTGTAAAATATGACCAGGATCTTCAAACCTCTGCATATCTCTGTCCTAAATGCTTACTTCTGTTCTAATAGTTTGCATCACCCTTTTGACTTAAGAGTGGTACCAGCTTCCTTGGTGCATGTCTTCAACAGCACATTTATCCTAGGGCAGCAGGCAGCAAATTCCCCATCAATTTTTAATACAATCTATTACTACTTCCACATGACAGGACACAGGTTCACATTCAGCACAACTACTGCTTTTGATAATTTAACATCTGCTTTTTGCTTTCCAACTTTCTTGATAATTTGATTTGAATTTGATAAAGTTTCTAGTCTAAACACCTCACACTGAGTTTACATGCAGTGGTGAACAAATGAAAAGTACCTTGTATGTTATGCCTTTTGTCTGCTAAAAGTAATCTACCTTCATGAACTGTGCACTATGTAAAAGAAGCCAGAATTTATGAATACATTGAATATCTGTGTAGGAACTGAGTTTAATGTTCATTATTAACATGACAGTGCGATGCACAGAGGTGATTACTGGAAAAAATCTGTTTTCCTCATGGCACTGACAAATTTGTGTGTATTTTACAGTTTAAAACAAAATTCCTGAAATATCCTAACATATGCAAAGTTCAGCTCAAATATAAGCATAAATACATATCACATTAATAAGTAAATTTATATAAAAATGAAAGCTAAATGGTTGATATAATAAGATCCAATTATACAGAAATAACTTTTGTCATCATAGGCAACTATTACTTTCCTTCACTGTTCTAAGTCCTGAACTAAATTGTGGAGCCCATTATAAAATTTTGCAACAATAATTTAGGTCATGTAGTAGGACAGGCATAACTACTGGCAGACAATGAAGTGAAGGTTACAACACTCACTTGACACTGTATTTCTGACTAAGACAAGCATTAATACTACTTGCTTATAAATGGGGGTTTAAAATCCTGATACACATTAATTTACAAAAAGGAAGGATCATATGGCATATGATGGTATAACACACAGGCTTATGGTTTGGAAAAGTTTATTTGTTATAATCAATTCAGTGTGCACTGCTGTATGCTAGGAGCTTCTAAAGAAATGGTTGCATGAATTCTGCATTATGTTATCTCCTCCCTAAAAATGCAACAGTAACAGCCAAGAGCTGGAACAAATGCTGAAAACGATCAAGCAAACCCTTGCTGGAAATTAATTTAGGAGACTGTTTATTAAGAGTTTTCATGCATTTATGAGATACAAGAGGTAAATAAAATGCTTCTGAAAAAACTACTTAACTCTCTCTCCAAAGACCCACAAGTACTTCTTTTGAAGTTACAATTTCATTTCATTAATTTCATTTTTTTCAGAATTATTAATACATTGAATCACTATATTTGAAGTACAACATTGCATTTATAAGATGCAAGTTTAGTCAACTGTCTGGCCTTGAATAAAATACTCTAAACTGTAAAAGTTATATGCCTTTACTACATATATCTATAAAAACTGCTTCTTATAATTTCATTTCATTATTATAGATTTGATTTGTCTTTAAAAAATGTTTCCCCTATATAAAACTCACAAACATCCCATACTTTAGCATCACTGTTCCTGGTAAATATAACTCAGTAACCACATGCTGCTGTTGGTTTAATATTCAGCTACAGGCAAAATCAATGATGGAAATTAAAAAGTGAGTAAAAAAACGCTGAAAAATTCACTGTGCAAGTGTGTGGATCTACTGCATTTTGAGATCATGCACAAACCTGGTCTTTCTCTCTCATCTAGACTAAAACAGCAGAACACAATAGAACCCACAGATTCAGTGGAGGGCTGAAGAGGGCACCTGGGAATCTCCTGCATTCACCACCTCTCAGCACCCGAGCGAAAAAGCCAGCCATGGCAGGTCGCATACTGCACACAAAATGATTCTTCTGTGGAAACTCCCCGCCACGGGATGCTAGAACGACCAGAACTTGCAAGACTCAAGGGGAGACTGAACAAGCAGTCTGCTCAGGGTTACTAACCACACAGAGACTTGCCTAGTTCAGGAAGTCTCTGAGCTAGAAACTGATACAGTACGCTGGGGAAATGATGCTGTACTTCGGGCTCTAATCTTAGACTTGCCCTCAAATGTCATCCTCAGAGACTGGAGAACAGACAGGCAGAACTCCAGCAGTCCTTACAGAACAAGATTTCTGCAGCATCTGGGCACTTCACTTGTGCTGGCTGTTGCTGCCACAACCATTCCAATAAGGGTCTTATTTATTTATCTCTAGCTCTCTTTCCCCACTCTACTCTATGATCTCTAACTCAAAACTGGTAAAACAAACTGATATGGAAAACAAGCTGAAATAGACTTCTCAGTGGTTCTTTTAAAATTGTATTTTGGCAGCTGTTATTATATTCTCTTCTTATTTTGGGTAAAATATCACAAAATCTTAGGCTATCTTTCAAGGAATGCCATTTCAGCCCTTTCATTTCTTAGGCAGCCTATTGAGCTATCATGCAAATCTAGTATTCAAGTGTGAAAAACGTCAAATAAAATTCTCAATGAGAATATTTATAAATATCACACTGATGTACAGGATGACCACGTGGATTTCTTTTCAATATCCCTGAACAATTCTTGCAGCAGACACCCTTTAAAAAAGTATATCCATATATGCACATTAGTTTTGTATCTATAAAAAAGCACACCTCTTTTTTAAATGCCATGTCCAAGTTATCTTGCTTAAGTGTGCACCTTCAGCAAGGTTTAAAATTGAGCAACACATGGCGACTGTGCACTGTTGTATTACTCGATGTTCAAGTTTGGTGAGTGCTGAGCTAACCCTTTATATAATTTGGATCTTTTTCTTGTACTTCTCACATTCTGTCATTCAAACTTCCGTTACTGTTGGCATAACCCAAAATAAATACAACAGCACTGTTCAAAGAAAGCACTGTTCGAAATACAATCAGCCTGGCTTAATGATGGTTTAAGAGTTGCTAGATCATGAAATGTTTTGGAATACACACATATATTTTAAGAAAACACTGTACCCAGTAAGGTACCACTGCTTTGCTAAGTTTGAAATAATGCCAACACCAATGCTAACAAACATACAAAACCAGAAAACAACTCAAATGAACCACTGGAATCATTCAATTGTGAAGTGACATAAATATATGTTTGAACATAAGTGGGATGGATTTTTTTTTAACTTCATAATTATGAAAACTGCCAGAGTTAAGTAGAACAGCACTGTATAAAACCAAGAAGCCTGTCCAAGGAATTAACTAAACTCAACAATTTTATAAATATGATTCCTCTTTCTTTTACTGCAATGTAAATTAACAAACCTTGACCTGAAATTACTCCTGAGTTAAGCAATCTCTCAATTAATCCACAATACTTCTTTTCCTCATCCATCTATGATAACAAAGACCCACACTACCACTTTCCTCACTGTGCTGGATTTGCTTAACTGGATTTACTTAAGCTGAGCTCTAGAGAGTCTGCAGAATTGCCTGGCATTTTTTTTGCATGGCCTCAGCAACTGACATACTGTCATATGTCAGTCAGCTGGTGGATTAAAGAAAGGAAGTGTTTTCATTAGGAATGTAAATGCATTTTAAAACACTTTCTGTGAATATATTATCCCATACTCAACCAACTATTTTTTTATGCGCCAGGAGTATCTCTATTATGTGACAAAGAGACCAAGCTGTTTTTCGGATTTCATGGCCTAAATCTTGCAATGGTATTTTCCTGAACTAGCTTTAATAAAGAATTAAAATCACCAGTCATACAAGGTGACATTTTCCCTTAAATCGAATGTCTCTAACGGAGCTGAGTATGTTCACAAAAGAAAGTTTGATTCCACAACCACTATCCATTCTGGACAGGTAAACCATATAAATACGTATTTTAACTTCATAAAAATACAGTTAATATACACATGTGGAGATTTTCTAATCAAAGTAAGGGATATTGGAGACTTAGCATTTATGATTACAGATTTGGATATAGAATGGGGATTGAACCCAGGCATGTTCCATCTTCTAAGTAAGGATGAATCTTTCTGCATGTCACCATTCACTGCTTCTACCAAAAATGTGGCTCAAGGTTCTTCCTCCCCAACAAAAGAGAAGTGTAATTTTGATTTAGGTTTTGGAACTAGATAACTATGGGGTATACAGAGCACAGCTGCTGGCGAAGGATGGAGGCAGAATCTCATGTGACACTTTCAGCTGCAACTTGACTTTGGACTGGCTCAAGTGTAACAAAATCTCACTAAATGTCTTGAGAATCCACTACTGGATTTTATAGGACAGGACTCATTGAAGTTTCCTTTCCACCACCTTGACCTCATCCTTGCTCCAGAAAACTTCCAAGGCATTTTTTTATCATTTCCAATGATAGAGAATGTAAAAGTGTCAAAAATCTACCTCTGTGAAATGAAATACTCATTCTCTGAGCAGCTTTGCATTCATGAAGCTTGCGATGCATCATCACAACATTTTAAGATTATTTATGGGGGCTTCTCAAATGCCACTGCTGTATAGCTTAATCAGATTTCAGCATCATCCACTACACATTCATTTACCTGATCTCAATGTTAGGCTCTGCTAATGATTATTCAGTTTTTACATAATAAAGCCTGATTTTTTTTTTTGGACTTGGAATACAAAATATTTTGAATAAACTGCTCTAGAAACTGTTGTCAAGAAGTGCTTTATTTCTTCAGAAAATGTAGAGTGAAAGCCAGTGAATATCTGGTATTTTAGAATTGGCATGCTGCACTGTATAACATTTAATTACATTGCTATAAGGCAGTCAGGCCCACTCAGTAAAATTAGTTGATTGCAGGTGACAGCTTCCATAGAAGATACATTTAAATAACCCGAAGCAGCAATATGCTTACTATATATGTACCCTCCAGAATCTGGATGAAGGAACAGTACCAAATACTGTGTATTTATAGATTATTTTATGGGGTTGTTTCCTTGGACTCTGTTATGTGATACACAGGTAAACATTAAGTCACTCTAAGAATAGAGCAACCACTTAGTACCATTTAAACCAGTACTTTTCATTAAACAACAAGATGAAATCTTCAAACTGTTGAATATTACAATTTTAAAAACTTGGCAAGGGATTACTCCCATTGCTCAAATTAATCCATTTGAGTACACCAGTCATTCCAGAGCAAGTGTTCTTCACCTACACAACAAAAGGCAAAAAATATTGATAGACCATTTGAAAAAATATGCTAATATAATCCTGAAGAAACACAGTCTTCAACTTCCTCCGAGAAATGAAGTACCTCAGTTATTTAAATGGCACTGTAATGTCCAATAAACATTTTTTTTTAAATTTGGGCCAGAAAGGACAGACATTTTTCTGTCTGTTTGAACTACAAAAACAATGCACAAAACCAAACTACGAATACACAAGGCAAAGAATGAGATCAAGACATCTAAAAAACTCTATAAAAAGCCTTTCAAAGTTGACTTCACGCAGAGTGAGGTTTTGCCTTCAGTCTGGGTACCAAAACAATGAAGATCACAATCAAGTGAAATAAATTCAAAACCAAACCCCAGCCTTTAAGATTGATGTATTTCACACAGCTTAGAAGATAATTCTCAGGTAATAGTTTTGGTCATTGGAACCTGTACTGGAACATAGGCATGGTAGTTCTGTACCTCAAATCATATAAGCAAAAAACACCATCAGTTTAAAACCGTAACTGCAGAAGGCATCACACTGCGCCAGATCCTTCAGAAAAACGTTTCAGCTACAATTTCATTCCATGTCAGTCAATACCACAGCCAAGTATCCCTGGCCTCGATCCTTGCATCCACACACGCAACTACCAATGCAAACATCCATGAGACCACGATGCCAACCAAACCAGAGAACACAGGAACTGGCTCCTTTTTGCCCTACTTTCAGAAACAGTGTTGGCTAGTTATACATATTTTACTTTTCTGTACTTAATGACTCCACCTGAATACCATCTGAGAACAAATCTCTGCATATTCACCAGTGAGCCTACACTAACAGAAATCTGGTGTATTTAGAGAGTCCACTTCTGCATCTAAACATTATGTTCTCCTGCCAAACTTGTATTCTAATTCTAAGGAAAACACTTATGAGTGGACAAAGCCCCCACACAGCCCTCCAAGACTATGGGTCTCTGCAGCATGCTTTCAGGCACTGAATTTTCATGCTTATTTCACTTTATAAGCACTTCCACATATGAACAGAGCCTCTAGGTTTTGTGGGAAGAAGCAAATTAAAACAGAAGGGAAGAAAGAACACTATGTTGTGCAGCGTACGTGGGATGGAGAAACCATACTGAACAGTAATAACAAAAATGGATGTTGACCACAGCACAGAAGGGTACACACAGACCATAATAACAACATTGCCAGTACAGTGTGAGGGACAGTACAAGGATCAGTGTTCAGCTGTGACGACTGCCAATTACTCACAGTAATCTGCAGCTCTAGAATGAGCTCTACCAGTTCTGGGGATTTCTTCTCCCCCTACCCACCCACATCTTCATACTGATACTTTCCTCCAACACCAACAGAGAAATTTTACCGATTCATTACCAGCAAGCATTTCTGTGCTCATATTTTCAATTCAAGAACACTGTCTTGAAAATATGTTGCAACACACTGTTTTCCTTCCACACTCAAGGAATTATACATAGCAGATGGAATGGGAATTTCTCAGCTCTGTTGAAGATGATATGAAATGATTAAAACTACAAAGGCATTTGGATGTTCTGAGACAGTATCGCAATGTGGTAATTTTTATAAACATTCATCCCTCTTATCAGAGTATTAACTAGTCATTAATGCCTTAAACCTAAAAAACACTTACGCACTTTACCGTAGCTGATCCTTCCATTATTACTCACACCTGTAAAATTACAAAAAAATTATGCAAGTGTTCATGAGACTGGATCCTATGATCACATCACTGAGCTAAAAGAGACCAAATGGAGATAAGTATTATTTTACAAATTCATTTGTAGCCATTTCTATCAGAACTTCACCTTTTTCGGTTTATTATGTACATGTGTATTTATCTGTACCAAAAAAAACCCCAAAAACCAACAAAATAGAATGCTTTCCCAGTTACTTATAAATTAATGCAAGAGCTGTGGATATATTTTGGAATGCTATTCTTCAAAGCATGCTTGGAGTTTGTGATAATGCATTTCATAATATTAGACAATACAGTCACATTTTTTTGCCTTCATTAGAGATCATATGTATTTGAAGTATTTGCATAAATTTTACACTTAATTAGGCTTTAAATATGCATGATTTGGATGTTACTCCTAGCCAAATTTCATTAATATGTCAATGGCAAAGAAAAATTTCAGGGGCAAATTTAGTTGTCAACTCCTATAAATTACCATTTAATATTTTTCATATTAATCTAAATACATATATTAAGGTAAAATGTAGAATTTAAAAAGCAAGCCAGCACATCGTTAGTATGACAAATTAAAATATGGCAGAATTAAAAATAAACAACAAATCCACCTAATTGGTTTTATATGTTGAAACCTCAGAGACCATGAAAAGCTTTTGTACATAGATAAAAGACTAGCCTGGAGTATACTTCATACAGTCCACAGTTCATAAGGCTTCAGATATATTATTAGGCATTTCACTGGTCCCTCTATTTTTATGGTTTATGACCTGATTTGGCAGCACTTCCTCACCCAGAAGCCAATTATGATGAACAGAATTTGTAAGAAAGATTTAATTATATATAGGTTTCTGGTCACTAAGTAATTTGATGGTGTTCCAAAAAAAAACAAACCCAATGGTTATTCTATATTCAGTGCAACAGCTCTGTGCTACTGCATTGAACAATATGGGTTGATCCCTGCTAATCCCATTTTGCTGCTCATGGATGAGTGATGCATACTGAGATTGTACTGACATCACACGATGAAGGAGGCTGTGTATTAAATGAGACTGCATACAAAAGGTTAGCTGATTCAGTGCTATCAATGCACTGCAAAGAAATCAAAAGTTATGGATCTATTTTTATGTCCGTGAACTACAAATGGGACAACTTGTTCTACATTGGGAGTACTGTTCTTTGAATCTTGAAACAACCCACTCAAAGCTGGAGCTAATGACAAGGTGGGCCTCTGGATGGGAGCTGCAGTTACTTGAAATCACAGGCAATTGTGGGGGAAGAGACATTTGGTAGGGGGCTGAACAACAGAGGTTATTGCAAAAAGCTGACCGTAAGGAAAGGTCCCTAGTACTATACACAAGTAATGTACTTGTGGAATGGCAGTGCTGAACTGCAAATTATAATGAAGATTTCACAGGATATGTATTTATATATATTTATATATATAAGTATTTTACAGGATATAATCAGATGGAGATGAGTCTGGATTCTGGGTCAGCAGAGGTTTTCAATGGACACAGTCTCTACAATCTATAACCCAGTAACACAGCTGTTTCCCAGGAAGGAAAAAACTAGCATATATAAAATCATAACCCTCAGTGAACACAGCCATCAGCATGGAATGACAGGAGACAAGATGAGTGATTTGCTAGAAAGAAAAAGTTAAAACAAAAGAATTGGACAATAACAATGGAAGAAAATTCTGCTGTAAAGGCCTTCAGCATTCAGGATCTAGTCTTGCCTTCTGACCTGAAATGCACAGTTTCAATGCCCTTCAACTCATATTTCTCAAGTTCATGATGTAATGCTTGAAAATAAAGCACATATGAAGAACCACTTTCTGAAGATTATTTTTATCCTTGACTTTGATTCTCTGTAGATTAATATACTGGCATGCCTTTGATTTACTAGACAGTGCTTTTAAAGTTTCTTTAGGAACAGATTCAAAGCCTGTTAACTGTTAACTGGGCACATTTGTGTTTCTCTGTTCCACAGGGTAAAGGAGCTGTTTATTCTTAAAAGAATTAAGGAGATGGTTACTCCTGCCTCCTGAGATCAGCACCATTGCAGTAAAGGATGGACTTTCAAGATCTTAATGCAGTTATCACTTTATAAAATATTCTTCAAGAGACTACATCCTCTCATGTGTCTCAGCTGGATATTTACAGTAAGTAGAGGCTTTTTAGCACTGTGATTTTGTAAGGTGCCAAGGCACACCATTCTCATTTAAGCACTCCTTTGTAAGCAGATTTTTTTAAAGGCCCACTGAAAGATTTTTTCCAGGCGATGTTCTTTACCAAACTGATCTTTCACCAAAAGAGAAAAATAATTTCTTGGCTGTTTTTCCAATAGTTGTTGTTGCCCAAAGCCCAATCTCTGTGGTCTGTCTGAAAAATACTCTTTCCGAAGTATCTTCATCTGTGGGAAAGCTAAGAGTGTCCTTTAGAAAAGCAAGACTAGCTAGAGCAGCAAGCATTTTCCAACCCTACTTTCCAAGAAAAGCAGGGTTGGAAAGGAAAAACAAAAGAAAACAAAAATCCACAATGTAGTATCCTGTTCACCTCTGCAAGATCAAAGATAGCACAAGTACTAATAACTGCATTCTGGAAGAATCTGAAAAAGGCACCAAGTGTCAGTAAAACTTTTTTTAATGACATGAAATGGTGAGTTAAAAATTAGGCACAGCAAAAGTACACTTTATATTCTTTGTCTTCTTTCAAGAGGACCAACAACACCTCGAGTGTATCCAAGAAGACTCTACTAAGGCATCAACAACATTCAGCATGTATAAGCATAGCATATATTATTATCACAATTTTAGCATTTAAGATTCCTTTTGGCCAATGAATTACCATGGAAAGCAAAACAACAAGAACACTAAAAGGTAGGTAAGTAATTTGCAATTAGGAACATTTCCTTGAATTGTATTTTTTACTTATTTTAACACTTTAAATATCTACTGAGAAGCTCATCACAGTTTGGTGACAAGCATACAGACATCCAAGTATTACTGTTTGGGATCATTCTTAGCTAAATATTACAAGCTGCAAATGGTTTTATAGATGGTTTAAGATGGCATAAGCTCATGCTTCTGTAAACAAGTTATGGTGTTCTCTGTCCCTCGAGCTGACACCCAGGACATGGTCCAGTTTAAGGTAAAATCTTTTCATTCTTCCTGGATTCAGTTTTCAACGAACCAATTCAGCAACCCAGTTCAGTACTCTCTCATTGATGCCAGTAACAATTTTTTTCAAGCTCATTTCTCAGTGTGAAAGTAACATTCTTAGCACTTATTTACATAATGAAATCAATCTTGCAGAAGCATATACAGGTCTGAAAAAATACGCAACAGTAACACAGGCAAATACAAGTGAAATCATGAGGGACAACTCAGTGTCTCAGAAAGGACTTAACAGGTATCAGTGCAAAAATACTGCAGTTGTTGCTCCAGGGTAGACCTGTTATATCAACATATAAAAAGTTGTAATAAACCTTGTCTCCCAAAATACTGGGCATGGCCCATAGCGAAAATGAGACAACAGCAATGAATATACCAAGGCTTAAAATTAAACAAGAAAAAAACATTATTAGCTCTGTTTTAAAAAAGGTAAATTCTGCTTCTAAAACCTTGGTATACAACGTATCTTGAATGGGGTTTTAAAAATCTGCAGGGCAAATTCCATTGTCTCTACCTCTGCTCAAATTTCCTGGCCCTGTCGGTTTAGTGGGAAAATTCAGATTCCTTTATTGTCGTGAAGTGGAAGAAAAATAAAATTCAGATCACTTGACAGATTAAAAAAAAAATTTAGATACCAGCAGAGCAAAAAATAACACTAATCAGCATTGAAGATGAAATATGACTTAAAAGCTGCAGCCCAGGAAGCAGAACAAGCAACAAAACCTCTTCCAGTCAGTATTACTGCAGATTGCATCCAAAAGCGGCATCATCATTAATGTGGACTTTACAGCAGCCAGCACATTTATGGGATCAGCCAAAGACTTATGTAAGAATACAGAGACAAGCTGGTTATCCTGAGTGTTTCTAGTCACCTTCATATTGGTGAGGAGAAGTACTACTGAGAGACATGAAGAGATGACAGAATTTAGACTGCTGCACTGCATCACCAATGTAGGGTAAACAGTTTTATACATAATGCTTAAGCAACTATTACTAAATAATGATTTTGAGAACAGACTGAATTTGAAGCCATATGAAGCTGATGTGAGACCCACTAAATCCATACAATGCGTTTATTTACTACAAGAGCATCTATAAGCCTTGCTGCACATAACATAAAAATTTAGGTAGCTTTTGATAAATAGCTGTGTAACAGTTCAATACCAAAGCAAACCAAACCAAACATATCAACCTGTTGAAAGAACTAGGGCAGTGGAATGTAAGATAAATTAAAAGAACAGGTTAGTGAGAAAGTCCCTGCAACTGTGAAAACTGAAATAAATCCCAGCAATGCTCACTTGAATTGGGCCTGACAAAATTCTCACGTTTTCTACAAAGTGAAAGACGTGCTTACCATTATCTTTGCTGCTGTTTTCTTCAATTGTCATTTGTTCTGCTAGCTCAGACAGCGATTCATCGATGGTCTGGCTTCCTCGCAAGGTTAAGGAAAGTCTTCTCTTAAATTTTTTCATTCTATCGATACTGAGTCTGGCTTAAGGAAGCCTGAAAACAAAAATAAACAACAAAAAGTGAGATTAGTTAATCAGAAAATGAAGTTTAATTGACTGACAGAAAAATACAGGAAGGCTTAGCGAAAGTTTGGGCAATATGCTAGTTACACTTAGAACAACAACCTCAAAACAGATTAATCTACTGTGCTGAAGAAGAATGTTCTGAGAGGTTGATGTCCATACACTTTTGCAATTTTTATTTCTATTTGGCAAAAAAAGAACCTTTGGGTTTGTTTTTTGTTTTAGAAAAACAGCTAACTTGATCACAAATTTTACAATCCAATAATAAAGGAAACAGTCATCTGAAAACTTCCTGAGTGTGTGCTCTGTGGCCTCCTCCAACAGTCTCTCTCACTAATCCCACTAAGCAGAAGGAGACTGTAACCTTTTCTCTTTTTCAGCCCAATTTTTTATGATGAAAACTTACCAAACTCCTCTATATTTTGCCCTTTTCATAAATGGGAAGAAGGGGAAACGCTGAGAGCCTTAAATACAAAAGCAGTTCTCAAACACCATCCCACCGAGGGAAATAGACAGCCAGGGTCTGGTAACAATGGCTAGAATAGATGTTTCTCCTGAGAGTCAAGCAGTAGGATGAACTGGGAATAAAGCAGAAGGCACTTTCTCCCTGGGAAGTTGTAAGCAAACAAACCATAATAACAAAGGTCCAGATCAATAAACATGCTGCCACAAGTGAACTTTGTGGTGTGCCATACGTGTGTCCTTGCATAACGAAAGGAACAGCTCTGTCTTTCCTTACTCCCTATGGACAGTTCACCCTTGACATTATTTTGCAATAACTTTTTCATCTGCTCATAGCCTCCAAGAATCACATATGCAGTGTTCAACACAAGCACAGCTGAAGTCTGAAATGCTCATATTTTTCCCCCATCAGTTTGCCTTCCAAAATTCATAATTCACATACAAAATCAAATTTTCCTCAATGTTGTCCTTTAAACAGAGAAATGCAAGAAGTAGTATGCCAAAGATCCACATTTAATAACAAACTGTGAATATGATTACTTTTATATTGACAGCATCCCTTTAAGTTTATACATTTCAACTGTGGAACTTATTCTTTGTTAAGCTGTTTCATAATAGAAAGGAGAACAAATTGGTGGAATAAATCTGAAAGTGGCTGCTGGTGGTAGGAGAATGCATACATAGGCTAAACCTTCAGAAGACTAGATTGTTTAGGACAGCAAGTAACACACTGGGGTGGATAAAAAACGACCTTTGGGACATGAGCTCCCAAGTCCGAAATAAACAGTAAAATCACTGGCAAAGCAATAGCTGCATCCAAAGGGAAAGAGGTGGATTACAAAACAGGGTAACTAACATCTTAGACAATCACAGCTACGATAAAGCAGGCACTGGGTACAGATACACAGGAAATAAAATATACTGCTGTAGATAGAGTTAAGCCAGCAGTTTCTAAACTGCCCCTTTAATGCACTGCTGTATGTGCAATAAAGCCACACCTTTGTATTAATAATTTGTCTCTCTCTCACTCAAAAGCGGGATATTCTCATTGTTAAGAAACTGCAATCAGAGAGCATTCCAAAGGGAACCTTTAATTTTCCTGTTCTGGACCAGGCTTCAATGATCTTACTCGAAACAGTTTTATTTCTGCTTTTAAACTTTTTCAAAAAGACCTGCCATGTTCCTCTAAAAAGGCCAGTTCTGTAAAAAATGTGAAAGGATACATCATTTATATGTAGTTTTTCTCAATTCTCCTGTGATGCTTTTTGAAACCTGCATCTTCCTACATGTACTGTTCTCAAAAAAGGATACATGCAATTTTTAGCTATGTAATGCCCTAAAGCTACCTGACAGCACAACAATTTCTTTCCAATTTTCCACTTGGGCAGCAACTGAAAAAACAGGTGCCTTTAAAGGGAGACAGGCTGTTCCTGGCTTTTGATCCTGAAAATACTCAAGCCTACACAATTTTTTAATCAAAAAGAAGGTCTACTGCTGAAGAGTATTACATATAAATTAACAGATATATGGATTAGAAAACCTAGGAAACATCCTAATTCTCAAGCTAATAAAAAAACCCCCAAAGTATTTTGTTAACTAAAATTACAACATTTCTCCTGTGATGGGAGGGTTCATGGAGTAATGAAGTACCATTTTTGCTAACATTCGGAATTGATTCATGGCTTGATCTTCAAATAATTGAAGAGTAAAAATGAATGAGGAATGGAAATCCACATGTGAGGGAATGTTTCTTTCTACTGAAATGTATGTCAGCTTTTTAAAGGCAAAGATGCTCACTGATATGAAACTAAATTTTTCTCCCTTAAGGCACCAGTATTCTTGCTAGTTCAGAATTGTAAAGGAGGGAAAAAAAAGAATTGACTAGTATCTAGTACTTAGAAATGTCCTCTTTTCCACTTTTTTATTCTCATGGCTGAACTTGCAGAACCTGCTCAATCCTGGGAGTTTAAGACATCAGTGAACAGAGCTTTAAAAGCATGATCTGTACAATCCAACACTAACACTGGTTCTCTAAAATGACAGTACTTTCACAGAAAAGTCCAAATTGTCTCATTGTCATCAGTTAATAGCTGATGCACACTTCTTACCTCCCTTTAACAGTAAATCTAGTTTAATCTAAAGTGGAGTTACTTGATTAGTAATATACATGTAGAAGAAATGTTTCTCCAAATTCTTAACAACTGTGAGAAGAATACAGTTATTTCTATATTTAGTTTTAGAACAGAGCCCACAGGCTTGACTATTCTATTCTGTAAATTCCTCTACTCTGAGTAAGTCATACCCAAATCAAGTATTTCAGATGTCACAGTAGATAGATGCATACACTGGAATGCAACTAATGCAAATTCTAGTCTTCTGCAGACAGAATGAGGACAAGCAATCTGATATGACACTATCTGATACAACCTACAAAAGCTGGCAGAGACATATTTGTTCAATCCTTATACTGATATGAAATAAAGGAAGCAACACTGTATTAAAGGAAGAAGCACTGCTGCTTCTTACAGACGATCTGCAGTCTAGCCCTAAAAAACTGGTCTTTTTGTCCTTAAAAGCAATGTAAGTTAATCCTTGAAAACAACGCTAAAATTTACCTTGTCTATTTTCCAACATTCATTGTCATTAACTCAGTTCACTTCACTAATCTTAAACCCCTGGCTTGAACTCAACATCTTTTAAAAGTTATCTTTAAAACAGAGTTCTAGAAACAAACTCCATTTCTTAAAATGATGCAGGTAGGATTAGATTTAAACAGGTGTGTTTTGGCTCACTTTCTCTGACTCACACCAATCCTTCCCACGATGCCTAAAGGACAGCACTTCTCATTTAGCACATGCATATGTTCACAACACCCAGGCTGTACAACAGGCAGACATGAAAGCATTTTGATTCCAAAGCAGTAACTCAGCTGGATTCTGCATTCATGTATTCACCAAAATTTAGAGGTCTTACACTGCCAATGGCTAAAGTTCTCAAAAGCCCTACCACTTCCTTCAACTTCCCAGACTCCAGGTTTCTTGGAACTTAAAAAAGGAATGCATTAAGATCTTCATACACAAATTACTATGTATGCTTAATTCTTGTAAGTTTAAACAAATCCAGTTAAAATTTTAAAAACCAATAAAGCTATTTCACAGGTTAAATTTTAGTCAGTTTATTTCAAGAGGGTCACAAATACCAAAAGCTCACTAAGATTTTGCTGATTCAAAGCCCTTTGAAGTCAAAGGGAACCTGTCCTTCAACTTCAATTAGCTTTGGATGAGTCTAAGTGCTGACTCATCTGTTTCCGTAAGTTATATTGCACTGAGATCCATCTACATTGAGACTAATAATTTTAAAATTACTTTTCCACTTAGATATGCACTGAAGTTGCAACCTGACTGTTTTTACAGACTGCTTTACAAGGCAGCAGGTATTTCCCAAACATCTAAAGGCAGTTCTTGTTCTGGAAAACTCACCTGTAAGACAACAGCTGAAGTGGGAGGAAAGGAGAGGATCAGAAACCCTACCTAACAGCATGAGCAGCAGCGTGGATGCAGCCTGGCCCTTAAAGATGGGTTAGCAAACTAAAGCCCAGGCATAAGACATCAAAGAAAGCAGGTAACAGCACTCTATATGAACTCCTTGTGTCAGAAAGAGAGGCCTGAAAAACTCAAGAGTGCTGCACATGGTATTAATTACAAACAGAAATAGGAAACACCTGTCAAGGATATTGTCCCCTTATCCTAAAAAGAAAACCAGCTTTCCATTATGTTAAACTGTTCACAATCTACCTGAATTTAAAAAAGAAACACAACTATTGACGAGATCAGTATGCTGGACATCAAATACAGAGCAAACTATAATTACACTAATGAGAAATATATGGATAATTTATCCAAGATCACAAACAACCAGTTTGAGCACTCATGAAATTCACATATAGTACAGATGCACTTCCTTACAATCACTGTTCTACTCTACAAGAATGGATTATAAACAGGGAATTTTAGTTGTTGCCATCCGTTCTTTGTGTTTGTCTCAACTCACATTTGTTCACATCAGTGGAAAAAAGAATCTTCTACTCCATCTTTCCACACTTGGCCTTTGGTCAACTAGACACTTGTCAGGAACACAGCTACTTAAAAAATTATTAGCTTTATGCTGCACTGGATCAAAGAACTGACATTGTACAGATATAAATGACACCTGACAAACAAAGCCTTTGTTATGGATGAAAGAAAACTGTGAAGTCAAATCCACAGCTTAGTCTGACCTCCCCAGTGCAACAAGGGCAAAAGGACCCTCACAGCCTTTTCCTTATGAACAATATTCAATATGTAACTAAACTTTCCAAGTGAAGCCTTTTCTATGTAGTTATAGAATCACAGGCAAACAATTACTCAAAATGGAGGTACAAAGGTATTCACAAAGGTTAACGTCTTATATGAGGATAGTTTTACTAGTAAATATAGGCAAATAGACTCCTCCCTAATTGAATGAGAGCATCTATATTCAGCTCCTGATCTAGATCATCTACTGGAAGAATCAGTCCAAAGAGAGGAAATATAAGAAAATTACCCTGTCCTAATTTAATTTAGACTATGAATACTTTTCCTTATCTTCACACCCTCCCCGCCAACCCCTTTGCCTTTAAAGAATAACAAAGGACAGAAATTAGCAGAAGGGGTTCATGGGGTTTTAATTAATCTTTTAAGTAAAAAAATATATTGAGCATTACTATAGGCATATTTAACTATCCTACTGGTACACAACTGAAAACACTGAAAATCACCAAATTTGCCCCAAAGATCGAATTCTGCAGTCCTTTTTTCATATCCTATGCTTATCTTCTTTCTCTGGACTCAAAAAGCTTCACTTAGGTAATCACAGCAAGTTTACATTCTTTACAATGTAGACATGTGTTCGCTCCCATGTAGATTCAAGCAGTATCAAACAGGAAAATCAACAGAGATGTACTATTTGATAGATCTCCCTAGATTAGATATGTCGTACTGATTAATAGCTCCATGTTAATTATCAAAGGCTCTGTTCTCTCAACTGCCAAGTGAAAAAACACAGTATGAGACTGGTTAAATTGGCTGACATTTAGGCCAAGAAAACAAATGAGCTGACTGGCAAAGCTTCTACGCTTTCTGTCAGACCCATAAACTGAAAGTCTCTTTTCTATTGAAGGGGAAGGCAAAAACTAAAAGGTTACATGGATGTAGCATAAATACTACCAGACAGACACACAACTTCAGATCTCGAAAGGTATAATGAGCACTGCAAACCAAAAGCAATGTCTGTAATTTTTTGAGGTTTGATTAATAATCATAAAGCCTTAATAGAGCATTCAGGAAAAAAATATTTTTAGAAAAGAGTGCACACAAAGCTTGCTGCTCCCTAATACTAAGATTATTTTAGCAATAGACAATGTTGCAGTATCACTTCTGAGACAATCTTCCTCAGTCTTGCAAACAAGCAAGTCTTTGGAAGAGCATTGAGCAGAAAATTCCTTATAGTTTCAGGAAGACAATGCTGGTTCTAAGACTGAAAAGCATCTGCAATCTTTTGTGAGCCTGAGCAATTTTGTCAATAGAAGGCACAGCTTTCAAACCTGCTTTGTTTTTTTCTATCACAATTCAGGCACCAAATCAAACAATCTCATACCAAAGAACTTTCTCCCAAATTCCAGTAGCTCTCAGCCCAGAGCCACTGTCCTGTACACATCTGAACTCCCACATCAGAGCCGTCAACATTTGCTTCTTACTGTGCTAGCAAAAAAGTTTTATTTACAGCCTGAGACCTAAGGCACTGAAAACCTTTCGACTTATTTCAATGGTCCTGAATAAAGTACTAAGAGACAAAGACATCAGAGCAATATAAATTGAGATAAAAACTAAAGACACACCTGTTTGGGTGAACAAAGAACAAGGGTACAAGTTTCTAAGCAAGACAAAAAACCAGTCTGGCCTTTTTCTCTTAGAACAGAAACTAACTGGGGAATGTGTTGGGGAAACCTTATGATGGCCTGCCTGGAAATTAACCAGCAAGTGAAAATTCATCCCAGGAAAAAAAAATTTGTTAACACTGCAGACAAAATGAAGACTGTTGTAAAAAAATTACTTTTCTAGCTCATATGTTTTCCTCCAAATATAAAATTTTTGGTTTATTACTTGTTGAACCACTATACATGTTCTGTATATTGTGAACACCAAAAAAGCCCCAGAAAGTCCTGACAGTAAAGCCAATCAAGCAAATGTAAAATCAAACCCTTCTGTAATTACTGTATGTACAGCTCTGTGCCTAGGAATAATATCAAAGAGGCATGAATGGTTTA
This sequence comes from Notiomystis cincta, assembly GCA_013398075.1. Taxonomy (NCBI): domain Eukaryota; kingdom Metazoa; phylum Chordata; class Aves; order Passeriformes; family Notiomystidae; genus Notiomystis; species Notiomystis cincta. The sequence goes on from VZRX01012273.1 coordinate 113,003, forward strand.
AAATCATACAACTTTGGATGCATTTCTCTTACACTTCTATGTACATGCAGAAGACAAAAAAAAAAACCAAGCAAGAAAAAACAAGCTCTTTCACAATAACTGACTGTTTGGTTTGGAATTTTTTTTTCTTAAGGGAGAATGCTATAGCAATATAGGAATTGTTTTCATTTAGTTAATTAAGAGATCAATAAGCATCACGGTATAGAACACGTTCTACAGTACTAGAGTACTGATAAGATACATGTATATTTTTCTAGCAAATAACAGGTCACACAGAAGGTCTGCTACACTGAAGGCATTACATAAAGACACAAAAGAAGACATTATGAAAAAAATTATATGATAAGACAGACACTTTTGAGACATTTAATGCCTAAGATTTATCAGTCATTTCTGTATTCTGTGTTTTTATGGAGATTTGTGATGATAATAATATTGCAAATGGTACAACTACTATTGCTGAAATAACAGAGAGAGACAGAATACCTTGGCCACAACTACGAAAGCAACTACTGACACAAACAACAGCCTAAAACAGTTTCTTATAGTCAGGCTGAGTACGTGGAATAGCTCCACCAAGACATTTCAAAGGTAATTCCAAAGGAGCAGTAAATAAACTCATTCTTGCAATAAATAACCTTTGAACTACAGTTCAAAAATTTTTTTGAATTCATGAACATCTTTTACCCAAACTTATAAACTTCTCTGATTCAGTATTTAAAAAAAAACTTTACAAATTAATGTCTTTCTTCCCTTCTCCAAGCCTGTCATTGGTACAACTTCAGAGATTGCTCAGTAACAGAGAATCTCTGAACAGTAAGCCAATTACAGTATTTTCCTGCTGTATTAATTTTTACATAGCAGTCAAGACTGTCCCAGCATGGCACCAATTTGTTCTGTTATAGCATTCAGACAAATGTTGCTATGTCTGTCTGAAGTGCTCATGCTGCCATTTAATGGTCAACCGAATATGCATACATGGATCATTTCAGTATCCATTGCCAAGGATACTAAACACATAAGATACTATTCCTAATGCAAATGATTATTTAGCTGACAACCTAGGAAAGAAAGAAGAGTTTTAACATATGTTTTGCCAAGCAGCTTTGCAAATAGCTGTGTTGGCAACAAGGTGGTGGCAGTATGCCCTACAAGGCAGAGAGGAAAGCATGAGGCTGCTTAAGCCAATTTAGTACCTCCACAGCAGTAGAGTACTGATCATTAGTGCACATCAAATCCAAGGTAAGACTGTCCTCACAGGGAGCACTATGACAGAACTGTTGTGTACCAGAAAAATAGCCTGAAAAACTGCACTTTTGCCTAAAGCCTATTTAGCTTAGCTAAACACAACCTGGGATCTGAAACAAAAGCAATCTGTGAACAAAATAAAGGACAACAGCAAATGTTTTTAAGGGAAGATGACATGGGAAAATAACAAATGGATAGGAAATAAAGTAAAGCAGAAGTGCCTTCTTCCACTCCAACAGGTTGAGGCTGTTAAAATTCCCACCACAACAGCTACATGCAGACTCTTCTTCTGTCTTACTCCTGCACTAACATGTGCTCCCAAATTAAGTCTAAACAGGTGACAGCCTCACAATAGGTATTTTTCAGGGTTCGAGAAGCCAGGGAAAGAAAAAAAAATACAGCTTTATTCAAACACTGAATAAGGCAACTGCCATACATCAAGCTGTCAGAACTATCACTGTTGGCTCAAGAACAAGAACCCTACATAGAGACTAACAGATACGGAGACTAAAGGTCTTTCGGTATCATGTGATGCTCCTTTTCTTTGCCTGAGCAGATTATTCTTCCCTGCATGTCTTTTACACACAATCTTACATATTGCTCTTCCTCCAGGTAACTGAGGCTGTCCAAAGGTTCCCAGATTCTGAAACTAAGCAGAACAATGAAATTACCACTACGTAATCTGGGCGGCTTCAGTTAATCAGTTGGAGAGGCCACTCCCCTTCCAGACTGAGCAAACAGTCTAGCACATCAAAGGACACCTACTCAAACTTCACATTACCTCCTTTTAGTATAAACAATCCTCTACCTGAAGATACCCAAGCAAGTTTCCTGGACCTTGAACAGAGACCAGACGAAGATTAAGAAACAACAACAAAAGGTTATACAGAACTGAGTCAGTGACAAGACTTCAGCTTGACTCACTCGAGGAGACAAACAGCAACCACAGAAAAAGAAAACTATCTGCAAATCAATGTCAGACCTCTAAGACAGCATTAGTATATAGGAAACTTTGGAAAATAGCAAGTATTAATGACAGTCAATAACATTAAACATGAATAACTAGGAAACACAATCTGAAGGACATGTAGTCTCCAAATTTATTTTTAATAGAATTATAGAAAGGTAAAATAACTAACTAATGCCAGGCAAGCAACACTGATACCAACAACAAAAGCAGAATTCCTCTAGGATCCTCCTGCAAGCTATATTTTAAAGGCAGAGTAAGGACAGATGGATATTTAACTACAAAATTTCTGTAAAGAAACAGTGAAAGACTCAAACAGGATGTACAAGGTAATGTTTCCAAATATATCTTTGTGCTGGGCAGACACATTTGCGCTCTTTTGTTTCTCAGGCAGAAGAAAGAAGAAGAATTTTATATTTATCTTCAAAATAATTTCTTTCAAACTATAAACACTATCATTCTTCTGCTGTTAGAGCCTAATGCTTACACAGTCTCATCCTGGCAAGGACAAACAGTGAGCCAAACCCTTGCACAGCAAACTGCTTTCCATTCTGGGTGTTAATTGCATTGCAGAGGCTGATACTGCTATTACTGTCAAAGATCTGGATACAGCTTCCAAACGCTAAGATTTGTCTCACCAACAGAAATTGTTTTATGAAAAGGTAAATCTAAATTGCTGCCTCTATACAGACTCAAAATCCCTACAGAATCTTACTTCAGCTTCTTCATATAATATTATGCTCCAATAAAGACCAGTACGGAAAGTAGGTTTTTCACTTGGAGAAGTATTGAAGCAGTTTTGCTGTAAAACTCCAAGGGAGAAAAAAAAGAACCCTGTTATTATTAAGTCACCAGATGACATAACTCTCAAACTAGTCCAGTTGAGTGAGAATCACAGCATGGTTTGGGTTGGAGGAAACCCTCAAAGGTCACCCAGTCTAACACCCCTGCAATGAACAGAGACATCTTCAAATAGAACAAGCTGCTTAGAGCCCTGACCAACCTGACTATGCATTTCCAGCATCTATCACCTCCTGGGCAAACTGCTCCAGTGTTTAACCACTCTCAGCATAAAAAATTTTTCCTTTTATCTAGTCTGAATCTACTTCCTTTTAGTTTAAAACCATTACCCACTGTCCTATCACAAAAGGCTCAAGGACAATTTGGACCACTATCCCTCTACAAATGAGAGAAATGGACAATCTCCTCTAATTCCTTCCTCCCTCCCACACTACATTCCTTCAGTACCATTGTTCCCATAATGCTTTTTTTTTTTTCTGTAATCTATGTGCTGGGATGAAGAGAAACAAAGACAATTCAGGCTAAAGCAGCACTAACATTCAAAATTAATATGCCAAGTTTAAGAGCAACAGCTGTTAATCTATTTGGTTCTTTGTTCCTTAGACTCCTTTGGAACACCCTTGTTCATTCCCCCCCCCCGTATTCACCCCTTAAATATACAGTATTTAGCCTCAATATACAAAGTCCAACTGATGTCATCTGTCATCTCATAGAGTAAAAGATCATGTTTTGACTGATATAACAGAAGGCCTGTTTCTTTAGAAGTTTAGAACATGCTACTCTTTCACCAAACTACTGTTTCTATGTCAAGTACTTGAGCTGATCTTGAATTACACAGTTCAACGGCCTTGGAAAACAGTATCCTTTTGCCAAAATATTCTTTAGAATAATATTACATGCATTCTAAGGGAAGCCTGTATTTGTGTTACCATCCAGGTATGCTGCCTTTCAACATACCAAAGCATGCTGAAGAGTAACCAGAAATCTTCCCACTGCAGTTTATTTCCTTAAGGTAACTAGGATCCATAAGCTTGAAATTAAACAGTCCAAGAAGCTTCTAGTTTTCACTTGTAGTACCTATAATTCAGATTTATAGCTTTACTTTCTTTAAAATTAGTCTACATTACTATTTAATGAAAGGGAACCCAAGAAAAGGCCTTCGAAAGGACCAGCCATCTGTCTCCTTAGTAAAGCATAAAATAATCAGGTACCTCCACACTGAAATTTAAGTTGTGCATCTTGAATATAATTTCAGCACAATACCTGGTAACCATATCTATCTTTGAAGTAAACAAAAAAAGCTGTTAAAGGTTTTTATTATGAAAAACTAGCTACACTTGCTCTTAAAGAAGGTTTCTTAACTAAAAAACTCCAAACCTTTAAGATTCTGGTTATGCAATTATTTCACTCTGACATTCTGATGAAAACATAAGAATAAAAATCTGCCAGACTGTTGCTCTGAAGTGAGCCTTAATTTTTTATCTCCCTGGACTCTTTTCAATACATTTTTATAACAAGACTTGAAAATGAAACTTTTCATCAGCTGAATGGTAAACCATAATGGCAGAAGCTTCCATTAGTAGAAGCAGTATTACCATTTACTGCAGTAAACTATAGGTTTGCTTAACAGAGAAACAAGAAAAACATAGACAATTAGGAAACTTTATACTTGTGTTTAGTAACAGTAAGCAAACCTTGCAAATTACAAAGAAATAGTGGTTTTAAGGAAGGCTGGGTCATAGCAACCATGCAACAGGGAAATAAAAACCGGAATTTTCTGCCTACTGAACTGTGCATGCTTCGTTCTGTTGAACTGTTGACATGGGAATGTCCTTTCTGCCATTTCTGATTTTAATCATGAAATAAACTGTTGGATTGCAGTCCAACCAATATGCCACCTAAAGATAAATTATATATTCATACAGCAAAATGAACTCGTATCTTTTTCTTCCCAACATGGTTCATGTTATATAGGTAATATCTCTAACAGTAATCCTCTAGGCATTGCCATTTCTTACACCAGAATGGTTCACTGGAACAAGCCATAGCCTTTGACCAAATTTACTGGAATTGAGTGCAAATCTGACGTTCTATTTCCAGATCTTGTTACTTTAAAAATATTAAATTTAGAAATTTCACATAAAAAATACTGAAGTCAGATAGCATTTGTCTGGATTAATCTCATGGATTCCTTTGTTAAAATTATTATTACTGTTGTCCTTTCAAACAACTGGGACAATCTCACCGCTCAAAGTTTATTGGGATATTTTTATCTTTTATTCCACACCACTGCTGAAACTTACAACATTTCTCCAAAGTCCATCTCTGAACCCAGTATGTCCCTAGCACAGGTTATAAGGAACACTTCTTGAAAGGATTTTTGCCAGGATATTTAAATAAGGTTTAGATATAATCTTGAGGTTTCCTAGATCTTCACAATGATTGTTACTGTCTTTAAGAGTTCAGATTCTTCTTTCACCATGATGCTATGGTGACTACAGATTGTAATATGTCGACTCTTAGGTTTTTTAATTCAGTTGCAAATAGAATTTACCACAGAACTAACACTTGCAGCCCAGAAAGCCAACTGTACCCTGAGATGCATCTAAAGAAGCATGGCCAGAAGGGCAAGACAAGGGATTTTTCCCCCTCTACTCTGCTCTGGTGAGAGCTCACCTGGAGCTCTGAGGCCCCTACCACAAGGAAGATGTGGACCTATTGGAACCTATTGGACCTATTGGAAGAGGAGGGCTGCCAAGATGACAAGAGGGCTGGAACACCTGTCCTACAAGGAAAAGCTGAGAGAAGGCTGTGGAGGGGCCTTTTAGTACCTTCCAGTACCTAAAAGGGGCCTACCAGAGAGCTGAAAAGCGACTTTTAACAGTGGCATGTTGAAGGGGCAAGGGGAATGGCCTTATAGCTGAAGGAGGGTAGATCTAGATCAGACAGTCGGAATAAATTCTTTACTATAAGGGTGGTAAGGCACTGGAACTGGTTTTCCAGAGAAGCTATGGACCCCCACGTCACCTCTGGAAATGTTCAAGGCCAGGTTGGATGGGGCCTTGAGCAATCTGGTCTACTACAAGGTGTTCCTGCCCATGGTAGATGGAACTAGATGATCCTTAAGGTCCCTTCCAGCCCAAACCATTCTGTGATCCCACAGAATCACAATTTAGCTATCTCTGTCCTGTTGGAAGCAGGGTCCAAACTGGAGCTATTTATCATGAATAAAGATAAAACAGACACAAATTGTTATGTGGTTATGAAGTATTTCCCTTCTGAATTCATTAGCTTTCTTAAGAGCAATAGGAGAAACTTGACGATGGCAGCACATGTGGCAGGTACAAAGTACCTTCTGTCTCAAGAATTGCAGTACAAGCATAAAGACTTTTGCTTTATACAAAAAATATAAAACACATCCAAGTTAATGAAAGTGAGGGTGGTTTCCAAGAATCATGACTAAATTTGCAAAATTAAACAGGGCTTGCTAAAACAAAAAAAAATAAATTTTCTGAGAAATAACATGTAAAAATATATATTATCTTGGTACACTGTTACTGAAACCAACCGAACAAGAAAGAAACTGAGCAAAATCTCAAACAAAAATCTTTGAAAGTGACAAGCAACCAAGTAAACATAAAAGAACTGCACAGATTACAATGATCAAAACACAATCCTAACCTAACATTGTGATGTTCACTTTAACAGCTCAACCTGTACTTCACTGTCTACCTTGTAATTTATATAAAAACTACTTCAATTGTCTCTTCAGCTCATCAGTCTTCAATTCCATTAAAGCATATAAGCTACTGAAGAGAAATTATGTCCTATTACCATGCAGTCTTAGGGAAAAGAAAAAAAGAATCAGCTATTTTCATTGTTAGTATCTTACCAATATTCAAACATTTACTAAAAGACTGTGAAGCAGTTAATACAAATTTGTTCTTTATAGGGAAGTTACTCTGGAATCTACAACTTAAAAGGTTGCAACAAAACAAGATCTAAAGCTAAACATATATAGATGCTTTCATGATAAAGCAACTAGAGCACTGGAGAATGAAGCTGGAGCAAGGAGCTGCAATGAGCAGTGAATGACAGACTGATGCAAACTGAAACAACAAGAGGAGAAACTGGAGAGAAGACTCACAAGGTATTGAAAAGCAGTGAGAGGACTAGAGTAAGCTGTATGCAACAAGTTCTTTCACTAATAAAGAGGGAAAATGACAGATTTGATCTACATTTCAAGACAGTAAACTGGGTATTAGGCTGCCTTATTACTAGATCAAAAGCCCACACATTCACATGACGCACAGCACCAGAGTTTTCCAGCTTTCCTGTATGAATTTGTTCAAAACACTAAGTGTAACTCTACTTCAAACCTATGCTGAACAGAGCATCAACTGTGCTACCACAGCCACCACAAAGCTGAAAAGCAGCATTGTTGCATGTTCTGATCAAGTCAACAGAAGTGTTATTATTTGCTTACACTTGATCTGGATCAAGTTTGCACCGATGGGTGATCCTGCAGGGAAAGCATGAACAAATCTGCTATTGCTGGAGCTGCAGCTGTGAGCTGAGGTACAGCAGCCTGCAGAGAGCGAGCTGTACTGACAGCCACAAAACCCCATGGCTCCCTAAGCAACCTTATTCCACACATCGAAGAAACAAGGATTTACAAGAAGTCCACTTATGGGTTAATATTCTTATTTTTTATTTTGTTTTAAAAAATTCTTTTCCACCATTGAGTAAAACGTCTCTTTTTTATTTCTATCATTGACTTAATTACTCTTCCACTGAAGACGTTAAAACTCTCACCAACTTCCATGAGAACCATTAGACCAACATAACATCTCAGACTAAAAGCCTTGCTTTAAATTTCATTTGTGAATGGGAGTTTTCAAAAGTTTACATCAGCTCATGGAATTTTATAGTAAAACATGATTTTTTTCTGTTTTCCAAACCTTCGCTTTGCCATTTCTCAAGAGTTTTTAAGAAAAAAAAAGTTCAATAATCACTTCTAAGTTTTAAGAACCAAGACCATCTTGCAACTAAGGCTCTGTCTTGCATAGGAACAAGAATTGTTCAGTCAAGATACCATTTTCCTCTTAACACTTTTTGCTTTTTATTTAACTTTACAAAATTAGTCAGATCTCTATGGTCTATCCTCAAGGGGTTGTTCCTTTAGAAATCACTCCTAAGAAGGACACACAAGACTAAAGGACGAACTTGGGCCTAGTTTGTAGTTGTGAAGTCTTCTTATAAAAACAACGCAAGCAAGAACAAAATATATCTTCAACTATTGAAAAATATGTTAATGATTTGCTACATCTAATTATTGAATCCTTAAGTGCCTATGTAAGATTTTAATCTTTAAAAGGAAATGGCACACAAGATCTCCAGTGCTTCAAACATCTTTGATTTCCTTTACTGCGCACAGGAAGCCTTAAGTCAATGCAGTGTTACTGTCCTCTAAAAATCATTTGAACATTTAGTTAAAGGAGTGATGACTACTGATACCACAGAAATTGGTCTAATTCCTCAGAGACACAAATACATTATGCAAGCTACAGTTTGGTACTCTCTTCATTTACTCCATCCTCAAAAATGGTGGAAAGCCCAAAAGCATGATGAAACAAGAAGTCAGGCCATGAGAAACTGAAGTAAAGAATAAAGTCTAAAAAGATTTATCAGAAGTCTTCAAAACCCAAAAAGGAGTTTTGTTTTATTCAGAAATAAAGTAATATTCAAAATGGTTTCTTGACAAGATCGTAACTCATCTCCTGCAGATAAACCAACAATTTCTTTCCTTTTCAGAGACAGCAAAAGACAGATGCTGTGATTTATGAGGATGCCAGCACAAAAACAAATGCAAACCCTCAGACAGAGTAAGAAACAGCAGTATGCAAACCACTTACTGACACTGTCTAGGTAAGATTTTCAGTGTGTACTGCAAATGAATTTACTGGGTTTGGTAAATCAGATGTATTTTAAACAAAGGCATAGCACTTTAAAGTTATTCAGTTTTAGTATCATGTACTCTTTTGCTCTTAAACTGCTTGCTCTAAAAAATGAATTCTTCTAGTCTGTTTCTAAAATTAGAGTTCCTTGCCTGTAAAATTAAAGTACTCCTTTAAACTATGAATAAGATCACTAGTCAGCTATTACTCTGTCATCTGTGTCCAGTCCTCTACCTTAGATGGCCAACTTAAATTTCACACAGTCAAAACTATTCAAAGTAAAAATGCTGAAGAGTGTTATTATTTCTAATTGTCTTGTATGATGCAAAACAGTTCCTTAAATGTGAAATAACGAAAAGGAAAAGTTGAGAGAAATATGTGACTCAGCCAATTTGACAGGAACATTTGATATTTTACATAATTTCAGCATTGTCACAATGCATATTTATATCTGGTTTTGAAGCAACTACGACTAACATTTCTGATACAATAAGTTACCAACCCGCAAAGAATTTTTGCTTGAATCCATAAATTATGACATACTTATGAATACACTAACAGCTGTACAATAGCACATTGCTTAAGCATACATATTAATTAATAACGGAATTGATTTCTTGGAAGCAAGGAAGATGCTTCTTGACTATGAAAAGTAATACATAACATTGAAAGGCTGTACGGCCATCAATGATGATTTTTCTGTTCATTTTCTCAAAGCTTTGCACTTTATAAAACTATAAAAGCAAAGGAACAACAAGGTTACTTGGAAATAAATGCATTATTACTGAAGGTACAGTTAACTTGAAACATTTGCAGTATTTGATCATAATATGTAAGAGCAGATATGGCTAAGCAATAGATGGAAAAAATCTATAGCAGTACAGACACATTAACCAGCTACTCGGTCCCTGGAAGTGGACAGTCTCGCCATTTTGCCACAAATGGATAAATTTAACAAGAAAAATAGTCAAATGAAAAAAAATTGTAACTTCACCATACTTGAAAAGTATGCCATCAAAACCAGTACTTCAATATAAACAATGTATCTATAAACTAATCTTCAAAGAAGGATTTGCTCTGGATACTTAGCAATCCTCAGTTCCCTGTAGGGATCATTTCAGTCATCCAGTAGACAAATTGGGATTCAATGCTAAGATCAAAGTCTTCAAGGAACTGCATGTTCAGAATAGCTACAGATCAAAATCAAACAAGGAACAGTATAAAGTGGTCAGTAAGTCAACACTACAAAAGCATACCCATTTTTCCTGATAATTTTCAGGATTGTTTACCTAGCTACAAATTCAGCTACTAGCCTGACATCAAAGCATAAAATATGAATGTTCTTTTAGAATCCATTTTTTCCATCTTCTCCCCCATTATCTAAATTATTATTATTTTATCTTTTTTAATAGCGTCAACAAAAATTAAAGCCATATTTAGAATTACAGAATGGGCCATTCTGTGATCCTAGGAATCTTAGAATGGTTTGGGTTGGAAGAAACCTTAAAAATTATCTAGATTCAGTTTCTCTGCCATAGGAAGGGACCCCTTTCACTAGACCAGGTTGCTCAAAGTCCCATCCAGCCTGACCTTGAACAATTCCAGGAATGGGGCATTCACAGCTGCTCTGGGCAACCTGTTCCAGAATCTCACCATCCTCACAGTAAAGAATTTCACCCCAGGATCTCATCTAAACCTACTGATGGTTTTAATCACCTTGATCTGTCACTACATGCCCTTGGAAAGATCTCTCCATCTTTCTTGTTGTCTCCCTTCAGGCACTAGAAAGCTGCAATGAGGTTGTCTCTGAGCCTTTCTCTTTTCCAGGCTGAACAATCCCAATTCTCTCAACCTTTCCTCTTGTAGGAGAGGTGCTCCATCCCTTTCATCACCTCGGTATCCCTTCTCTGGACTCACTCCAACAGGCCCCTGTCCTTCCTGTGCTGAGACCCCAGGACTGGATGCAGCACTGCAGGTGGGGTCACACCAGAGCAGAGCAGAGGGGCAGAATCCCCTCCCTGTCCTGCTGGCCACGCTGCTTTGGATGCAGCCCAGGACACAGCTGAAGTTCACATCTTGCTGTTCTAACAACAGAAGAAAGTAAATGCATTTTACATGTGCTCCTAGTCTGGTCCAGATTCCACTATGATGGACATCACTCAGGAAAGTATTTTCAGAATCAAGAGTATGCCTCAGAGGTAGCAAAATTTTTTTGTATGTTTATCTTTTTCTCTCCTTTTTTTCTTACTTTAATAAAAGCATCAAAAAAGGAAATTGCAGAAGCTCTTGAAAACTGCGTGCAAGTTGAATCTGGCTGAATCTACAGCAAAAAACCCAAGTGAATAACCTTCTAGCCTTTCAAGTAAAATAAGAACATTGACAATGGATTTAGTCCCTGAGTCCTCCATGATCTCTAGAGAAAAATTTTCATGCTTAAGACAGTCTTGTTTTTTAACTGCATGTTTACAAGACCATATGAGTGCCTTTACAAAATCCACCCCACTAAGCCAGCATCATTTAAAAATACTCTCCTTATGTAAGAGTACTTTAATATCCATTTCTGCTCTTTAGCCTACTCTTCCTTGTGTACCAAAGCTTATTTCTGATGGCACTACATAGGCGAGGGATTAAGTTCTCCTGAACTACTGAAGGTAACCTTTCTGGATATAAAGAAATAGATGGAGTCAAATAAGCAGAGCTACAATGAAGATCTGAAACAAAAAGAACAAAATGCTCATATGTGAGAGGCTCCAACTGAAAGCACCACAAATGAGCTACTCTAATGCTTAAATCTTGACAATTTTTTTAGCATATTTTTTCCTCCTTTTAGCTTTGATTTTAAAAATTCCCACTTTCATGCTAGGTCTAGTTTGTTTAAACATCAGCTATAAATGTTTATTAGAAATAAAAATAACCAAAATAGCACAATTACAAATGAAAAATTGCCAAAAAATGGGAAGAATTTCACAGATCTATTTATAACACTGAGAGATGCTGAGCGAATTACGTAGGAATCTTACTCTTTTCAGGATACGTAGGAAACACGTAAGAAATCATTTTTTTGCAGTCCCCAAACTTGACTCAAGTAAATTATTGTAAAGAAGAGCTGAAGAAATTAACAGGCGTCATAACAAGGATATACTCAATCAAATTCTTTTGAAAAATAAAGATTTCATTTAGTTTTTCTGGTGAAAATCTGTAACTTGCAAATCTAACAAACTGTAACTTAGCAAATCTGAAAAATTGAATCAATTTATCAACCATTAAAATATTCAGCCCAAGCACTCATTCCCAAGAATTAATAATATAGACTGGAAAATCAACAGAAATGTGTTAATATTTCACCTTAACCTTAAAAATATTAGGAGTTTTCTGAATCTAAACAAATTAAAAAACACAAAAAAGAGTCCTTTTTCTTCCCTCTCTATTTTTGGTATTATTTGTCTTTTCTATATAAACTTAAATCTAAATTTTGCAATTAGACTGCCAGTATGAAAGTCAACTAAAGCTAAAAGTCATTATGCTTGTGGACAAGGCTGTCTAGAGAAAAACAAAATAACCAAGCTAACAAAAATATTAAAGAAGAAAAAAAGCAAAAGTGACTTCCTGAAAACCAATGACCTAGCTTCCCAGATGCAGGGTGGGGTGGGAGGGGAGGAAGGCTTGGTTTACAGGCAAGAAGTTATAGGCAATTTTCTCATTCAGTAGAATAAAGTGTCAGCAATGCCACTCTACCTGTTTTCTAACATAACTCTTACCAATGATTCAAATGGAGATCATGACAACTTAAGCTCATGACCACTTCAGATCACACATTTCCATGATAAGAATGTTTTAAGTTGTCTACCCCCACAAGAAAAAAAACCCTACTAGCATAACAACAGTGGAGAGAAAGGAATATCAGAAGGATTGTCAATTATTACTTCCCATGTAACATTTTGATATTGCCTATTTTGGGACTGACAGCGGAATACTTTCATTTTAGATTTGAAAACTTGTAATATGATAGCAGGTGATGACAATCCAACAAAATATACAGTTTTCAAACAAGCTCTTGCTTTGCACAGCCTCAGCAAACATTTCAACTTCAGCATGACATGGACTATTTTTATTCTGTGTATTTAGACTGTATTTCAAATTGTGTAACAAATTGTTGGGATGAGGGGGAAATAAACACTCACTGACCACTTGCTGTCACAGATCATGAAACAATGTTGAAAAAAAACATTGACTCCAGTCTCCAAATGTTGAAGTCAAATGGAACATTGAAAAGTGAAAGATTTTTAACCTGCAGGGAATAAAACCCTTCAAGCACAGAGCGAGGTGACTGGTAAGACTTCATACAAAGTTTTGTAACATTTTTTGCAACCACTTCCAACAAAAGGCTTCTGCCAGTAGCAACCTGCATATCAATTACTCTATAGCCAGCTCAGGTATCACTGCTGCAGTGACTGCAGTACACACAAAAGATAATGAAAAAGACATGCAATTCACCACAAACTATTTCCCCTCATGCTTTTGTTTAAACTGTTGCCATCTATACTGCCCTCACAATTATGCTGAGGCACAAACAGATTATAAGCTTTCAGTTTAAGATTTTACTGAATTTTTAAATGCTTTAACCTCTTGCAGTGAAGCCACCAAGGTATCAGGTGCTCCAGAACTGCAGACAGCTTTCCATTCTGCCTTAATCAAATGTATAACATCAGTGCCTGCAAGTACCCTCTGCCCAGCAATGTAGGTGTTGCTTGGCCCCCCCTCAAGATAGCACCATTGAGATAAGAGCAATTTTCTCACCTAAAGAAGAACTGCTGTCTTACAGAATCAGTGATTAATTTGGCCTATTTCTTCTCACATTTATTTTGATTTTAGCTTCTGTCACTCTCTAATTTTCTCTTTTTTCCCCTGGGTGTAGGAGGAAACCATACCCTCTGCTGACAAAAGAAATAGTAGGATGTGGCCATTAGTCATGAACTAACAAGACAATCTCCTCATTATAAAGCAGGAATTTAAGAGAACCTCACTAAGGAGAAATACACACACTTTGCTTTAGTGGCAGTAGGGATGATCATACATTTTGGACTCCCTGTGAGCTGTAACCACATTGTCAACGATGCCTCTGCCATCACACATCTCACATGCTGGAAATCTGGATAAGAAAGCACAAATGCTGTACATGTATTCAGAGCATGTTTCCTAGACTCATCCCAATTAGTTCCTTCCCTTCTGTTTCCTATCACTTGAATAAAAACATTGGGAAAGATCCAAATAATGACATTTTGACAGCATAAAAGCAAAGACAGTCAAACATTACCAAAGCAAATCTGAAACAAACCAAGCACAGAGGGACCTCTTTTCCCAACACCTAATTCCTCATTATATGCTTCCATGAACACTAATCAGGTCCTCATAACAAAGATAGTATGATTACCACATGCAAAAGAAATTCTGTAGGTACAGATCAACTACCTTCCCAAGAATTCGTCTGTACCTGTAACAAGCCTGACGAACTTCTTTAAGTATGAGAGACTAGGAAAAAAAATATTGAACCTGCAAACCTAACTACATGCAGATCTCAGATACATGTAGAGGACAGCATTCATCAGATAAATTTATACTGCAGATGAAAAAGCAATTTCCCCCTTCAACAAGGAAGCATTAACATAATCACATAGTTAACTTCTGAGGTAAAGTAACTAAACATACAACTACCTAATAACCTGCTAGAAAAAGCTTTAAATTTTGAATTTTAAAAAAAACTAAAATTAACTACTTGTCTCAAATTAGACATCAGAGGAAAAAAAATGGCAGAGTTCACATGTCAGTGACACAGAGTCAGGATGCCCTAAGAGTAAGACTGACTGACCTGTATGAGCGGCTCTTTTCCCCCACATCCATCTTCCACCATTCTTTATCACTATAACAAGACTTTCAAATAAAAACCTCTATAATTCTATTAAAGAATCTCCCTTATACAGGATTAACACAATTACCATTTAAAAAATATATAAATTATCATTAAATTTGCATTTTAAACATTCAAATCTGATTTACAAAGCGAAGTTGGGACCAACTCTTTTAAAGTCTATTCGTGCTACACATACTCTCTGCATGCTGTACAACAGTTACATAAACCAGGTATCCTGTTTTTTCCACACTAGATTAGCTCTTGCTTACTACTGAAACATGAGAGTTATAAACAAGTACAAAAGTCAACCAGAGAATGCTTTTAGTTGATTAGAAATTCCAACACAAAAAAATTAACCTTAGAAAGGCACGAGTATCCCAGTAAGATGATGTAAAATATTTAAATGTAGCATCCTGCTGCAGTTAGTATATGCAGAGACCAAGTAAATCTCTAAGCCAAACCTGAGCATTTATAAACACTTGAAATATCTTGTATCAACTCTTTGAAATAAGTGTTATTATATTTTCTTCACAGTAATACAGAGCAAATTGAACATAAAAAACCCCAAGGGTGGCAAAGAATCAAAACAGACACTGCTCATCATACATCCTAGCAAGACACCTAAAGCTAAACTTTCCATTCGCAGTTGTAACAAACAAATCCAGTTGTAAATACCATGCTAAACCCCTTTGTACTCAAACACCAAGTTTTTACAATAAAATAAAAGCATGAATAAGGATCAGAGTCTGCTACTATCAAAACAGTATTAGTCTATCTACAGTTCAACAAACATCTGAAGCTTAATTTCTCGCGCAGTTCATGTTTTACAAACCACCAGCAAAAATTTCATTGAATGTATTTCCTTAAAACAGCACAATAAGCCCAAAAACCAGCTTGTTTTGATATGACTTAAAGGATTGACACAGTTTGTTTCACAATTTATTATCATAATTGAGAAATGGTTCAAAACAGGCTAATTATGTATTATAATAGCTGACATTTACTAAAACAAGATGAGGTTAGGCATCAGGTATAAGGGTAGAATAAATGTTTCCTATTAATTAGGCTTCCAATGACCAGGTTTCATGTGATTATTTATGACCAAAGTATCTTCTGTGAGAATTACATCATTTAACCACCAAGTCAACTTTGTTTAGCAGTACACTACATGTACTTTGCAGAGCATCCTGGAGGACAAATTGAAAATGTGCCATTTTTTGGAATGTACAGGTCTAATGAGCAGCAGTCTGGCACAGTAATCCTTAGGTCAATGAGCATATATAGGAAAGAGCTTTGCAGCAAATAACTCATGTAACAAAGTGAGACGACTAAACATGAACTCTTCTAAATGCCATTAAATTAAGCTCCCACTCAGAGAAAACCACAGTGTTTTTACCATCCTTGTGTGTTATCCCGCTGTCATGGGAGTCCTTTGATGTCTGCAGGGCAGGAAAGCTGTCCTAGAGCATCAGGTGATGGAAAAGGCCATCACCACTCTACCCTTATGACCACCACATGGATGGAAAACAAGGTGTGGGGACAAGGTTAAAGCAAATTATTTTCAACTTCATGCAGATTGCAGCAAGGGAAAAATAGAATTTATGCTAGTTGCTTCAGCTTAACTACAGTCTTCTACTAATAAAAAACACATGCACGCTCCTATCCAGATTTTATACGTAAAGACATTTACCGGCATCACTAGAACAGGCTTGGAATGAGTTTTTATGCTGTATCTGTAGAATACCAGGGGATAACACCAGGCACAAATCCTCAGTTCAAGAACCCTTTTTGTAGTATCACAGCAACATTTTTGTTTATGGTTCACATTACAGCTTTATGAACTAAACCCAGAAGTCAGAGTAACACAGATTTCCTATCTTTTATATGGACAGGTAGAGTTAACTAAGAAAGGTTTTATTAACAATGGGATCCCATCCATATTGGTACATAACCTAGTCAGTAAAGACATTTGGAGGTGGCAGCAAATACATATTTACTTCAAAGCTTTTCTACTCTTAAGCCACAGCTTCTTTTTATCCTTAAAACAAGAATAGCTCAAATGGGTGAATATCCTGCAAATGAATGTTCATTCTCCTGTAGTTCACACTATTCTCAGCCTAATCTCTTTCCTAGAGATCTCCTTACATTGGTACCAACATTAAGTTTTAACTCAGGGTATGCCTGCCAGCTAGGAAGACCAAATGAACAAGTCCGTGAGAATACAGACAGGAACAAGGACTCAGCAATTCACCAGAGATCACTACTTGAAAGAAAAGGATTAAAGCAACAATTTAAGATGCTTTTCTGAGCTTTATAATAACAAGCTAGATTTATCATTAAAGAATGCACCCACTAGAGGCACCAGAAGGGAAGCCATGGTGGCCACATCACTCTCCGTGGCACAGTCAGGCTACAGAGAGCTCAGTCCCCGCCATGCCCTGACCCAGTCAGTCTCATACCCTCCAGGACAGGAATGTCACTCCCAGATACCTGGATACTCCTAGAGAGGTATGACCAAAAAGACTCAAACTTTGGTTTTAATTAAATTTTAATTTATGTTGATCTGATTGTATAAATTAAACCACCTAGAAGACATTGTTATTTTCTTAAATGATCCTAAATTAAGGTGCACCATTTTGTTAAACCATTCATTGCACGCTACAGATCAGGTTAATTTTAGCACTGTACACCATGTCATACAAAGAAAGATCCCTTAAAATAAACAATTAATTTTGAATAACTACCAAAAACTGTTTAAAAGCAATTTTCTCTTTAACCTAACTAGATGATTAATATTGCTGTTTTAAGACTGAATACCTAAATTTGCGACATCAATTTCTTTCAGAAAAGAAGAGTATTTTTAATTTATTTAGTACTTGTATTAAACTTCTACTTTAGCATGACAAAGACTTTAATATTCTTTATTCGCACAGTGGGTAATTTCAAAAAGTGGTCCATGCAGCTGAGAATGTAAACATGGAGATATTGCTGATGACAGCATTTTGGTCTTAAGAGAATTCATTTACTCTCTCAAGTGCTGCTAGACAATTCTGTGTAATGAGCAGTGAAAATACAGAATGAAGTATTTATGATTTATACAGTATAAATCATATTCTGATATGCCAGACATGCATTTATAACATGCCCAACATGCATTAACTAATCATGAAGTGTGCAACAAAAGTAACTGCAGAAACTGCTGACAGAACATGCTCCTGCACGTGTGAAGAATATGTGGTTGCCTTTCTTTACATCTCATTTGTTATATACAAATTTCACCAAGGCATAAAATTGCAATTTTAAACCTTCTCCTCTCAGTATACATGGAAGTTTCACTAAGGAAATACCTGAAACTTCCATTGCATATTTCAAGTAAGAACAGTTCCAAACACACCATAAGTAATTTTCAATAGTCCAAAATCTAAAAATAGGTCACATTCATTAGAATTACTTTCAAATTCTTTAAGCAAAAGATACAAAGGCCTACTATGCTTACTATAATGTTAAATACTGTTTGTTTCCTAAAAGGTCAGAATGTCTTTCTATCCATCTGTCTTTCTCTTTTCTATTAATTTAATTAACATTTAATATACCTCATATTTCCTCCTTTGACTTGTTTGAATTTAAGAGTTAGATAGCATACCATTTTAAAAACAAAATTAAACATAACCTCCCCTTCAATGTAATAGATAGACTGCCCCTAAGTAGCATTTTGAAATGGCACAGAACTAAATAATTCTACAAGGCAATCTTGTACTGTTTTCACACGTAGCTTCCCCTAATCAGAAGCTGCAAGCTTCCATGTTTATTACAAGAGTACAAATTTGTACAGAATAAGGAAAAGCTGGGCTAATATAAAGATTCTATAATTCACTTTGCCTACCAGTGATTTTAGAGGCTTGAAGTAATACCAAAAACATCACATCTGAGATGTAATCAACATGGCAGATTAAAAAATACTCAGAGGCCTCTTCAAAATTCAAAAATTAAAAATCTAAATTTCACATTCAAATATTAGTTATTTCCAGTAGCAGCCAAATTCTAAAAAAGACAATGACAAAACCCCCAGGTAAGTTGCAAAGATTTAGTTATATAAAAATCTCCAATTGCAATACAGCATGTCCCTACTGATGAAACATAGCACTAATAAAATACAGACAGACAAAAAAAGGTGGCAAAATTATTAAGGAGAAAATCTGCTTTTTGTCTTTTGGAATTTTAAACCCTTTTAATGGAATCCCCCATATCTAACTTTCATACACTTAAAGCTTCAAGGCACTGAAAAGAGAGAACTTGTACAAGGCATAACCTAATCTTGAGCCCAGCATTCCACTCATGGGTATAGAGATGCAGAAGTGAACAGTGTTCTACTAAAGGGCCAGTCAATGAAAAATTGTGTCAGAACCCTGGATAAGATCCAACCAGCATCACTCTAAGACAATGCTTTGGGACACATGAAATATTTCTTAGTCTCAATTTTCTGTCATAAAGCTTTTGATGCTGCAGAGCATAGGTTTGACATCAATCAACACCATTCAGGAATCATCTCTAGCTTCTCTGCAACATTGTATTACTCAATCTACAGTGTTTCCTGACAGGAATCTAGAAAATACCAAAAAACAAAAAACAAAGAAAAGAGAAAAAGAATACATAGATACATCCCTTCGGCCTACTAGAGCTCAAAATATTCAATTATCCTTAGAACAGATGATCAGCATGTATCGTGAATAATGCTGTACACACGATCTCTCAAAGAAAACTTGCATTACAAGGATCTAAGAGCAGATGTACTTACACTGTGTTTCACTAGACAGACATAAATGTCTGACTTTTTAGATAAAAATACTGTTGATAGCAAAGGTAGCAAAGCCCTAAGATAAACCCTAGGTCTTCTTCTGGCTTAAAATTAAAAAAAAAAAAAAAAACAAACCAAACCCACAAACAAAAAACTCCACAAACAGACAACCAAACAGCAAAAGCTAAACAAAACCCAAAAAACCCCAAGAAACAACACCCCACAAGATTCCCAGTATTTCACATGAACATACTCCAATAATATCCAGTTCTGAATGAGTGCACAGAACACCATGCCCTTCCTGAAAAGCTCTCTTTTGGTCCTGGTTAGACACTCCTTCCCCCATTTCTGACACCTTCTGTCCCCTCTGTTACCCAACAAAACCACTGCTAACCCTGAGGGTTTGGTTCAATAAAAATTGAACCAAAATAATAAAAATACAACAGAGCTACTCATCCAAAGAGGGGAAAAGGACATTATTAAAAATAAAGATGTATCTCTATGCTGTAAAACAGTGCAACTTATCTGTACTTTAGACTACTTAATCAAAAAGCTTCCTAGACTTTCTGATAAAGAGCCATGATAGTCAATCCAACTGGAATAATATTACTACCTAGCAGAAAAAGCAAGGCTTGTGCACACCGTGGAAGGAGCTTTGACAGAAGTTAAACAAGATGAAAAGACTATCATAAATGTCTCCCACCTTCTGCACAAAATAGAATATGTTATTTTTCCAAAGCCTCTTATGATCACAAAGAGGCAAACATTTATAAACTAGAACATAACACAAATAACACAGCAAAATACCACAAAAACCATGAGAAGAATATTAACCCACATAATTTTCTTTATCCCTTTGAATACAAGAGAAAAAAAAACCATTATGTCATGAGGATCCACTAACAGTTAAATATATTACCTTTGGGGAGTGGCACTTCTCATAAAAGTGACTATACAGAAAAGGAATTTTCTCTGTCAACAATTTTACTTCCTGTGCTTTATCAGACATTTGAGGCTTTTTTCCTCCTTCAGTGACAAAGACCTTTGGGGGGGGTGGTTTAACAGCCTACTATTTGAAGCCCTGCATATCAAATGTAGTGAAGAGAAAACATTCCCTATATAAGGCAGTTAACAGGGCTATTTTCGAAGTCTATTTCAGATCTGGCTGGAAGCAGTGAGGTTACATATTATGTTAGTTCTGTATGACATATGACTGGAAGAGGCCTCTTGCAATTAACTACACTGAGACATAAAGCATTAATGTAGATTAAAGAATCCAGGTTACATTCATTTACATTGGTACAAGCAGACTGAGAGCAAGATACTATCTCGCCATAGAAAAAGGAAAGTTAGGCCATTCTGTTAGTACAAAGGTGGTTTAGTAGTATTTTATAGATACACTATCTTTGCTTCTCCTTCAGTTTTTTCTTAAAAATATTTACTAGAATCTATGCCACTAGGTTTTCAGAGACTGTCAGGGTATTAATTCTATTAACAGATCTCTGCAGACAATCCCACTAAGGCTGATGTTCAAAACATCCTTGGCACCTATACCCTTAACATCAGTATCTTAAAGAAGCCTCAAGTTAAACAACCAAAAATTGACATAATCCATTGCTAGATACTTGCTTAGCTAGTGATGCACTACTTTTCATGAGAACTGATCAATGTCACTACACAAAGCCTGTTGCAGTTACATTTTAAAATATCTTCACATGTTATCTAAGCTAGCATAGAACTTGGCAAGTAATGTCAACCAATCTAAGGAAATTATTCTCAAAACATAAGCATAAGAAAGATTCCACATCCTATCTTCCAAGTAAAAATAAAAAACAAACAACAAACTCTGAACTAAGATACAATTCCAGTTATCAAAAGCAGATATGACAATCCAAACATGTAAAGATGTAAATTTATCATTAATTTAATGCAGTATAATATCATTAAAAAGGTCAAGAATCAACTGCAGGTGTAAGATATGCTCAAATCTTGTCTTTATCACAAAGCACATGTATTCAAAGAACAAAGTTCTCCTACTACAAAAAGCCAGATCATTTTTATTTGTCCTTGCAATCCTAGTTTCTGAAATTGCCAGAAGACATAACATGAACACAGTTCATTCAGGAAACTGTTTCAAAATTAAAATATACTATCACTACTACTCATATGACTAGAATTTTAATTCATGCTACGCACTTGCAAGCAGGAGTGATGAATAAAGAAAAATCTGCATGTTTTACTGCTTACATATTGAAAGACCTAAATGCATAAATGGAGGAGGTGGAAGAGGGTGGGAATTGACACTCTTCATCTTTAGGCCCCTGAGGCACTTAAGAGAAAGTTTCACATCACTGCTGGAGACACTTTATAGTTTCCCACTACCAGTTAGAAAATGCTTGGCTCCATCCCCTAGCCAGTCTCTCTCTCTCTTCTTCACCATCAACTTTGTAATGCAGACAGCTGTAGAAACCTCTCCAGTTTCCTGACGTGACAGAAATTATTCGGAAATAAGCACTTAATTCAGCTCAAACTGTAATACTGTAATACAAAATCAATGGTTCTGATGGGCTCCCTCCAAGGTAAATGTGGAAAGAGAGGCAGCTCTGTATTGAGATCTTCGGATTACCCTCTGAACCCGTTTCTCTCTACTGGTTACAATGATATGCATTAGGAAAAGGCACAATGCAAGTCAGTCAATCTGGCATCATTCGGATGTGAATAATTTATTTACTAAAAAAAATTTCAGGTTTTATCTACCCACTGCTAGAAACAAATGATTAAGAAGAATACAGGAATTTTGTTAAGATGCAGCTACAGGTGAAAATGACCAC
Organism: Notiomystis cincta; assembly: GCA_013398075.1. Taxonomy (NCBI): domain Eukaryota; kingdom Metazoa; phylum Chordata; class Aves; order Passeriformes; family Notiomystidae; genus Notiomystis; species Notiomystis cincta. The sequence continues at coordinate 135,510 of VZRX01012273.1, forward strand.
TAGCAATCCATTCATCCCCAAATTAACTTTTAACAGTGACAAACAACTAATGACTTAAATCCTTCAAGTAATGTCTACCTTTTCCACTACCAGAAATATTCACAAATACCAGGAAGCCAAAACTCCTATTATGTAAGACCACCAGGAACAATTAAAAAAAAAAAAAAAGAGAAAGCCCCTTTTAAAGAAAGCACTTTGTATTTCATACACAAACCACAGTCGAACACATCTTAAAATACAGTAACTAAGCTGACTACCAAAGCATATCAAAATTACATCTTCAGAACTCATAATCTGCTTCATATTGCTTCTAAAATACTAAAATTGCATAATTCAAGAAGAAAGGCATATAACTACTGAAGAAACTAATTACTATACACCATTATGTTGTTTCTCTTGTGCAGCTCAGAAGGGGAAAAAAGAAAAAAAAAGACTGCTTAATAACCAAAGGCCCCTTCTGATTAAATATATTTTAAAGCTATATTCTGGCTTATGGATCAAGCATTTTTGGTTTTGAGAATTCTACTGAGATGTATCAGAAACAAGCCCCCAAAAAAACATTTAGGTTAACCGTATTCCCTGATAAACAACCCAGAATTACGAGCAGCAGGTTTAAAAATACTGTGACTTGTGCAAATGGGAACACTGTTAAGCTGTTTATCTTGTTTAATCCTGAAGGTAAATAGCATAAGCTTCAAAATATTTTGCTTCTTTGCCATAACCTACTGAATCACATTGACAAAGGTAGTGAAACATTATGAAAACCCTTAAAGTTTTGGAAATGCCTCTGAAATTGCTTTACCTGAGTATTGTACAGGCCATTATTCTCATGACCACCGAGTCTGTATATTCCACTGTGAATTTCAGTGATTTAAATCCAAACGGTGGTTTCAGTGATGCCAAAGATCTTGTCTCTCCCGAGGTGATCAATTCTTCAGAAACAAAACAAGAACCCTGCATAACTCCACTACTAGGCCCCTTTAAAATATGAGTACAATAGTTAAGTAATTTTTTTAATTGTTGCATCTTCCAAATATTTTCAAATTCCTACTGTAGTTAATTTTCAGCTCATTTAGTTCAGATTTTAAGTATTATTTGCAAGAAAAAAAAGTAATTTTTAGTTTCCTTAGATGTCTTATGTCCAACACTAATGATTTCCAAACCAAAAATCCTATTTCATTTCATAACTCTCACCTCAAACACACACCCATATTAAAAATTAAGAATATATTTTATAAGCTATATCAGTAATTGTTTCCACACTGTGCCTTCTTACCCAGTACCAAAGTTTCTGAGCTGCTGTTTTACACATCATTTTTAAAAGAGTTTAATACAGCACATATGATTGATATATTTAGCAGCTGAGCACCTCCTTTCCTCTCTGTACACAGGAAGTTTCCCCTCCCATCTGCTCAGGATATTTAAAAAAATAAATAATTACAAACTGCTGTTTTTCCATTGATACTGCAGAAAGTGACTATTTACCTGTAAACACAAAAGTAAAAGTTGAACCCATACACACAATGTAACCTGCACCAGTTCCCTGACAGAGTCACAAGACACCTGGTGGTACAAAGGCAGGAATGAGAGCATCAGCCACACTGGAAAATCACCATAGGCTTTGAGTGATAGAGCCAGACTTCTACCAGGCTGAACTCATCTGTGGAGCAACAAAGTAATTCCCAGGCAGCAGCAGCCCAAGCTTTGTCTCTCACAGTCATATGGGAAGTCCTTAGTTCTATATTTGGGCTTCAGAGCAAACATAAATATGGTGAATTATGAAACAGTTTCATGCTTTACAAGCAGATGCTTGAACCATCCAGTACAATATTTATGACACAGCTTTAAGACTGAATAGCAGGCAGCAAGCCCCGTGCACACGTAGGTACTCTACTGCTGTTTCTGACAATCAGATCCCAACAGAGAAAGGACAGAGGAAGCTGCTCTGGCAATAAACTAATGACAGACAGAAAAAATGCCTTTTAATTTTCCCCAGTTAAATGCATATGCAACCACATCTCACCTACAGAGAATATTTACGAACTATACATTGAGAAACTCAACTTCATTTCAAGACATACAGAGAACTGATGGAAATACAAAATGTAATCTATTGTTTCATAACTGTTTTTCCTCCTCCTGTGTACCACTAATTATGGTATTGATTACTATATTTTCAAAATAAAAGCTCTCCTTAAACCCCACATACTGAATGCAGATCAACACTTAGTATCTGTTCTGTATTATACATGAGAAACTATTTCAAACCCTTACAGAAAAAACACCCAAACTAAAAGCTAATATTAATAGCTGCATATATTTGATTTAGTTACCAAATTTAACTAATTTATTTTAAATGCTAATACACGGTATTCAATCTTTTAAAATAATACATCAAGTAAACAAACAGGAAGCTGCCATTTTTCCAAGCATCCACCCTGTGCTAATGACCCATTCTTCAGTATCTATTGTTTCCCGATTTTTTGGAGCTACAGAAGAAATGGGAAGTTTTCACTGACTTTCACTTCATTAGTGGCAATGCCCAACAGCTGACACTGAGCAGGTTTCCCAGGGCTCCTTCAGGAACGTACTTTGACGATGAGGAGCCCTCATCATACGCGGTTACATAACAGCAACTATTTATAGGTAACCACTTGATTCACATTATCCACTGGGTTTCAAACCATTTCATATGTTGACACTTGATCTACCATTTTCGTTCCATAATCAAAACGCCACGTGAGAGCCAAGTAAAAAGTTTCAGTGACGCCTGCCTGCAGTATCAACAACATACCACACCAAGTATTTAATCTTATCAGGAGACCCAGACGTTAGTTTCACAAGATCGGTCCTCTATAAATATATGCTGAGCAACAGTTGTTTTCTTTGCTTAATCTCCAGCTCTGTCAATACCCATTACTATGCATATAACTAACTTCTAAAACCACTGAAAGAAACCTTAACTGTGTTAAAATTACGTAATTTCTCAGTGTTCTGAGACATACTGAGATATATGACCAGCATTTCCATTCCAGAAAGTGCCCTACCAACTTGTACAATTCTTACTGCACAACTTCAGCAACAGCTGTTTAACACCTTCAGTTTCTCTTAGGAAATGTCTCTGAGAACCACATATGACTATCAGCTGGTCTACTTATGAATACAGCAGTATTTCATGAACATCAACCTATTCTAAGAACATCAAATGCGAACATTTTCTTTAGCTTCTCTAACTGGTTAATGGCTTTCTTAGAATACAACTTAATCCTCAAATATACTTAATTGTAATAATTGGTGACAGCACGGGCTTTCCTCATCACAGCCTTTGGCCTCTCTTATCAATCATAGTAATTGCTCTCAGTGTCTATTTCTTTACATTTCTGTAAACTGGCTCCTTTATATTTTTTGTAAACTAACCTACAGATTGTAACTTTAATTCAAAAAGCTTTCATTTACAGGACAATGGTTTGGCTGACGACTAATATTCTTTGGTAATTCTCAGTAATCCATATTTTGCAAAGATACTTACTTCAGTGAACACAAATTAACTGTAAACCTCATGAAATATTAACTTTAATGACTGCTGTATAAAGACACCTTGCACATACCTGAACAACCACCAAACAAAGATACTTCCATATCGTAAGATAAGAACAGGAAGTCAGAAATACTTGGGAAAAGACATTTCTGAAAGACTATACAGGCTATGACAGTTGACTACGATACTACTTTCTCTGTACAGCTACATGCCTGCAAAATGCTCTAATCCACCAAGCAAAGCAGAGAATGTCATGATTCTGACAACTGCAACACAAACTGAAAGCATCCAAGCACCCTTAGTGAAGCTGACAAAATGCAGATGTTAAAAATCAGAGAGCGTCGTGCAACTCTACCAAACGTTTGAAAACAAGAGCAGTCAGAGAAAGGAGAACAATTATGAGGTACAGATAATAATTAAATGAAGTATGATTAGAGGGCACAGAGTAACATTCACTTACGCAAAATACCTAAGAAGTTCAACCTAAAATCAAAGATAAGCAAGAACTGTAGCTAGGAGTGCAACTGAAAGACATGCCATTTCTTTGTTCTGGTATAGTAACACTGATCATCATAATATATGCAAAACTGGTTGTTCCAGAGAAGATAAATAACAAAGGAAAACAAAAAGGTCATAATCAAAACATAAGATAACACTGTCCTTCAGCTTACTGCATTTTATTCATTCAGCTTACTGCATTTTATTCATTCAGCTTACTGGCTTATTACTGAAATAAGCAGAAAATTGTCCTGAAATTCAGAGAAGCCTTTCAATGTTCAGTTAAAAATGTTATAAAGTTGGTACTTTTCAGTCTTCTTAAAATCATTTTGCCTAATTCTATCTTACCAAATTAAAAATTAAAATGTGACTTGACAGCTGTTTCTTCTGCTGCTGCATTGACAATGCTGCTCTATCACATTTCTTTTCTCTCTGACATTCGTGCTTATGCATAGCACCCCAATAAACTGATGTTTCCTAGTAAATTAAATTTCTAATCCTTTAAAAGCAAGCACTATACCACAAAAGCCCAAATACACCAGTAAAGCACTGTTACAACAATTCCCAGTATCAGTGTGTCTGATGGTATTTTATAACACAGCCAGGTAAAGGGTAAAACGATCTCCAAGGATGTGGCTAAAGCCTTACTATCCAAGGACTGATATATCAAAAGCTGGTCCAATGCAAATAACCTGATTTATGCATCCATTATGGTCATTATTTTCCATATAATGGGATCACAGAACTAAAGAACTCTTTTTTTTATTCTTTCCCGCTGTTCTTGTGCTCCAAGTTGGAAAATCAGCTCAAGTACCAGTCTTGTTTATTCCTCGTGACTATCAGTGGTTTAAACTGCTGTTTGTACATGTTCTAATTAGCCAGTTCTACTAAACTCTGGAGTTGACATCACTGCTAAAAGAAGTTGAGGAAACCAACAACTCTGGAAGAACTGCCAATCCACCAAGTTAGTAAAGAATGAGTTATATGAATATGTATTCAATACAGAATTATAAAAATTCGTATGTCCAAACAAACCATAACATTCATCAGATAAAAGCCATCAAAAGTGCACCACGACTCTTCACAAAATACACAGGAAAAAAAAATCATTCCACACCACTAGTGGGTGTTCCTGGAGAAAGCCCTGTTCCATGGGGAAAAGCATTACCTGGGCCCAAAAGGAATAAATAACATGACATAAAATATTCAGAAAGTTTTAAAAGCCCCCTAGGCCTAGACTTATTTTTAAAAAGCAAATTATTGTCTAGTGATCAAAATATGTAAATATAAAATGCTTTTACCTCTATCATCCAATGCTTTTACCTCTATCATCAGTATGTGAACAGGCACAAAAAAAATATCCCAGTTCTTACACTTAGAAATAAAAAGCCATTGCTATAATTATATACATTGCAAAATAAAGCAGTGATTGGTAACAATACACTGGTTTAGTTCGTTCTTTAGACGTGAACCATGACTGTCAAGTAAACATTCAGCATTTTAACAGTATTTTTACATGTTAAAGTTGTAGTGCATTATATAAAATTCTGAACTGCCACTGATTACAGTGGTGTCCAGCTGCCTCAATAGCTATAAAAGGCTTGCTGCAGAAATAAAAAAAAAGCATTAGAAAACATGCAGCTAAAAACTAAGATACCTGTAACTTCTTATGAACTGCAAGTAATATCTAGTGAGTTTATGCTAGAAAAGCTTTATAATTATTGAGCTTGATTTTTAGAGATGATCTTGTCCATTTTCACATCATACCATATAATGCATTCAATAAATACACAACTAGTATATACAACTTTTTAAAATACAGCTCATTAGCTTTCTTGGACAAAAAATAGAAACCGATTTGGACATGGAATATCAACACGTTCCACTAAATATGAAAAGAGGGTCCAGAGCAAACTCATGGAAAGATTTTAATTTAGACTGTTCACCGAACCAGACTTAAAAATGCCTTTCCCAACTGCACTTTTTAGGTGCAATTACTCAAATATACTGCTGGACAGAAACTTACTAAGGTGCATAAAACATTTTTTTTTTTTTTTCTAGCAGCAGGTAGTCATTTAAGAAATTAGAAGATTTTCATGTTACTAGGCCATTCAAAAATTTCTGCATAGTTTTACTGTAAGAGCTCCACATCATAACAGTAACACATGCAGACTGAGCATCTTAACATCCCTGTCATAAGCTACACCGTATTTACACACTGCAGTGGTAGGCAGAAATTGAAGCCAGAGCCATTCAGGGGAAATACACAGCCATGATCTGTTTCTCAATCTAAATTATATTTGCAATTATAAATTAGGTATTTCACTACGCGCTAGTGGCATTTTACATATTAAAAAGATCAATTAATGCACTACATTCTTAGCCAAGCTTAAAATAAATGACTCCCCACATTCAAACTATAATTTGCTTCAGACAACATGGGCTTTAATTTGCAAACTCTTCAGTACGGATGTAGGCAGAACCCACCTCATGATTTGTGTAGAGCTCCATCCCGGGTAAACACAGGGCTACACAGCACAATATGCAAATACGAGGTATGAACCTCATTGCGTTATCCTTCCTGAAGATTTTTCTAAGTCAGACTCATTACTGTCAAAGCAGTATTTAAATAATACCAGCAAAGAAAAAGATGCTTTCATCTTTCCAATTTAAGAGGCCCTTTTAATGCCAAGTTAACATTGAAATGGTTTATCTGTGTTGGAGAATTAAATCCAGTTTGTTCTTTCAAGCACAAATCATTTTATAGGAAAATTTTCACCATGTATTTAAACATGTGATTTTATGTTTTCATATCTGTTACTTCTACATTAATTATTCAAAACAAGTCTCTCTCATGTCAATTACTGAAGTGCAGATGTAAATAACAAGAGCTCTATGCGAATATACAGAATTCTTATAACAAAGCAATATGTCAATTTCTTTAACATCTTAAGCATATAAAATAACAGATCACCTACTTCTTTTTTCCCAATTCTAGTAAGATAAATAAATTTGAATTTGGTACTAAGTCTAATTCCATAAGTGTTTTCTTCTGCCCCCATCTTCCCAGAATTTAACCTTCGGTGATATAGTTTCTAATTCAATTAATACAATAAAAAAGAAGGGGGGGGGGAAGAGAAGTAATAGAAGAACATCAAACCAGGCTTGCTCTCCTATCTATACCGTGATACCTAGAAGAACGTTGCTATTGGTCTTCTGTTGAACTACAAAAGAATAGAAATTATTCACCAAAATGTAAAAAAAAAAAAAAACAGGAAGGAACTGGATGCTTTTTAAAATACTAAGTTTGGATTTTAAGTCAGGCCCGTTTTGCTCATGACACCCTCACTGTTAACAACCATTAGTAAAGTGCCAAAGACAGCAATGAGTTTAAAACAACTACACCCAGCTACCAAAATTGTTGCAGGAGAGACAAAGGGGATCAAGGTCAGCATTCTTCTAACGCAACAGCTAATCCACTCCTAAAAACATGGTACTGGCACTGGTGGGCATAATAAATTTGCAAGAAATATAAAATATACATGATCCCACCTGATCTCCCCCGTCCTTTCGAGAGAACCATTTTGCTCTCACTGGTCTCAAGCCATTACATATCTGAGCGACGAAGGGGAGGGAGGAGTTCACAGAAGTTCAGGGTCAGACAATGTTCACGTATCCTGTCACCTTCTAACTCAAAGCTCAGAGCAGAAAAACTCTTATGCCACGCACTGAAACCTACATATTTTGGGTGTGCGTGTGGGGGGAGACCTGCAATAGGAGCGAATGTGTCATACGTGCGGAGGCTGCAAGGAGAAGAGCTGTCAGGAGAACGCTGCCTCGCTTGAAGAGGAGGAGGCGGTGGGGAAAGGACGGTGACGAACGCAGGATCACCAAAAAATCCGGCAGTGCTCAGGGGCTGCCATCCCCGGCTCACCCCTGCGGCTCTCCCCTCCGGCCCGGCTCCGCCCGGCTCCCCTCGCAGAGGGCTCGGCCTCCCGGAGCTGCCCCCCAGCCCCCGCGGAGCCGCTCCCAGCCGCCACCGGGCAGCGGAAATCCCCCGCAGCCCGGCCCGACCCTGCCCGGGGGCGCTGAGCGG
>VZRX01012273.1:144075-166011 GCA_013398075.1 Notiomystis cincta
CGAGCCCAGCCGAGCGGGGCGCTGCTGCCGTTCGCCGCTCCGCAGCGGCCCTGCGCGGCCGCCTCCTCCCGCGGGAGGAAGTGGGTCTCCTCGGCACAGGCTCCCGGGAAGCCGCCCCGAGGCCCTGTATGCCGCTGGCCGCCCGAGGGGTCTCCCCGAGCGGTTCCGTATAGGGCAGGGTAGGAAAGGGGCGCTTGCTCGCTTCATTTTTTCCGGTTCCTTGGCAGCGTTTCCTCTTGGGTTTGCAGGGCGATTTAGCTCATCTCTGAGGCATCCCCCTGCTCCCCCTTCCTGCGGCTGACACATTAGTAACCGAAGTTAAGGGAAGCCGAGTGTCTCTTTAGATCAGATTCTAACTAATGTTTTCCGTATTTATTCATGTGGTATTTTCTTTCCTTTGTCTCCTGCATTCACGGTCCCCGTACCATCCCCCTTGTCCTCCTTGTGATCGCTCTGACAGCGCCAACCGCGCTTCCTTCCTGCGCTGAGAATCTTTTTCCCCTCAAAGTGATCTAGTCTATGTTTCCTCACTTCTCAGCCCTTTTCAGCCCTAAATTTCTTAGGCTTTTTGTGTTACTGAACCAGACCTGGAAGGTGAAAGCTAGTCTCGAGAGCCAGCTATGCTGTACTATCTCTTTTCACATTTCCATTGCACAAAGAACAAGATCTATTAGGAATGTCAGATCTGAACTGATTTTAGTGACACGGGTTTGAACTTAAAATACCAGGGCATAGGTACACTTAGGTCACAATTTGGAAAACGGTTTGGGTTTTTTTTTCCTTTTGGACATCTGCTGATCCTTGCTGCCTACCTGCTCTCTTGCTTTGTCAGCTTCAACTTGGTGTCACGGGGCCTTTTCCCATCTTAATGCAGACCAGGGTTATGGATCTTAGCTTTACCATCTCTTGTGGATGCTGAGTGAGGCCAAAACTGCTTCATTCTGCAGGCAGGTCTGTACTATCCTGTATCTAGGTGGAGTCTAGAGTATATTTGAATTTGCAGCAGCAAGCCCCTGATCTTGAGGAACTCCATATGCAACTTACTCAAGTCAGGCTTTCTCCACAGTAGGGCCAAGTGGGAGCTGCCTTCACAGGAGCAGTGCCAGCTGAAAATTCCCCTGCTTCCAGCTCTGTTGACCCTTCCAACAGCACAAGCAAACCAGAACACAGGCAAGTATGTTTCCCAGTAAACAGAAGTCATTTGCCGTTGCCTAAAAAAGGAGTGCAAGCATGAAACCACTTCTTAAATGCACAGAAATTCACTTTGCTCATGCTGATGTAGATTTCTAGTAAAATAGGTTTACGATAAAAAGAAGTAAATATGACTCAGAAACAAACTTTCTGTTTATACAGACTAAACATGATTACCAAGGTATTTTTGCATGTTTTCAAGATGTAGGATAGCTACCTTACATTTGCAAAACTTGTGGGATTTTTAATAACACAGAGAAAGCAGACACTCAAGCTTTGAACTTTCTGGTAATGCAAAGATACCCCTTACAGATCTCCTTTAAAGCTCAGGACCTACCAGTTCTTGCTAGACCTACCAGTTCTGATCTTTGAATGCTAACTAGATGATATATGTCTTGTTTTATCTTATTCAATTTGAAGGCTATTTTGGGTACAGAGTAACATTATAAATGATAGTGTGCAAGTTTATTATGTGCATGATTTGTAAAACAAGTTTTTGAGACAGCACAGCAACGAGTGCAGCACGTCCATTTATTGCAGCACGTCCAAGTAAATGTTGTTCCACATATGAAGTACAGAGAGAAGGTGGGTTGGAAGTTTATGAAGCTGTGTTTTTATATGTTAAAAATATCAGTAAAATATGTTTGTTTTACTTGATACATATTCATCATGTCTTCTGTTGATACTTCTGTTATTACAGGAAAAGTAATTATGGCAAATATAGAAAGAAACTTAAAAAATAAGCAGTTAGGATGAGTCACCCAAGAAATAAAGGGTCAACACTGATTGCAGTGTAATTAGAGTATTTTAGGGTTTTCCACTTGTAATGGGGAGAATAATGAGTTGTTAAGAGGGAAGAATTTGTAACAGTAGAACACTTGATATCCGTTTGGCCTTTGTATCTGCCACTACCTCATGACCTCAGACAAAGATTTGCACATCTGGGCAAAAGACACTGCAGAAGGAAGACAGAGTGACAGACTTAAGTTTGAAATGCAGGCACTGGTTTTGATTGATTTATCTCATGGGTCTAGTTTTATAACTATAGCTATTGATTTGTTTTATTATTTAGTGGATTATGTAGCAATCAATCATATTTCCATCTAGCTAACCATGATTATTAATATTTTAAACTAGTTTTAAGATGGATTGGCTGGTGAGTGCAATAGGTCTTCTCTCTAAGCCAGCAAGAATGGAATACACCCAGGTTACATGGAATGAATTATTGCCACTGGACAATGTGATGAAATCTACATCAGCCATTAGAATATAAATCCAGCAGTAGGAATACAGAGCTGTCAAGGGACTGAGATTTCCTGCTTTGAAAATGAACATGTTGGCTGTACCTCTACATTTTTTCAACAAAAGTATGTAGTTTTTCTGTGACAGTAAAAGTATGGGAGTTAAATCAGTGGAGTTCACATAGCGGTAGATGGAAACCCTACAGAAACATATGCATTTTTAACACAATGTATGTGGAAAGCAGTTCCTTTCCTGCCAAGAGCCAAGCTCAGGATTCTGTGTCACTGCATCAGGAGTCAGTGACCTCGCAATCAGCCAGCAGTGTGGGAAAGCATTGTGCTAAACTACAAGGGATGTGTTCGTTTGCAGGGGAAAGACTGAAAGCCTTGGCAGGTTATTAAAAGAGGAAATGATTTCCAAATACAATATTCTGTTTTGAAATGCAATTGTTTTTTTCTATTGGATGCCAAAAATTTCTGAAGAATGCAATATCCTCTAACTAATTGTATCTGTGCTCTGAGAAAAGAAACAGGGCTATTGTTCTCCTCACAGCACGAGCTATTTTTGTATTAGTCTGTAGCACTCCTTTCTGTAATGATCGTCTTCCACCTACACAAAACTCCAATCCATTTAAAATAATCAAATTAAGGTAGTTTCTTGCTTTCTTACACCAAGCTGATATTCATATAAAGTGTTTGCCAGGTTACCTGGATTTAGTACAAGGCCTCTAGGCTAAATACAGTACAATTCTATTACCTCACTAGAAGACCAAACCCCTTCCTTTCTGATGAATGGAAGCAGGAAGTAGTAACACGAAGGAGGTCACCCTCGTAAGAAGCAAAAAGTGATATACTTCTGCTAACAAGAGCTGTAGCCATTTCTACCATGATTTCTGTAACTGGTAGCTGGTCATTGTTTTAGTTGCACTTTGCTTTAGTTGTGAGTATTTCACATGGACACAGGGAAAATTACTATTTGTTCTTGTAAACCTTGCTTTTGGCAAACAAGAAAGAATTCTCGAAGTGCAAATAGTGGGGTGTTCATTATCTGCACTTGAGATTTTCATTTGTGTAGTTATACAGGTGTTTGGAGACTGATTAACTGCTGCAGAAATTACTAGAAGACTAAGCACATTCCCTGTGCTTAGTTCCTATCTCTATATTATCACTTTTTAGCATATAAATATTTGTAATATAGGACATGACATACATATGAGATATCATTGTCACTGTTTTCTTCCTTTGTATTGCTAAACCTTTGAGTTGCCATATGTAACTTCAAAATATCCTATCACAATGCTACTTAAGTATTGTTTCTCATTTCTTTAAACCTTGTATTTCTAATTTTTGAAGAATATTTATCAGTGATGTAGATAATAATTTCAGTATCTTTACAATATCAGAATTGATGGTTTTATTTATATCTGGCATTTGTGGTATTTATACATACAAAGTGTCTGCCGGTTGTGTATATTTTTTGGATCTGGAGCACTGTTTTAGTGGAAAATCTAGTTTCATTGTTTTTTCTTGACTGATTTTTTTCTTCCAGATGGAGATTCCTCCAGCTAATGTAAATTAAGTCTTTCCATTTACTTCAGCAAGAGTCAGCTTGGTCCTTGTAGAAGGAAGTTAATAGCATAGAGACAGACTCTTTTTTGTACAGTTCTGCCTGGATTTGCAAACAAACACTAGACACTCCTTTATTTCTCTACTACTGGTCTGAAAGACAGGACATCCTGCTTTTCAAAACAAAAGATATTAAGCCTACTTCAACTAGGGCAATTGCCATACTCAGAAAATGGTGAGGTATTTTCTGTAGATTGTCTAAAAATGAGTTTTGTGCCTTAGACAATACAACACTATAAAACTCTAGCCTAGTGAAAGAAAAATTTTTTTATTCTTTTTTTATATTTTGTTTATATTTTGTGTTGGAGACTAAAGCTGGTGAAAAGATTTTGAGCAAAACAATGAAGATCTGCATGTAATGAAAACTTGTATATGCACACTTGTGCTGCTTGTCCCTTTCAGGTACCGTTCAGGGATACACTTCTCCCTTCATGAAACACAAGTCTGAAATGGCAGGGGAAGAGGCTCCTATTCTTCTTGGTTTCTTTCATGCAGGTTCAGTGTCTCAGACAGAATAGCAAGCATCTCTCTCTTCTTCATGGCAAGTAAATTGCTTCATAGAAATTTGCAGTCATTATTCACGGAATTGATTAGAAATGCCATCAGTGAGTCTCAGAACATTTGTACCATTGTCAATTCAAACTACTTAGTGGATTTGAAATTAAAGCACAAAATACACAGAGACTCCTGCAGTTACAAGACTACAGGTGTCAAACATCTTGGTTTTTCCTTACTGTAATGGTTGTTCTCTTCAGAGTGTTTCAGGACTTAAAGGAAATTGCTCTCAATCACGACAGCTTGTTACTTTCCTGTAATCCTGTTACATAAAACTTCAGTTTGTTCTAGCAAAGGTGGTATCTGTTCCAGTGAAGATGAAACCAGATCATTCTCAAATTTCTCTTCTTAACACTGGACAGGAAGGTGTAGAGAGACATGGGAATAAAAGAAGTGGGACCAGAACTAAAATCTGATGTAGAGAATATGATGAGTATGAGAAAAGGCACATGAAAATGTAACCAGTGTGCACAGTGAATGCTGGAAATAAAATGAGACAGGAAATCTGGGGACAGAATGAAATGAGCTGAGGGAAACATAGGCTACCTCAGTGAGAACTGAGTACTGCACACATTGTTTTCTGTATGCCAGAGGTCAAGGATATATAATATATTGTTCATGTGCAGAGACTTCCTTATATATTCTGGAGATCCCTGTGCATGCTCAGATCAACTGCATTTTGGAGTTTTTTGTGCAGCTTGTTGGCTGACTGCTTTGAAATTTTTAATGGCAGCTTTTGAGATGTCAGTAGGAGATAGCCTTTGCAAAACAAGCACTACAGATGTAAAGGGGGACAGGAGGAGAGCTGGGATGGGTGAAAGAGAATGCAAGAGAGCAGATATGAAAAATGAATGCAGGAAATTAGGAAGTGAGTAGATGCAGGGCTGTATCTGTCAGTCTAGGCCAATGGCTTTTACTGTTTTGTAATCTTAACAACACTAACTATGCAGGGGAGATAGGTAGAATTAAGATGCTGCTTTTTAACTGCCCCAGCTAGTTGCCCTACCCTTCTGCAGAAGTTGTTACACCCTGAGGGAGAGGAGACGGAACCATACCTATTTCCCTGTATAGTGTGGCAATTAGCTCTAACCACCAGTGAGGACACAGAGGCAGGTGAGTCAGGTATAGTTTCTGCTGGCACACCTCCTAGGGAGGGTACCCTCTGGCACATGGGAGGGACAAAGTGCTGAGGTCTAATAATGTTTTTAATTGGCACAGCTAGATCAGTCAGGCTTTTCTTAACTAATTTTTGCTGTCCTATGAATGCTGCTTTAGGCAGCCATGTGGATATTTATATGTTGGTGCTAGATTTGCAAGACTGCATCCAAGTGAGAGAGAAAAAAGGGTGGCATAAAACCAGAAGAATGCAGATGGTAGCTTCTGTCTGCTCATTGAAAGAAATGCTTCCTCTTACGTGCCAGGGAGAAATTTTACATCGTTACATGTGCATTTAAGGTTGAATAAGACAATTGATTAAACTGATATGTAACCTATAGAATTTTTCTGACACTGAAAATACCAAAGTGCATCTTTAAATGAGAATAATTTCTGCAGATGTAAAGATAAGAAGAGGTCACTCATAAATGCCAATTGAATTATGTGTGGAATTCCTCACCAGTTTCTTTTTGTGTAGCTGCTTGCTTTGCCAAATTACTGATTGATCAACTAAACTATTCTCCAAGTCAAGGACAGCATTTTTCAAGTTCTGTTTCAGCACAGTATAAAATAATTAGAGCTATAAACAAAAAAGAAGCAGGAATGCCATAATCCCCCACATATCTATTAGTTGTCATCTGTAGAGTCTAGCTGTTACACAGAAGCATGTTAAAATTAAATGGTGAGCTTTATTTAATGTCCTTATTTGTTCTCTCCTTCTTTGCTTTACCATTCTTCATTTCAAAGCTCTTTTGTTCACTTCACAACATGGCATATTTCTGGTCATGCAGTTACTTATACTCCACAGCAAATTGCTGCACAGTTATACTTAACCTTTCAAAAACATACAAAAATTCGGTTGGAGCTTTTGTAACCACTATATGCATGGCTTTAGAATTAGTTAAGTATTTTGCAGGACAGATAGTAATTTATATCAGCTGATAGACCATACAGAATTTAGGATAAATGTCTACTAGAAATTAAAAAAAAAAAAATAATAAAAAAGAGGAGGTAACTATGTACTTGAAATTCTGTATTGATGTGATTTCATCTCATTAGCTTCATGCAATATTTTGTTGTGAAAAATTAATTCCCCTTTTTTATAATTCATCAAAACAGTTTATTTTGCCCACCAAAAAGCTCTCCATAGAAACAGTTGTATCTTAGTAACATAGCAAGAATAGAGTTCAGGGAATACACTGCCTCTGGATATACTGCCCTTAAAGAGACATTTGTAGTTGTTGTAAGGGAAGTTGAGAGCTTCCTTTCTGCAACTGTAGCAAGCACAGCACTGCAGTACATCTCAGTGCTTCCGAGGTGGATCTCCTTACGCATGAGACACAGGTCACTTCTGCCTCTTACTCCTTGCCCTTGCATATCAGCAAAGATGTCAGATGGCTGTCCTTTACAGCTGGGGGTTAATTTTTGGGTTTGTATTCATTGGATGCTAGTTGGTGAACACGTGAACACCTCTTGCTTTTGGCCTTTGCCAGCTGAATTCAAAGCTGTTTTTACTACTGCCCCTGGGTTGTTGGGTTGTTTTTTTTTCCATTGCAGGTCCTTCTACATAGAAAAAATTTTAAAATTGTTTTGCTGGTGTCACCTTGTGTGGATCCATAGCTGCTCTGTAGGGCACTACTTTTCTACACTCCAAGTGACTCTAGCAGCTCTCTCATTGTTTTGCCAGTCTCCTTTCTGCTCCTCTGTGCTTGCTGTAGGGCACCTGTTTGTCCTCTGGCACCTTTGTTCTCTGTGTCCCTCACCAGGCTGAAGCCATCCAAGGGAACGGTTACGGTGACATTTGAGCTTCTCTGCAGCAATGTGTTGATATTTACACTGAGCTGATTATTAGCAAGTTGAGCATATGACTACATTGTAAAATCTACTTAGTTTAACCAGCTCTTCAGGGGAAAAGAAGCAGGAAGTAGAGTGATGCAGGGACTGCATTCCCCTCCTTACATGCTTGGTGGGAGCTGTGCCCTTAATTTGTCTGGGTAGAAAATACTGAAGCGTGCTTTTCAGCTGGTTCTTACACTGCTTTGTAGTTGTTATTTGCTGCATATTGCCTGCCTTGACTGGTATTCTCTGCTTCAAAATAAACCAGGCCAGTTAACACTAGAGTAGAGTGGAGGGTGCCCTAACCCCAGCCCTCCACTAGAAGGTTTTAAAATGCCAAGCTATAGAACCCATCCCAAGTTTTGATTAAGGAAAAGAGTAGTTACCAGCTTTGGTCTTAGGTACAGACTAACTGAGGGAATGAAGGCAGAGGCAAGCTATCTCTTGTCTCAGCACACAGTTATTAAAAGAACATGTCTCGAGGCAAAAAAGAGGCCCAGGAACCCAGAGAAACCAGACAGATTTAACAATAATTTCTCTTACCCTCTGTGTGGGGAGAATGAGGCAGAGGGAAAGCATCTTGCTGAAACATGGTTTTAGAAATTTTGTATTTGTGTAGTTAATCTAAATTTGCAGCAGTAGCAAGCAAGCTATTTCAGAATAAGTAATGGGGACAATGGGAGGGGTCTTTTTTTTGTTTCAGGGAAATGTTAGGGTACTGTGAACTGCCAGTGATGTTTTAGGAGGCTGAGGTGTATAAAAAACACAGCAGAGCTTTGGAAGTCATTGGGGCTTTGACACTCCTCTCTACCAGCCTGTGTATTCCTATCTAACCCTGGAGACACTTTTCTCACTTCTGTTTGGCAATGGCATCTCCATGCTCACGTCTCAGGCAGCTGTTGGTCCTCATTCTACAGCCTGAATCATTTCTGCAGCCACAGGTCATTTCCCGTACCTTCCACCTCGGTAGTAAAGGGGCAGGCCAGGGACCTTCTCCAACATGAGAGAATGTGGGAAAAGGAGTAACACAGAGCACTGATAGAAGAGCAGGAAGGCCTGCAGTGATACTGAAAGGTGTGTATATGGAGGGAAGAGATTCAGCCTAAAGCAGCTGATCTTCTCTCCTAGGCCCTAGCAGAACCTGCAGATTGCTCCTTCATCAGCTGTGATAAAGGCTGTGTCTACATCAGCAATTAGTTTGAAAGCAACAGTGCAGTTTGGAGAAAAATCTTGTCATTGTCACCACTTACCATGTGGTGTTTCAGTTCTCAAAGTGGTTTTGGTGCATACAAAACAAATTCCTTCAGGAGGATATGAAAACAGAAGCTCTGCTTCAAATCTGCTCCACATGCACCCTAGTGCTAATGGGGACAAGAGGTTCCAAAATAACGTGTGAGCTGCATCATCACAAGGTCCTCTAGCACATACCTAACACTTCTTCTCAGAAAGCTTTGAAACACATGTGTAGCGGAGGTGTTTGACTCCAGTGACCAGGCTAAATATAATCCAGAATAAACCCCCAAAACACGTATCATGGAAAAATGAGGTGCCTTAGTATCAACTATTTCATTCTACCAATCCAGTCCTTATGTGCTGAATTATTTTCTTCTGAACATACTGCTTACTTTTCCTTGAGCTGGCTTTGGGAAATGCCAAATCTAACCTAAAAATGTATCTAGAATGTTTCTTGCATCTGATAAGGGGGATGCCCACACAGTTTAATTATATATGTTAGCTCTTCAATCACTAAAGACAGCTCTCTAATCGCTATTAACGAGCTAATGTTGCTCATCTTAACTTGAATGAAAGACATAAAGCACAACCTGCCAGCAATCACAATAGTAGGTATGCTGGTACTGTAGCCAAGGATACAGGGAGAACTGTGGAATTGTACCCCAGGGTGGGTAAAGGCACACAGGCTGAAAACTGCACTCAGTAAAATGCCTACTCACCAAAACAAAACAAGGCAGACACAGCTGGGTGAATAACGGTGACAATGTCATTCTCTCCTGAATGGAAGCTACTATGTGCCTGCTATGACGGTAGAAGAAAACAGTGTTTAAGCCAGAATGATGAAAATATGTAACAGTCTATATTTACCAATATAATTACAAAATTATATAAATTCTTAACTGTTGTATTGTCTTCTTTTTTCCCAGTTTTCCTTTGATTTCCATTTATTTATGAGCTTCTTTTATTTGCATAGCTCAGTGGCAGCACTGATGTAAGAGTCTGCAAGTACCCAGTGCTCTGTGCTGCTATTGTCACTTACAGTCAAGATTTAGTTACAGCTGCTCCCAGGAGCCATAATGTGCCCTCATCCCTCACATCTCCTACTGTGAATTGAAAACATGTTCTAACAAACTGTTATGAAACGACATGCAAGATTACAAAGACATTTTTTCATATGGAAAATTTTAGTGTTAAGAATCTGTAATTTGTACAGTTTAATCTTTTTTTCTTGCCGTGTCAGATAAACCTAGACATTCTGCTCTCAGATGATAGCACGTTTGGAGATAGGAGAGAAACAGGGAGCTGCTGGAACATATTGCAGAAGCCTAAAGCACTTAGCAACAGAGAAAGTGTGGGCTGCAGCGACAGAAGCCGGAATGTGGAAACAAGTGACATCGAGGCGGCTGTTTGGGAGAGAAGAGCTTTTACTTTGTTTATAATTTCAGTAATTCTAAAGAACTTGGCAGTGTGGGAGGTCACTGCAGTCTCTGACTCTGCACATATCCTTTTCTCTGTGACTGTTTTTCAAATGCCTATGATAATTATTACCAATAGTGCTGGATGTTATAATTTCCTTTTGTATTTCCTGTTTCTCAAAAAATAGAGAAGTAATATTAAGATATTTGTTTTGCTTTAGTTTATCCTGTTATGACATCCTCATGTGGCAGGTGCTGTGAATAGTTTTTTAAATGATAGTGGTAATGTCTTCTAGAATGATACAATCATTTACCATGATGCTTTTTAGTGCTTTGCACTAGAACATCCTGATAGTGTGCACTAATGATGGATGTCAAATAACTGCTAAAGAGAAGATGCCTGAGGTGCTGAGCAGGATAAATTGAGTTGAGAGAAAATAAAAATGTTTCTGACATCACAGTGACTTTTACAAGGGCATTCAGAAATCAGTACATTTCTATGTCCTGCAGGGCCTACTGAGGTAGAAATGATCTGGAGAACTTTACTCACCACTTGCTGAGGACTGCTCTACCTAATGCATATGCACCTGCAAATGCAAAAATCTCCTTTCCTCTGAAAAGTTATTGTGCACATTAAATGCAGGGGCTGCACAGCTCTAGGGTTGTGAAAAAAGGCTTTAGGCGATATAGGACACTTGAGGAACTTGGAAACCTTACCATAATTGTTACATTTTGTATTTAATGAAGGTTGAACTAGCCATTAGCTTGTATTTTCTTTTTCCTCTCTGTAAATGTCTCTTGTGGTTTGCATTATTCAGGAATCTAATTGTGTCTACTTTTGAGGTATTATCTCTTGAAAATAACAGTCAAAGCAAATGACAGAGATGTACTAAATTATTATAATAGAGGTGCTACAGAGATGCATAGAACAGAAAAAAAACCAAGGAAAAATTTATATACAATAATGATACCTGAGGAACTATTAGTATTGAAGTCTAACAAATTTATCTACTCACTGAATAGTACAGTGTTGAATAGCTTCAGGCTGTTGATACTCTTTAACTCCACAGGTGACCTGTCATTGGGTAACTGGCCTTTTAAAGGGAATTGAATTCAGCCTAACTACTGATCAACTGTTTACTTCCAAAATGCTATAGTAATTTCAGTTATTAAAGTGCAGTAATCACCTCACATTAGATGGCAAAATTAGAAAAAAAAATAGAAAAGTAAAATAAATTTAAATAAAAAATTAACACAAAATGCGGTCACCCGGCCAAAGCTGGGTAACAAATGTATTAATGAGAAAATTAATTAAGTACAGAGACATCTTTGGGCTGTAAGAGAAGTGTAGTGTAGGCGTTATCAAATCATTCAGGCTCCAACAGGGTGAACCTGAAAAGTCATCCCATGACACTTAGGAACAGCAACATCTTCAAGGCTTCCAAAACACACTGGGACTTCTTACAGCTCACTTAGGGAGAGAAGATCATTTTGGTCTGAACCTTCCTAGGTCCCTTTGCTTAGGAACAACCCTGAAAATATGTTCCACCATTTGTAGCCTCAGGGCAAAACACTTTTCCTTGAGGAAGTTTCCCATAGCTCCCTGTCTGCAAACTTCTCAAGGACTAAGCGCCAGACTGTCTCTCTACATTTTAATGTCTCGCTTCCATATTAATAGCTACAGAGTCCCAGGGAGGAAGTATCACCTGCTGAAGAAGTTTAACGACCTGAAATTCCAGCACCGCTGCTAAAATATATGCCTTGACCTACTCCCACTTAATGTTTTTCCTTTCTTCTTGCTTTCTTCTTCTGTTGCTCTCAGCTACTGCCTTTCTCTTATTAAAAGTAAGACCATTATCTCTTTATCTCAGATCTCTGTTGTTCCCAGCGTACATAATTGCCACCATCAACCCTGAATTCTCTGACTCAGAAAATGTAAGTCAGAGGCTTGAGGGAGCTCCACCTGCACTGCAGAGATCTGCCAAGGCCCCTCACCTTCCCATTCAGCACTCCCACTCTCTGCCTTCTATTTCGGTTACTGCTCCAAAGAACAGCTTGGATAATGGAAACTGTAGAAGCAGTATGGTTAGCCGCCACACTTGCCTCTGCTAGAAATCATAATTTTTATTTTTAAGCAGTGCAAAAGCTTTTCCAAAGACAAGAAAAAAAAAATCCCCAAACCAGCCAACCAGCCCCCCTTCCAACTCCCCCCTCCCCCCCAAACCACCAAAAAATTATGCTCTTTTCCATAGAAAATGAGCCTGGAACTCCTTTTTTAATGTGTGAAGGCAGCCGGTATTACTATCAGGCAGGGAGCTGGAGCTAGATGCTGGTCAGCTGTTATCAAAGGTAAGGTTGCCCAACTTTATATCTGAGAAAGAGAGGCTAGGGACTAAAGCTGCCACAACTAACTTTATCCTTTGCTTTGTCCCAAACCCCTGACCACAACAAACATAAATGAAAGTGAAAGTATCTCTTTTAGGAAGGATTCTGAAGAAGGTATTTTTTTTAATTTTTCATGTATTTTCATCTTCTGCCCAGACTGTCTCTCACTAACCTGTGCAACCTCTGCAGATGTGCTTGACAGACCTACTTCCATCAGTGTTAAAGGCATGATTTTTTTTCTCTTAAGGGAAGACTCCTCTTGAGGACCCTACTCTTAAACATCACAGGCACTTAGAATGCTGCAGATAATTTTCTTTCCTTTCCTCTCATGTCCCTGTACTCCTTTGTTCTGCCTTTGCCTTCTTGTCCAGTGCTTTCTGTGCATACTTGTATTATGTCTGGGCTCCCTCCTCTTCTTCCCTGAAAAGAGAATACCAGTCACATGCTCTTTTCCATCCTGTACAACTACAACAGAAGGTGTACTATCATCTACTATACATCCTTCTCTCTGTGTGCCAGATGCCACATCTTACAGCCCTTGAACTTTCCAAGGCAAATCAGTTTCTGCATCCCATTAACAATAGTCTCTCCCTTCTTGTCATCTCCATGCCTGCACATTGCCAGATGCTTCATGCTGTGCACCTGTGGTGCTATGAATGCCAGCCATTAAATGTGCACCCACACTACCCAAGGTAGCACCCGATCAGAACTCCACAGCGTGATCCCAGATACACTGAGTCCAGAGACAGACTGTTCTGGTACATCCTTCTGTTGTAATTACATTGTTTTGGTATTTCCACACTGATCAGTGCTATGCCAAGTGGCTAAGCCTGATTAGAGCTGGCTCAGATGCTGCATCTGGTGTCAGATCAGAACTGGCAACAGACTCATCTGACCTCTCACTGAAATGGGGATTTAGCATTATGGCAGTGATCAACTCACTTCCTTTTTTTCTTATGCTTTCCTGAAAACACACCAATTTTCACTGTCCCTGAATGATCAGGCTCCTACAAACTACTGATCATATAAATGCTGAAAAGTGGATATTGCTAGGACAGCTGAACAAACAGGAGGAGCACTCTTATAGTAGGATAAACATTACTCTCAGACATGTGTCTTAGTATTGTTTTAAGGAAATTATTATGGTTTCTCTGGAGGAACCCTGCATATCTACTGCATGATAAGGGCAGGCTCTTTGTTCTCTCAGCCCCTGCAAATGATTGGAATGAAAGAGTGTGAACAGAGCCATCACACTGAGTCCTACAGTCAGTGACTGATCTCTGCCTATCAGCTGAGCTGCACAGACACAGTGGTCTCTGGCTGAGGGACAGCATTTAGGTGTAGCTGGCCTGTGGAGGGTAGCCTAGAAAACGTGGAGGCTCCCAGGAAAGTAAATGATGCATTAAGTTTATCATTTTAAGGAAATGAACTGAAGATATAAAGAAAAGGATGTTGTTATTCCAGAGCTGGAATAGCAGAACTCTTTTTGTAACAGAGCTTAATGAAGTGGTCCTTTTTTCTTAAATAAATCATGAGACAAATTGCAAATCAGGGGCATAGGCCCTATTTGTAAACTTTAACCTGGAAACTGATCTGATACCATACACAATGCACTGGCATGTTTTCTTAGGTATTTGTAATCACTGCAGTTTTGTCCTCTATGTTAATGGTACTGAGGAGACACTAAAAATCTTCACCACTTGAAGGCAAACAGAAGATAGAGTTCTGCAAAGAGTAAAAAATATTTAATTTGTGGCTTAAAGTTTGTAAACATTTCCCTCTCCTCTCTCTGCAAGGAAAAGTGGAGATAGCAGTAGTGCCTTAGGCTGTGTCTTCAACTATAGGTATTTTAAAAAACAACTCCCCAGAAATGTCATAATTGATTTTCATCCTCCTTCAAAAGAAATTTTTTTCCCAATTAGCAAAGTAGTCTATGGCTATATTAACAAGAAAAAGAGTGTAATTAGAGCAGATCTGTACCTTGAAACAACTAGTCATGGGGACCAGGTATTAACACACATTTTGGGGGTTTTACCTAGTCTGTTCCTGGAGACTGAATGTTTGGTATCAGATGGAGGATGTCAGGTGTGCTCGTGGAGTGCACACTTCAGCTTAGGTCCATTCAGAGGGAGTCCAGCCCATGCACTCAAGATAATTCTGTAACACACAACAAGTGCAGAACTGGGGATAACACAAAACTGTGCTCTTGATCACGACCAAACTGCTAATGCAGAGGTGCACTGTAGATGCACCTCCAAATTGTCATGGAATTTTTTTATCAGTGTTTGAAACCCAGGGATTATGTTTCTGATGACAAAATTATGTCTAAGTTATCTTTTATGCTAACCCAGATGGATGTATAATGCTTTACTTCAGAGCAGTTCTGTCCATCTTCTTTATTCTGTCAGCCTTATAATGGAATTATACAGTTACAACATAACAAAATTTTCATCTTTAAGGATAATTTATGGTCTATTGCTAACAATACAGAAGAAGGAATACAATCTAGCCCATTTACTTTGATTCTACAAAGGTAAATACGATGGTTTTGTCTCCAAATGTAATCAATATGACAGAGTATATGAAGTGGATCCACTGAGTAAAGAAATTGCTATTTTAATGTATCCATACCTAACAGATGAAGAGCCATATGTCCACCTGAAAGCATTTTAGTAAAATTTTCAAAACTTGCTACCAGGGTTTCATCTACATTTGTGAGGCCGAGATCTAACCACTTTTTGTTATTGCATCAATTAACACTGTAAAGTGCTAATAGCAATTTCAGGTTTTCCTAAGGTGTTCTCATATAGAGAAAAGACAATAATTCACTTTTGTTAATTTGAAATTCTGAGGGAGAAAAGGGTAAAGATTACAATATTATCTTTCTTTTCTCATGTATGTAGAATGCAAAACAATCACTTGTTCTTAAACATTAATTTTCTAAAATGGTAAAGTATTAAGATAAAAGTTCACAATTACATAATTACATATATTATTATTATTAGAAATAATACATATTCAAAGATCAGAATGGTTTATATTATTAAAAAAATAAACTAGAAAATATAATTACATAGACTATTTTTTAAAGTCCTGAAAAATATGAAAAATCCAAATAACTTTGTGAAAAGAAAGATATTTTTTCTACTTCCTTGAATAAGCAATGCTTAATAACCAGAAAATAACTACTCTTCCACATTGTGTCATTTTCTACATGACCTCCAGGCTGCTAAATCTCCTAGTCCAAGGTCAGGCTATTGTCCAAAACAATTTCTGTCAGCTGTTTGAAAAAACCTCAATCAGCAGATATTTTGATCTTGGAGTGAAATATTCTTGCAAGCAAGTGCGAAACTAGTAAGAACAGAAAATGGAAGCAATGGTGTCAAACAGTTTCAAAATTCATACTGTAATGCAGTAAGAAAAGGCCTGAACAGAAATGCATTTATCTAAAAATATTGGAGAGCATCACCAGGTTATTTTAGGTGTCCTTTTGTTGCCAATAGTTAATTCCTAGAAGAGTCTATTTTGATCCTGTGAGTACTCCCAGACCAAATGCACAACAGAGAAAGAGTCATGATAAAGATGCATTTGGCTACTCAGGAGTTATATATACAAACAATAGTGTAATTTCCTCAGGATCATTTCTATCTACAGCATTTGCAGCAGCTCAGAATTATAAACAGCAAATGTGCGTCAGGAGAATATGAATAAAAATGCACTGTCATACTTGGCTTCAGGAGAATTTGGGAAGATCTTCAGAACTAATTTATTTCTTGGAATAGGCTATACTTTCTCTCATTTAATATTTGTCTTGAGAATATTTATGAAATGAAGAAAATGTATTTTAAACAAAACATGCCATCACTTCTATTTCCAAAGTCAAATCTAAGACTAGGTGCCTATGTAGCAATCGGCTTAAGCTGAATGTAGCTAAAATAGAAATGATTTCCACACTCCATCTCTGCTACTTCACATTCCATAGAAAAAATCCTATCTTGGCCATCTCTGCACAATAAACTGGATGTTGTCTTTAGCTAAGGACTCTCTCTAGCTTTTTTATACATACATCTAAGTGCTCCATGTTTTTAGTGTGTTTGTAAGATGCACCTTCCATGCACATCACTAAAAATCTTGTGCATACTTTCACTTTTTCATGATTGGAAGGGATTTACAGGGCTTTTTTGCAAGACATCTTTATTATTGCTCTAAATTAGCCTTAGGTGTAGCTTCTTCATCAGAAGGACCCCTACAGCTTCCTGAGATTTGAGACAAGATCTTTAAGTGAGACACGAACTTTCCTCCATGGTCTGCCTAGTGAACTGAAAATAGTACATTTGCAGATGAAATGTTTGCAGGTTCCTGGAAGTCTTTGCAAAATAACCTCATTATCAGTTGATGTCTATTTGAATAGAATTTACTTGTGGGATAAAGTATAGCTTTAAAAAAATTAAGAAAATAACATGAACTGTAGGCAAACTCTCCTTGAAGCAATATTTTTGGGAAGTTGCTCATGGACTTTCATATTTCTTACTGCTACCTTTGGTACTTAAGTCCATAATGAAGATCTCAGAATCTGTCATGTTTCAGTTTAAACCTCTTACAAACTCAAGCAGCTATATAAAACCCCTGCTGTATCTCCCTCCCCAAAGACTGCTTAACCCACTCAATGCATAACGATACAACTTGAGTGGGTGAGTCAAATCTCACAGATTGTTCACACAAATATTACACACTCCTACACTTTCTTTGCAAAAATCAGCTGAACAAGATCACGTCTCCCAGATTTCTCCTGTTTTCTGCAAGTCAACTGAGATTAATTTATCTGCCTAAGAATATTTTCCTAATGATAAGAGAAAACTGAGAAAACTTTTTTGTGAGCAGTCACACTCAGATTTTAAAAGAAAAAAACCCCAAACTTTTATATATTATAACCTTGAAAGTTCTCACTTCATCTTTAGAGTTTGGCACTGAAGCCTTTCATATAAATACAATGAAAACACAGAGAGAACTGTCACCCCAAGCTTGAATGCAGCTCAGTAAGAACCTGGCACTGGCACAGTTCTCAGTCATTGCAGTTCTTTCTTGTGTTGATCACTCTTTTCCCTTCCTCTTAAAACACTGACGAACTACATCAGAAAGGAAGCCAAGAACCATTTTCAAGTAAAAACTCAGCATTTTCCTCCTCTTAGCATTCACTTGCATTAAAACTGTACCAGATCTGCTTTCATCATATATTAAAAGACCATCAACTGATTGTCAAAAGACACACATGCTTCAGCTACTTTGTTAATCTGTGTCCCAGAGTTCAGAGACCATGCCATTGTCTGACAAATTTTGTATACTGCTCACTGACAGGAAGAGTACTGAAATATTTTACAAATATGTGTCACTGTCTCAGTAAAGGGCTTGAACTGCTGCTTTGTTTGAAAAGCTGTATGGTGTCCATAAGCCATTCCCACCATCTTTTCACATTTCCCTGCCTTTGCAATCAGGCATGTATCTTCCTAGTTTGGGATATGTTTCTTCATGGTACAGCAAAAAAAAAAAAAATGCTCTCAAAGCACGACAGTGTATCTCTCATCTCCGTGCTAACTTTCCTATGGGAAGGTAGAAAATAGCCCTTAGGTAAGGATAGGAATCCACAAATTTTGATTGAATGTAAAGGCAAATTTAAGTAAGGCATCTGATACTTTCAGTAAGCCACCAGCTCTACCAAAAACATCCCAGAAGCAAGCAAGGAAATGCTGAATATAATCTCTCAAGGCTGCCCATAAAGGTCCAGTATTCCCATATGTGTCTTATTAACTGTAGGTATAGACAAGTGCTACAGGAGGTGACAACAAGGAGCTTGCAGGTCTGCTGGGCCTCTCTGCTTCCTGTACAGTTAGTTATTTGGAAGCTACATTAATTCTAGCATGTGTTTTGCCCCTTCTAAGCTCAGTACAAGTTCTTCTTTTCCCCCCTGCCACTGGACAACTTCTTCACATTTATAAAGTGCCAGTTCTCCTGGCATTCAGCAGCTTAGTTCACTTCTTCCAGCTGTCTGATGGCTTTTTATGGAGCTTTATCAGGTAATTTAGAGCTATTCCTTTGTATTATATATGACTCCCCTATAGCATGTGAATAGCAAATGCTGTACCGTCATATCAGACGTTGTGTTTCCTTGACCTTGTTTTGCTTGACTAACTCACAAACTGAATTTCTCCATAGGAATCACTACACACCTACTGTGGCTTCTTTCTCTAGGTTTTCTTCTATTTTTTGAATCCAACAATTCACTCCTACTCAAATGGGAATACCTACCCGAAGTGGATTCCCACTGGCTCTTAGGACCAGGCAGGCATACTGCAAGTAGAGTAAAAATCCAGATCCCAGTTCTGAATTTGCAGTACATAAATGTGTTAAGCATTATTTTAAATTCTCTTCATTAGCCTATCAGCCTGCGATACTAAGTGATGGCAGAGGATCATTTCAGCTCAGAATATTTTTCCTGAAAGCATCAAGGAAGAGATGACATAAATGTAGCTCTTTCAAATCTCTAGGGACTGTCAAGTTACCCTGCAGAAGTCTGGTAATACAGCATCCATGACTGCCTCTTGTCTCTGAATATCAAACAGCAAAGCAAGCACCATAATTCAGGTGTATATTTGCTACAAGCATCCTAGAAAGGAATCTGAGCATGCATCTCAGAATTATCCAAAGGAAACAAACTTTGATTGATGTACTAGATAGGGCTCAGCAGACGTTACCTCAGCCCCTGTACCCAGATATCTCTGCACACTCTTCCTGCCCAACTCTGCTGTGATCATACAGAGTTTCCCCTCTTTGTTTGCTCTTAGTAACCACTGCTGTTCACACAAGTGGAACAGACACACGAAAAATAAGCAGGCAGCTTGATGAGTTAACAGCAAGGTTTTCCTCCTTTCCAGCTCAAGCATACTCTTGGCCCCATAGCCATGAGAGCAGACATTTCCTATATGGGTTTTTACTAAGTTAACTCTTTGTGGGTGCTTCTCTTCCATCTGACCTGGTGGTATTAAAGCACAGGTTGCTATATCCTCTCTGCTTGGGTCAGGGGATTTACCTAAATTCCATTTCTTGGGATCCTGTCCATGCCAATGCTCCATAATCTATCCTACTTTCTCCCTAATGTTACTGTAATTTGAATTACTATCTAAATGTTCACCTACCAATGCTGAATAAATCATTAGCCTTCCAATCAACAGATCACTTTTTTTTGGGGTGTAGGGACCCTAATGTAATGTAATTCAAAGAATTGCTATAAAATTTGCAAGTCACACATGTATGCTCCATCTTTTGAGGAAATTATCCTATCACGGTTGCAACTTCAGTAGCCATCACTTTCTTACTGTTTTGTATACACCAAGCTTTTCTCTGTAAAGACCAGGTTATACAAGCTGAATGCTTCTGAAGAATCTATACTCCTTCTGAAGTTACAAAGTTCTAATCATTTATCTATAAACCTTTCTGACTTTTGGACCAAATTAAATGTTCAACACACTAAATGTTAGATGGAGGCTATCTGAAATTTAAACACCAGTCTTCCCCAGAACAGTATAATAGGAATTAATATTGTAAGCATCCAAAATTGAAATAGCGTACACACCATAGTGTTTGTAGCAGTATAGTTCCTTGCTATGGTCCACCCTGGGTGCTGAGGGGGTCAGAACTGCCCTCCATACATTAAACCTCCACCTAGCAGGGAATGCATACTTTGTTCCTGTTGAACTCTGACCCAGGAATTTTAGACTAAACACTCCTCATGAGCTGGCTGACCAGCTACGCCCTGGTTCACCTCCTAGTGGTTAAAGCTTTATCTTTACACAGTTCTGCAATCTTGCCCTTTGGGGAATGGCTATCCTCCCTTTCTCTTATTGTTTTCCTTGACTCAGTTTGTTTCTGTGGCTGAAAAGCTAATCCAGATTGCAAATGTTATGTTCATTCCACCATCTGCTACCCAAATATTAGAGATATGTAAAGTTTTACTCAGCAGTCTTGCTTCCAGTCTCTCAAGTTCCCCTTGAAGCTTCTAGGCACTGTTGGTTTGAGAGCAGCACTCTCTGCATTCCATGAATGTGAATATCAGCCCTTGGGGAAGCAGCTCCATCTAGTGAGGCAAACTAGCTCAGAACTTCATAGGGACTTGAAACAGATGCCACCAGCAATACTTCCAGCGTCACAGGCCACCTTTCCCAAGAGGCCAATGTCTTATTAGTCATCTGGTATCCATCACAGGGAGTTCTTTGGTTAACATGGCAAAACATAGGCAAAAACTTTAAATGCTGCAGTAGTTGCTCTCCAAGCCAAGTTCTCACATTTTGTTCTGTAAAATTTGTCTCTGAACACAGTGATTTCTAAATCCTTGCATCAAAACCTTTTTGCCATGTCTTTTCATTGCAAGACTTCATCTTCTACCTCCTCCACAGGTATCTGAGGAACCCACTCCCTCTTGTGCTTTGTCTAAATTTGCTCCCACCTAAATGCATAGCCATTGTCACTGGATCTTACCATAGTCACACAATACCTGTTGGGCAATGGATCCACACAACTCCCAGCAGGTAACAATACAAAATCAATGTGTAAAATGAGTCAGATACGTTAGTCATAAATTAATCATATTTTTGCATATTCACATTTTTCCACAGAAGAATAGTATCTAAATGATTCCCATGTCATTTCTTTGGCCTTGCTAATGCAGTATTTTCTGATTCCAGTAATTCAGCATGCTAATGCTGTGTGTCTCCAACTATTGGAAGGATAGCTCTTTTGCTGTCATCTATGTATTACCTGGATGTACTTTTCACGTGTTTCTTTGCTTTGCCCATCTCTATTGATCCTTTTCCACTCACTGTCAAGAAACTGCCTCCAAAGGTCCTGGTTGCCAGGACTCTCTGCTCACTTACCACATTCACTTTCATGTTTTCAGTTCAGCCGTCCCTTACACTCATCCTGACAAACACAGCAACAGAGTCAGTTTCCTTCACATCCCTCCCAAACCACAGTGCCTGTCAAGACCTTCAAAACACACAGGTTTGCTGTGGCCACCTCCCGTAACATAAATACGCTCTGGTAGTCTCCTAGTTTGCCACATTTTATTTTTTTTAATAGACAAACATAACGATTTAGAGGATAAGCAGACTTTCTTCATCCCTGGTGAGGAGGCTGAGGAAAAGCCGCGCCAGGCGGCACCTCCCGGCCTGTCCAGGCGTGGCCCCGCGGGGCCGCTGCCCGCGGCCGTTGCCCGGAGACAGGGACGCGCCTGAGCCGGGCCGAGCATG
>VZRX01012275.1:0-55605 GCA_013398075.1 Notiomystis cincta
CGCAGCCGCTCCACCGGCCGGGGCTGGCGACCTCACCTCCAGCACCGCAGGAGCTGCTGGCCGGAACACCTTGTCCTGGCGAGAGCCGCACCGCCGGGCTGGTGGGCGGCCGGGCTGGGTTTACAGCAGTACAGAAGGAAACGGATCCTCTGCGGGCTCTGGGCCTGTCGGGACCAAAGGGACTGTTTGGCCCAGGGGCTCCCTCACAGCCCAGGCGCTTCTCCAGGCTGTAAAGGGTCGTTACTGTACCGGGGCATCCTTGTAAATCCCAGAATCCCAGAGTTCATTAGACTGGAAAAGACCTCTGAGGTCATCGAGTCCAGCTGTATCTTGCAGCTCTTTCTGCTCCCGAAAAATGAATAATCCACATTGTGTGTTCTGGAGTAAAGAAGGCTATGCATTCAGTGGGTCATAGCAGCTTCACAGAAAACTGCTTGTGTAGAGTATTTCCTTCTACAATTTCAAGCAGAATAAGGGGGTGAGGGAAGGAGAAGGTGCTCTAGAGATCTTGGTTTAAGGTGTGGAAGGTCTTAATCCACAAATACTGCTCTAGCCTGGATGGCAACAGTGTGTAGGGACTGCAGTTTTACACTGATACCAGGGAAGTTCCCTCACAGGACAGCTTTGCCTGGATAATTTGGGAGATTTTAGGCAGTGGGAGTGTAAAAGCATTTGGACAAGTTGAGTTTCCATCCTTCCCTCACCAGGTCATGGCAAGCACTGTAGCTCATTGCCCTCCAAGGTGACTCCTGATGCAGAGCTGAGGAACAGCAAACCAGCACCTGCTCTCCCTGTGTGATTGAGCTCCATGGTACCAAAATCTGTGAGCCCCTCTCCAGCTTGTCTGTGCTATGACCTTCCACGTCAGCCCAGAAGGAGCTGGCAGAAGAACAGGCGTACTGAGCTGCCCAACATCACAGAACCTCCTGTGAGTAATGCAGCTGCAGCCTCCTCTGCAACACTGGTCAAAACAACAAAAATAGGGATTTTGTTTCATTGTGATACCAACGTATCACCTCTTGTCTTTCCCGAAGTTGTTTCTGAATGTCCACTAAACTGTTAAAAAAAAAAAAAAATTAGAAGAAAAAGTCTGTCAAATGCTGCCTGGAGTGAACAGGCTCCAGGAGGTCTCTCTGGGGATCCTGGGACAAATTAAACAGCCAAGTCAGTGATGGCATGAGGCTGTGCTGTGAGAGAGCGCTGTGAAACTCATTCCAAGAGTGAAAGCCAGACTGATGTGAGTGATGTGGTATTTCATGGGGATGTAAAATTAGGATACATGCAGAGAGCCAGTTTCTCTGCTGACTTAATCTAATGCCATTCCAGTAATCTCAGAAAATTGCACTGATTTATACAAGAAGTGACATGGATCCTGGAATGATAAGAACAGGATTTCAGCAGAAGCAAGTCAAGGGGACAGTAGAGTAAACTGATGTTTACATAAATCTACAATAGTGTCCATAATAAACATAGGATCAGTTCTGCCTGTGAGAAAATGTAAAAGCTTTTGGAATCAGCTTTGGATGTTAGACTGGCACCAGCGGAAAAATGGTAACATCTACCCCTTTTCTTACTAATTTTAACTTGCTATGCAGCTTAAACCCCAACTCTCATCACAGCTTGTTTGACCATTTAGCATTTTTTGGGTTGTATTAACACATTTCTAAGTAGAATCCAAGTTTATCCACTATGTTTTAGAAGAAAATAAGGAAAAGAAAAGCTTTTTTGTATGCTTGAGAAAACTGAAATGACTACTGCGAATCTAGCATGCATATTATACATTACTGTAAACCATCTTTTTGGAAATAATTATTAAAACATATTTTTATTATTATAGATTGTTTGATTTCTTTTGCTGCTGAAGGTATGTTTCCCAGTCTGTTGTCTGAAAGAAACTCATGATAAAATGGGCAAATTGACAGGAAAATAAGACCTAATGATGGAGAGAATCCAAATGGAAAGCCTGCTGCAATTTGACAAAGATCCACCAGAATTACTGGACACATTACAAACACCACCAATGCTTGCAATTTCAACCAAAGTCATAAAATACTTTAAAGGGCTATTGAAAATTCATTGTATAGCTAAACAGAATGCAATTATACCATCCTGTGTTGTTTGGGATTTTATTATTCAGTTTGCCTCACTAATGCATATGCAGTCGTTTATTTAAGCTCAAATATCAGTAAACTTCATCTTTTGCCCAGGATTTTTTTTCTGGGCAGTTACTGTGCAGTGGAATGAAGTGGGGCAGCCAGAACCACATGGTCCCAGGCGTTCTCTTCTGTTTAAGTAAAATAAAGTGCTCTCAGTAGGCTGTCAGGAAAACTAAAAAGAAAAATATGCAACTGCAGCAGTCGTGGTTGCAGATGAAACTGTGTGTGTATGCGTGTGTATGTGAGCATGTACTGACCTAAGTGCGGCATGTTTAGTTCTGTAGAGAGCTTTCCTGCTACTCTGTAACAAGCAAGTGCTTCACGTTGGGCACTGGAAGTTCCCTGACGGCAGAAAACAGAAGCCTTCCCAAGTCACTTTTAAAAATATGTCAATTCCTAATCCTTTTAAATGAGAAATGTTTTTGTCATCGGGGAAATACAAGTTCTCTTATATTTGCTGGGTTTGGGACCATAAAATCCATAGTGCCCTTGGCAGATGTTTATTCCAAGAGAAGGCAAGAAATGTAATTACTGTTTTTCCTTTGGGTTTTGTTGTGATGACATGAGCATCCATAAGTAGTTTAATATCCATTTATTCTGTAATGTTCTTGGTAGTTACGGTGGGATATGCTGAATCATCTGATCCTTTGGCCTCCTTGCCATCTTATTTTACCCAAATGGCTCCTTGTTTTTAAAGCTGTTCTAGACCATCTCTCCCTTTTTGCCCTTGTTCCTCATGAGAGGGGTGCTGATTCTATGCTGCTGCAGGCAGTATATTGCAACTCATCCACTTGTGTGGATAACGAAGCAGAGTATGGAAAAGTTGGGGTGCACTGGGTCTTAGTAGGAATGCCAGATAACATGCAGTGGTGCCTGACTTCTGTATCCTGAAGTCTCCCATGCAATAGGCAAAACTAGTATTTCTCTCTGTTTATGACTCAAACCCTGCTTGTTTTCAACAAGCATTCCTCATTTCAGCTTTTCAAAGCCGTGAGGACTGTTGACCTACTTTTCAGGTGGGAGAAAGAGACACAGTGGCAGCAAGCTGGTTTGCAATATACTGTAAAATTACTTCCCTCCACAAGTGCATAAATGCTTATTTACATTCAAATGTGACCGGCCTTCCAAATCTGAGAATCTCCTTTGATTCCTCAGATGTTGATTTTTAGAATGATGGTCACAGATTCAGGGGAATGCAGCATTTGCTTCTGTAAAACAGACCTTCAATGTGTCTTTTTTTCCCCTGCTTATTTGAAAGCAGATTTTTTTTGTTGTTTCTCCAGACTCGTGTTTTGGGGGGTTAAGACAAGGGCTTGGATATATATGTGCTCCTTCAGCCTTCAGGCCAAGATGATTTTAACCGCGGCACATTTATGAGACCTGTGGGTGCGATCGAGGAGCAGGTTTTCAGAATCAATTAACCGAAGCCGTGGTGTGCTGGAAAGGGAGGCAGAGATCGGAGCGGAGTCTGCATGGCTGATTCTGTTTGGAAAGGCCTCTGCTGCAGAGGATCAGCAGCCTGTCTGTGTTCGCTGCCTCTCACTTCAGTGTCACCCCATCCGTGGAGAAGTCAGTCTGGAACGCAGAAGCCTCTTTCTCAGATTTCCCTCTGACATCCAGTACTGAATGTACCTTCTGTGTCTGAACTGAAAATTTCATCACCTTTTTCATTCTTCGGATTTCATTCTCCCTGTTTCATTCGTTACATAAAGCAGAAAGCACAGGCAAGGAAACGCAGCCAGAAGGTCCCTCAGTGTGGAAGGGGGCTGGGATGTTGTTCAAGACAATTACTCTGGGAGACTGTGTAGCTATGCAATTGTGAAGCCAGAGAAGGAGCCCTGGGGAATTACATCAGCTTTTTTTTTTTTTTTTTCTCCTTCCTAAGGGGAAAAATCTTGAATAGGGTTATGAGCTGTCTATCTAATCAGCACTGCCCTAGTTCACAGCAAAGCATGCAGAATGAAACAAGAGCAGAGCACACACAGCTTCTGCAACAAGCTGTTTTCAAAAACCAAGGCACATAATTTCCTCTGAAGCCCTAAAGAATGGAAAGGATAATACAAAATGCAGGCTTTTTCCTGGTAATCCTCTCTGTGTATACTCTGCTTCACCTTCAATCTCCCTTTGTCTCCTCGCAGTCATTCATGACTCAGCACTGCCTTTCATAAAACCCCTGTGCCTCTCTTGAACGCGCTGACAGCCTCACACTCCTCTTGCAGGGCTGCAGATCTGATGCCTTTGTCTGTCCATATAACCTGACTCATCCCTTCTTGGACACTGGCCTTTGCCACTCACTTCCTGACAGAACAAAGTACCACACTGGGTCAAAAAAAAAAAAAAAATTCCCCTCAAGGCCATGAATGGTGTAGGATTACTCAGCTAATTGCAAAGCCAGCTCAGCGGCAGGTTTCAGCCACACCGGGAGCTGGTACCTCCCGGCCGTGTCTCCCAGGGCCCTCCATGAGAGCTGCTTGCTGGACGGCGCTCCAGCCCCTGCTGAAAGCTCCTTCCCGCTTCTTTCGGCCCTGTGCCACCCGCACAGCTGCAGGAAAATGCCCCAGACCCCTTCACCTCTCCCGCTGGGTAGTGGCAGCACCCACTGCTAGTACTTTCTAATGCTGCCACATCACTTGGAGCGCTGTCTCCGCAGGGCAGGCATTTTGCTTCTTTTTGTGAGTACCCAGCACCTCCCCCCCAACCTGTGACAATAAGGAAAGATTTAAGCAGTCGCCAGACTAATGGTTCTGACATGCAGACAAAATGAAATAGCTCAGAGTGGAGCTGGCAACCAGGAAACTTCAGAAACAAATTGATCTGGCAAGGAGTTTTCATTATGCTTCAGGGAACAGGTTGGTCTGACAAAAATAGAAGTTGGCAAATAGATTACGTCTTGGAAAACGGCACACCGAGGTGGTGCAGTGAGATGTGGCGTGGTGTCTGATCTGGCTCCAGGAGCTGGGGTTGGCTGGTTCGGGAGGAATGAGGAGACCGAGCTCTTTCTGGAGCAGAGCTTTTGTCATTTGTGTGTCTCATAAAGCACCGTGCCCGCTTGCGGCTTTCTCCTGCGGCTCCTGTCGCAGTCCGGAGGCTCTGCCAGTGCTCATCATCCTTGACTTTCTGCAACTTGTTCTGCTCCCACTCGACACAGCCATGGTGTCTGTGTGCCTCCGACCTTTCCTGGGCTGCTGCTGTTCCTCAGCTCCCTTCCTGAGTGTGCTCAGGGAAGGTGAGGAGCCCTGGAGGAGATTTTGCCCTAATTGCCCAGTTGTGGTAGCTGCTGTCACAGGTGCCATATGTTTTTATACCTGCAAAGAATCCAAATGCTTAATGCCAGGAGAGAAGAAACTGTTTATAACCTGATGTAAAAACCTCTAGTATTGTTGATGGGAATACCAGGCCTCCAGAATGGTTAGAAGATTTTTGCTATTCATTAAAATATTTTGCCATCAGTATAAAACACGCAAACCATTCATTCTCTTAAAAAAAAAAATTTCCCCTTACATGTCTAGCAATTACAAATAATTTTTCTGTCTCCACCTGTGAGTATGTTTCTAAAAAGTAGCCCGTTCTTTCTGTAAATTCTTCTTGTCAGCTCTCTCATTTTTCTTTTTTTTTTTTGGAATAATTCATCTTTCAGTCACTCATTGTTCCCTTACAGGGCCTCCCTATATGTCTGCACTTTTTTTCTTAAGGAAAGGTATTCTCCATACCCTGTGTTGATGCTTGTGTAAGAGTAATAACTTGTTACTATTTTGTAGCAGTATAGATGAAGGGTTTTTAAAAAAAATTAGCCAGTATGTTTTTTTCCCACAGAGTAAGTACCATCAGTGGGATGATTTAGCTAAAGGCTATAAAAAGAGTAAGTCTGGGTCTCGAAAGTTGGTCAGAATTCCTTGGGTATTCTGTGGGAAATGTGCTAAGTACTTATGTCATGGCACAGTGCAGACATTTTCCTGCGTATCTAAAGATGGAAAAATAGGAAATAAAAAAAAATTACTACAGAAATATTACCTTGCTTGTCTTTTACTGTGGTCATAATGATGTACCTCAGTTAACGTTAATGCACTGTAATAAAAATTTTGGCACATCACAGTCAATGCATTGCTGCAGGTCCATTATTCATAGTTTGGGAAGGAAGCCCTGTGGGCCCTTATACTTTCCTGCTAGGATAAGAATTTACTTTTCCAGGAGAATAGGCATTCACAAGGATGACAGATGAGTAGTATGGTAGTTCAAAGGCTATATATAGAGCTCTTGAAATTTTTTCCTTTTTTCCTTTTCTTACTGTCTTCCTGACAATTTTGTGGTTTCCTGCTAGCAATCCATCTGCTGCACTTTAAGTTAAGGTAATGTATAAATCTTGCAGTAGTTATGAAACCATTACAAGGGAAAGGTTTCTTTTTGATTTTGTGTGCTATGAAACTGTTTGGAAAGTGCATGGATGAAAATGCCTAACAAGTAATGATGACAAGCTGTTCTAGCAATAAACACAAGCACACTATTCTGTCAGGAAGGCTTCACAAAATGTACTTCAGTTGTGTGCAGTGTTAGTAGTGAATCGTCCAGGTCAATGACATCTGGATTCTTTTGTTTTACAAATGCTGTGTAATCCAATCATATTTCAGAAAACTTCACACAGTTTTTCCCCAAACCACAGTTTCTAGAATTCCTCATCAATTTGGGATTGATGAATCTAAATAGCTTTGCATGACTGGAGAGAAAATATGCCACTTTTTTCCTTTCTTAAAAATGCTTATTCATTGTTTTAGTGAAAATCAAGCTGAATTACTCCTAACCGGTGTATTGATTATATTTAAAGGGTTTGTCATACAGACTTTTCTAGGTCTAGAGATTCCTAATGTATTGCATGCCACAGTTTAATTCAAAATTTACTGGGCAGTGTGTGAAAACAGATCAAGTTAGCATATAAAAAGTCATTGGTTCAACATCAACTTTGATGGGTAACTAAAAAACAATTATGTACTTGCAGTCTGTCAGTCTCAAACCAGGTTAAAATTAAATAGCTTGAAAAATGCCTTATGACCTTATGAGCATAAATTACTATGAGTTATGAGGGCTGCAGTATGATTTAGAGTTTGAAAGACATTGATAAAGCTTGATGGAAAGACGTATATTTTATAAGATGGCTCTGCCTTCTGTCAGTCTTAAAGCCGATCTGAAGTATCACTGAATCAAAAAATAAAAAAGGAACTCTCCATATTCTGTCCCTTCCAATTTTTCTTCCTTTTTCCCTTCCCATTTTCCTGTTTCCTGTTTCTGTTTTTCTTCAACGAAAGTGAAGGAATTGCTTTTTATGTAAAAAGGAGTATGTCCTTCTTCGTCCCTGACCTAAATCAAGACCAGTAAAGGTTTGTCTGAGTTATTTTCTGTAATATTAGTGGATACAGTATAGATGGAGGGTGAACAGATGAGAGGGGAATGAACAGTCAAGCTATTCCTGCAGTGAACTCCACCAGCTGAGAACTGAGTGAGCTGAGGACTCTTTCCATTCTTAAACCACCTTTCCTGAGGGAAAAATAAAAGAAAAAGGCATACAATATTTTAACAGCCATGCATGTTTTAAAATGATTGACTTTGACTATTTTCTATATTCCAATTGTTCATTACTCAGATCTTATGGAGATACAAAGGAAGTGTTTTGTCTCTATGCTGTCTCTTTTGGAGGTTTTACAAGCCTGTTCTTTGCAATATCACTATCATTTTCGTATAGCTGGGGAAAACATTCCAATTTCCTTTCCCTTAAAATTTTAAAGGTATATTTTTCAGAAGAGTGAATTTGTGTTCAGTCATAGGGGAAAAAGAGCCTGAAATGTTATACTTTCATGAAAATGTGAAGAAGAGAATTTTTTTCATTTTGATTCTCCTGAAATTTCTCAGGCAAATCTCATTGTGTGATTACTGCTACTAACAAATGATTGAAGCAATATGAAAAGAATAAGGCAGGAGAGGAAGGGAGGAAAAGGAGGCGGCTGATTCTGAATGTGAAAACTTTATTTGCACACACATGAACAATCAGCAGCTTTGAGAAAAGAATGCAGAAAATAGCACACACACATTTTTTACATTTCTGTATGCATAATGGCTCTCTGAACAAATCAACCAATTTGGTAATTTTTCTCCACAGAGGATTTGTTACAGTTGTAAAGAGGCAGCATTTTGAATGACACTATGTTTTTTCTTCTTTCGGCTTAGTGCTCATGAGATGAAGTTGACAGAAAGGGGATTTTTTTTCTTGTAGTCATCCAGCACTCAGCATGATGCAAGGCTGGTTTTGAGGGAAGAGAAGTTGTCTTGTTTCCTGCAAAGCATCCACAGCTCAGGCACAAGATTGGTTAAATGTGGTTCCACTGACAGAATAAGTCCATAAATGGGAGACATGAGTGAGCAGAGGTAGAAGTAGAGCAACACATTCTGCTGCTCTTGTGCTGTCAGGAGCAGGTCAGCCCTCACCAACCCATTTCTGCCTCTTGATCATCATGCCCACAGACCTGGAGGTTGATCCAAATGGCAGTGGCTTGGTGGCAGTGCCCTCTCTCACATTTAGCACACATCAGCTTCCCCTCAGGTCTTAGAGGTGCTTAGAGGTGGGCCAACAGCACTCCTCCAGGAGCTGGTCCCTGTTTGCACTTTGTCCTGCAAGCTGGATGACAGCTGGCAATTAGCAGAAAAGGCAGTGGCGTGGTGAATTATAGTCAATGAATTTTGCAGCAATGTTTGAATCACTGGACTCAGCAAAGAGAGTTGAATGCTGGGCAGTGATCATCCATATAGCAGCATGTTAAAATCATTAATAAGAGGTGATGAAGATCAGGATTATGTCTGCGTGGGGTTTTTGTTTGTATTCATTTGTCTTCTGAAGAAGCTTCATTATTTTTGCCAGTATTGATGTTGCTTTGTCACTGGTGGTGGTGGGGTGGCTGATGTAGTTTTATAAAGGCTTTTTGGCTTTTACAATTTCTATGAACAAGCATAGGCACAGGCACTGTTTAATGTCAGTGGTTCAATATTTGCAGCCTGCATATTAAATGTAAGCTCAAAGAAAAAGATTATTGAGAATAAGAGTTAAAATTCCCTATCTATATTCCTCTTTTGCTGGAGGAAAAACCTCCTTGGAAAGACATCCAAAAATCCCCTCATGAATATTTGCATATGTGCTTATGTGAGTGCCTCTGTGTACAGAGGTGTATCCACTTGCCAGACAGATTCTTGCTTCCTCCTCTTTAGGTTGGGAGTTTGTGGAGACTGAGATGATTGTTCATTAAATTCATAAGGAAGTCTTTTGTAAAGACTCTTCCTCAACCTGTTGTGGACCTTTGCAAAATTAGCCCATGAGATTGACCTTTGGAAGTTTCTTCTAGGGAAGGGTCAAGGCTGGAGGAGGCGAGGATGTGCCTGTGTGTGATGCAGGTGCAGCACCAGAGCTGAGATCTCTCATCGGGGGCAGGTTTCCCTCTGTTTGTTTCTGCTCACCTGGATTTGCAGCAGGACCTGGACCACCTGTACATGTGTAGTGAGGTGCAGCTGGCTGCTGTGTAGGACACTCTCCTCTCAGCAGGGATGCACTTGGAATCCTGTTGAGTGTCTGTGGAAGGCTGTGCTAGACAGGCACCTTTTGCTGTCACTTGCCTGTGACAGGGTCATGCTGTAGGTCCAAGGAAGCCCATGAGCTATGCTCCCAGTTACAGCACCCTGTTTCAGCATGTCAAAGGACAGGCCATGATTTTTCGTGTTGACACCTTCCTAGGCATCCAGGTAAGCCCCGGGCACTTTGGGATGTTATTTTTTGATAATTGAGTGTGACAGTTTCTTCTTGGCCACAGTCCTTGCAAGGAGTGAGATCAAAGGCCTCTCACTGGGCTGCTCTGGCTGCATTGCATCCCTGGTTTTCCACTCTCCTGTAAGAGTGTCTTTATTTAGAGCAGGTGAAGATGTAAAAATCCATTATAGTTTCAGTGAAATTTATCTGTATTCACATAGCTACTTTATATATTGTCAAATAGACAGCATATTTTGCAATTGCTGCAATGGTATGCAGAGTTAGGAACTATGTGGTTCAAATAAAATGAGTTAATATTTGCCTTTGTTTAAAAGTGCAGTGTTGCTATTGGGATGCAGTTAGAGATGCATGCATCTCCAGAGGGAATCTAACCTTTAATTTTAAAATGCTTTCTACACAATATTTTAGGTCCTCTCTATTGATTTATCTAGAATGGTAAAAAATAATATAATGCCGTGTTAGATCCAACAAGTAATCTTTATTTTGAAATTCATTATATTGTGGTGAAGACACATGGTACTGTAGTGGTATATAGCAGAAAAAATCTGTATTATGCAAAATGTGTTGTGAAGGGTGGACGCTAAGAATACCAAACACTTTCTGCTGTAATTCCTGTCATGACAAAAATCTCTCTAACTGATGATGTTGGATAAATATTTAAAGCTGAAACATTTTCCATGGAAAGATGCAGACTCAGTGGCATGAAAATAGTCTATGGACTTGCGAGACTTTGTTGAATTTCATGTTGAAGAAAATCCAACACATGCCAAAATAATCTCAATACTTTGCCTCGACTTTCAAAATGAAACTCCCAGTTTTTTATTTCAAATGTATTTTTTGCTTAGAACTCTGCTTTCAGTTAAAAAAAAAACCAAACCAAAAAACAGTCAAAATTGAAATGATGTGTGCAACAGTGAGAGGATTTTCAGTTCAGTGACAACTGCTTTTTCTGTCCTCATTCCCTTCTCCTCCCACAGTGGATTTGCCATCAACTAAAAATATCCATTATATTTGTAGATCTGTGTCTGACTACTCTATTTCACAGCTCTTTGCCTTTGCACTGTGCCATTTCTACAGCTATCCCACGCTTCTCAAACATTGATTTTCAAAATTTTCATGATTGCCAGTCATCTGTTTTACCTCCATCACACTGTGGTACCTGTACCCTTACTCTATATCAAGTGACAGAGTTGGAGAAAACTCTGCTGGAATAACTCATTTTCATCAGTTTAGGTTTTACTCTACCTTCTCAAGGCTACTGCCTGCTGTGAACTCTGCTGTTTCTTGGCAAATTTTCCCACATTTCATAAGTCAGCAGTGCTGGGATGGTGCCTCCTGAATATCAGAGGTCTCTTTCCAGTCAGTGTTTGAAACACCCGAAACTTATTTCATAGTTCAAGGACCATTTTCTTTCTCTTTCCATCCCCCAGCGTGGGCTTGTGCAGAGCTGTTACAGAGATGAGGGGTGATGTCAGGGGTTGGAGGTACCACAGCCCTGCTCCCCATTTCTACACAGCAGGTGTAACAATTGCAGCTCAGTGGTTCATCAAAGCAAGCACAGGCCTGCTGCAGGTCCCCTGCATGGCTGGGCCACACAGCAGAGCCATTTTGCAGTCAAAAGCAGTTTATGATAATGAAAAAACGCAGGAAAGGGGTTCTTTGTGCATGCATTAAACTCCACAAAAGGTGATTCATTAAGGCTTCATGATGTGAAAGGCCCAGAACCTGCTCACTGGAAAGCAGTGTTGGAAAGAACAGTAGGAAACTGCTCATTTTCATCCCTCTGGAATTTCATCACTAGCAGAGACTTGAAGTGGCAGTCTAGATCCCAAACCTCATGCTCCAGCCAGAACAAATTTCAATACAAATGTGGAAGTGGGGTTGATAAATCACTGTGTAAGGGCCAACATGCAGCAGGAGGATGGACTGGCTCCAGCTGTGGGGACAACTGTAGCTTGTTCACTCTTGTGTGCTGCAATTCTGACAGGGGGCTGTTCCCTGATTGGGAAAATTGGCTTTTTGTATCAACAAAACCCGTTACAACAGCTTTTTCCTCTCAGACACTTCTCCTATGCAGAGAACCAAGAAATGACTGTGTCATTCCTGCTCTGTTCAGAGGTTCCTTCAGAATACAAGGCGATTTGAGGCTGCCTGTGCTGCCAGGCATGCTGAAGCTGGCACATCAGACCAGACTACCAGGCCCTGTGGGAGCTCCCATTGCAGGCATGCCACATATGCCCTGTGCCCAGAATCAGCTCTGGAGAAGCACACATCCTCTGGAATATGTGGCTGCCTTTTTTAGCCCACCCATCCCAGCCTGGGCTTGGCCTGTCCCTGTCCCCAGAGAGGTGCCAGATGCTGGAGCTGGGGCTGCCCTGGTATCCCCAGCCACCCTGCTCCTGGCTGGGCTGGGACAGGCTTTGGCTGCCTGGCCCTGCCATCACCCACCATGGGGAGCTGGGACAGGGACTGGCAGCCATGGGGGCTGGTGTGGGGTGCCTAGGGAAGGTGAGGTGAGCCCTGGTGGGGCTGGTGCTGCACCCAGAGACATGATGGAAAACAGGCAGTTGGGAAGATGTGGTTGTATCCTGTAGCTGATCTAGTGATAGGCTTAGGGTAGCAGAGAGACAGAGCAATTAGCACATCTCAGAAGACTTTTAGTATATAATGGCTTATTTAGTCATTTTAGTTAAATCATTTATTCATGTCAACTGAAGTTTGGCCCCTTAACTATAATGGGTAGGTCTAGTACATGATTTGCTGTGTGGAGTATCTGACTCTTC
This sequence comes from Notiomystis cincta, assembly GCA_013398075.1. Lineage (NCBI taxonomy): Eukaryota > Metazoa > Chordata > Aves > Passeriformes > Notiomystidae > Notiomystis > Notiomystis cincta. Next base: position 12,738 of record VZRX01012275.1, read on the forward strand.
AGGCAGAGCTGTTTGTATTCCAGGATTCTCTAAGCAGTTTCTGACATATCTTTGTTAGATGGATTATGCATTTCATATCTCATTCCTAGCAGTGAAATACAAACCTCAGACTTAGGCATTTCCCACAAAGCAAAACCCCTCTGCAGCTTAGAAATGCTGAACGCCCATTTACTGTTCATGTGTGAACAAATAAATTCCCCAGAAAGCTGTTGTTTGGAACGTGGGGCACACAGCTTGCCTCTGCAGCTGTGTGGTGTGGATGAGGTCATCCCTGCCACAGAGCCAGCTCTGTCTGCAGGCCTGCTGCTGGAGAAAGCCCCAGACAGCCGGGAAGAGGAAGGAAAGGCGTGCGTGGAAGGTCAAACACGGTGGGGTTTGTTATGATAAAACTCATGCAGTTGCAAGCATTGGGGTTTGTAACATGGTCTTCCTCAGCAGTGGCAATTCCAAAACATTCCCTCAGCTGCCTGAAGAGAGTGTGAGCAGCAGCATAGCCTCTGTTAGAAAAACAGAACAATAGATCGAAGCAAATTGTTCAAATGTGTATGCTAGGAAAATGCATGTGAAATGCAAATAGATTGTCATTGCTCTTACTCTGTAATGGGCTACCCAGTCTGATTCTAGAAACAGAATGTGACATTTTTTAGAATGGTACTTACAGAAGATCAACCAGCCCCTGCTGCAAGACGTGGGCTAAAGTCTGAACTTTACAAACTTTGTATCATTTGACACAAGACAATATGTCAATGTATGAGCATACTGATGTTAATGCCTTAGTGTAAAGAGGTTAGCACGTTTAACATTCTGTGCAACTCCATGCAGCCTTTTTACACATTATATTCATATAATTATGATAAGCATTTTAATCTTCTCAGAAGCTTTGGGAACAAGCTTACTGAACTGTGACTTGGTGAATTTTTGAACTCTCTTAAGGCAGAATATGATGAATTATTAATGAACATGAAATACTTTTATGATGTTAGTGCTACTGGCAGTCTGGAAGACTTCAGTTTCTTGGGCATGCCAGCTAAAAAAGAGATGAGAGATTTCTCACTGTCTCTCTCTTTTCATTTTCAAGCCAAAACCACACAATAAAATTACCTGCAAAGCTGAATAAAAATACTATCCGTTGAGTCCAAAGGAAAAAAAAAACCAGCAAGTAGAAAAATATTAGTAATGTGCTCTATTGAAAATGAAAAAAAAATCAATAAATGAGAAAACCTACTGAAATAGATTTAGACGTGACACAGTAAAGGAAAAATTGAAGAAAAAATGATCCCAAAGAATCTGCCAGTATGTCAAGTCATGTCACAGAAAACAACTAAATTGGCATAAACAAAGGATTTTGTGTGTCATTAATAAAACAGAATATAAATTGTGCTGCAAACTCTTCCTGTGTTTACTGGGGAGAAAAAAGGTACTTTAAACAAATGAGAAGACTTAAATAGGAATTCTGATCTCAGACCCATTCAATTTTACAGAACAGAGGCTGTATTAAAGGAGGCTATGTTACATTAGAGACAAATCTGATATGTCAGGTTTAACTCTGTCACCGTAAAGACTGGGACCCTGTGGCACACAGAATTCTATGGCTGTAGCATACAGAAGAAGAGGTATTTCCAGGATATTGTGGTTTCCAGGGCTTTGCATTTAAATAATCATTGAAAAATAAAATATCATCCGTTGTGAATGATGTTTTGACCAGTAATGCAGTTGGCAGAAATCCATGGTTTTCTGGAAATATATTGGTCTTTCTGAAAATGTTGGTTTATTTTTTTCTCCGATGGATAGCTGATCATAACAAAGTCAGTTGGAATAGCTGATAGCTTGATGGCTGTAGCACTTACATGAAAACTTATGTTTCTTTGCTTCTCATTATTTTGGTGTATTGTTTCTGCCTTCTGTACGAAAAATTGTAAGCCTCCTTTTCTTCATATGATGGAATAAAACCACTTCCTAACTCTGGTACACTGCAGAGTGGGACTTGCCATTCAGAGACATCTTGTTAAGCTGGTCTGAGGGGAACTGAATGAAGTTCCACAAAGCCAAGTGGAAAATCCTGTGTCTGGGATAGAGTAATCACATGCACCAATACTGGCTGGGGACTGTTTGGCTGAGAGCAGCTTTGCAAATTACTTGATCCTGGTGGATGCAAGTTCAGTTGAACTGGACAAGTTCACTTTTTGAAAGAAGGTGACCAGCCCCACTGAGGGCTGCAGGAGCTTAGCCCAAAGGTCAAGTGGTTTTTTTTCTCTGTTCACATTTTTGAAACCACCCTTGGAGAGCAGTGTCCCTTTTTGGCCATACCAGTACAATGGACAGTGATATACTGGAGGGAGTCCAGTGAAGGGTGGGCAGGGGACTGGATGAGCTGTTGTAACAGGCTCTGCTTGGCACAGGGACTTGGACCAAGGGACTCCCAATCTGCATGAGTCTGCAGCTCTCTCTTGCAGAGCTGGAGCTTTTCATGTCATGTGTGTGCAAACCCTTAAATGGGATTTTCTGTGCCATGGAACTGTGGCCTCATTTTCTTTATCTGTGCTGCTGTGTCTGTTTTCCCAGAGTTTTAGAGGAAGTGGCAATCCTATGCATTTGTGCACATCAGCTCTGCCAGTTGTACAGGCTGGAAGATTTATTGCTACAAGAATAATGTGCTGCCTTTCATTTCTGAGCCAAGGACCAAATATGCATGAAGATGTGAATGCACATTTTCTGGGTAGCAAAAAAAATGTAACTGGGATTAAAGGGTGTTCAGGAAGACTTACCAACACTTTCTTCAAGGCAAGCCAAGAAAAAAATACTTAAAAATTTCAAAGGAAGTCTGGATAGTGTAATTTTCTCTTGTTATATTTTAGTTACAGTGTGGTATCTTGGAAATTGTTAGAGATTTTTGAAAATGTTATATTGAACTTGAATGTGGTGTATGAAATGCACAACCTGTTCATACATGGCTGTAGTTTTGCAGGGTTTTCTTCCCCAATTTTGTTGCTGTATTTTGCTGCAGGATGATGAAGGGTACATCTGCATTGTCTTTCCTATAGGCTGACAGTTTTCCCTGTCAGGTGGACGTATCCTCTGAGTGCTGATGGGGGTTTCATGTTTTGATAATATGAAAATTCAGTTTCCTTTTTCATCTCATATATTTAGCTGTCCTGCCTTGTCTGACAATATGTTTCTTCTTGTTTACTCCTGTTTGTGCAGTATTGGACTTGCCCTCAGGAAGTGGCAGGATGTCATAGATTGGTAACAATAAATAGGTAGATTTACCAACACAAATCAGCCAGATGTGCATTCAGGATAGTTTAGAGCTACTTACAATACAGTAAGTATTGTAAGACAGTTTTATACAGCATTCTTTCTTATGTGAATAATTCTGTCATTACAGAAAAAAATGGGAACCCTGTATTTTATTTAAACATCATCCAAAAATCTAGTTTTTGAAAACAGAAGTTTAAAATTGAGACATAGACTTTGAAATCCAGACCTGAGGACTGTTTACTCCATGATGATCCTGCATACACTTAAAGGAAACAGTTTAGAAAAATAGTCCCATTTTCATTTTCCTGAGACTGAAAACTTCACAGTATTGAAGCATTTCTGAAGGATACCTATATCCTAGCAAGGTTATAACATTTATTTTCTTTGCAAACCATTAACTTTGTGTATTTGAGTTCAAGATTTGCAATTATTTGCTCACTGTAGTATTGCTCACCGAATGTTCTTTTGGTATACAAATATTCCGAATGACTCAAGAGAAAAGGAATTTACATGAAATCATAATGAAATTATAAGAAATACCATGATGTAATTCCTTGAAGTGTTTTGATGACAGTTTGAGGTATTTTTAGACACAACCAGAGAATCATCTGGTCTGGAAAACCTTCCTCCTGAGCCAAGCAGTCCATGTTCCTTGCTGTGGCAGAGCTGGGTAGTTTTGTGCAGTGCAGAAGGCAAAGATGGGTGCTTGCAGTGAGTTTCCTGGGATTATCCCAGCTGTGCAGGGCTGTGGATCCTGAACACATTGTCATAGGAAAAGCCTTTGTGTGCAAGCCAATAACAATGTGCTATGTGGTCAGCAAAGAGGAGTCTGTCCACTCTGATCCATTAAATTCCTTACTGTTCCAGCCCTTCATAAAGATCCACCCCCATAAGCCTGACTCCTACTGTACAGATTTCTTGGAGAATGTAGCCTCGTTGCTTTCTATTTCCTCTGCAGATTCACCTAAGTATTCATTTGATTTCCATCATGTTACTAAGTGAGTGGGAATGAATTACTGTGAGAAGAGGAAGAGAGCACAAATCTATTTTTGGTCTTAAGGAAATGAATTAATTTAATCTGATATGATTCCTCCTGACAAGCACATACTGGCTACCATTTCGCATCACCTCATCAAAGCATAAAGATATTTACAAATGGGCAGAATCATTAACAATTTGCCAGCTGGCTAGCTAGGCTGCTTAGAATTTAACTGTTGAAGCTCCATTTTTTTTTTTGTGTCTCTATTATGTATATTAGAAAAGGTATATTGATATTAACTGTAATAGACAGCAATTTTAGCTTATTTAAGTCTTACAAGGTGTGTAAAATTCTTATGCCTGAGAATACGCTGGAGTGGAATTCTGCTGCTACACAGAAATGCTTTCTATAGGTAACAAAAAGAAAGGTAACTTAAAATATTGCCTTTTTTATATTCACGTGGAGGTAGTTCCAAGATCAGGAAATTGATCAGGGAACAGTTAAAAAGTCTTTGGAGACATGACATATTTTCTAACTCATGAGCTGCTTTTAATCTGCATGGACAGCAGCACCCTGATCAGCTCTTGCCTGCCAAGTAGGTAAAGGCTTTGCTGGCCTGGCAGCAGTGTGTCCATGCCTATTTCGTGCAGGGACTGGAGCTACAGCAGTTTACCTCACATGCTATGAAGGGATCATTACTCTGCTTCTGAATTACCTAGGGCTTCACACTTGTGAATTGACAAGATCCATTTGGCTCCCAATGTGGCAAGGCTGCTGGAATGACATCAGTGATTATTTCCTAGTAATCTGTTGGAAGTGCACCCTGGAAGGGGAAATGTTTATTGCAAGTACAGTTCAAGTAAGGAACTGTTTTGGACGATATTCAAACTTGGAGAACTGGCTTCAGAATAAGTGTGTAAAGAGACTGATTAATCTTCTGACATCGGAGAGCATTAAATAGCTCTATGAATTAATGGTTTCTTTGAGCTGAGACTGTTTATTGCTTTGGAAAAGAAAACCTTTTGCAGCAGCAGGAGAGTTTTGAGTCCTAACACCTTTTTTTCCTGTGTTAGATTGTTTGTTTTTAACTTAGACTCTTTCTGTCTGAACTGACTCATCTAGAAATTGAGTTGTGAGGTTGCTTTGTACCATGTGGATTTTGTTTTGAGAAGGAATTTACCTTGTAACAAGGAAATGTGGGGGGAGACAGGGAAGCAATGAAATCCTAAGTGTTCTTTTGATGGATTAAATAATGAATTTTCTTTAAGGAACCACACAATAAGGTAATCTTGGGATAGACAAATTCTTAACTTACTTTTTAAAACTGTGTGTGTTTTGATTTGATTGATTTTGGATGAATGCCCCTTTGCTGGAGGCTTTCATATTGTTTAGACTTGGCTTTCAAAACTGATTTGGGAAGGTTTTTTCCCTCAGAGTATAGCAAATACATTATGCATATATTTGGGCTAACTTATCTCCATGTATTTATCATAATTTTTAACTGTTGGTTTCCAGTCTTCAGAATGGCTTTAGGAGACCTTTATGTGTATGTGCCTTTGTGCCTATATGTGGGGTCTGTATTTGTCATTCTTACAAAGCAAACATAATAATGGGTCCGTGTAAATCAGTCCTGTAATTAGCACATTGCCCTGTGGTAAACCAGGCCAGGTCTTTTTCTGCCATAATATCCTCAAAGTTTCTCATTGTTTTGGATTTAGCATAAAAAAATTCTGTTGTACTGCTCCATACTTTATTTAGTTTCATCTTTGAATATGTTGTCGTCTCAATTTATTGATACAGGGCTTGCAGTGCCAGTTCTTGTCTTGCTCAGTGTGGTTCATTTATTTATAAGGAGAGAGTAGAGAAATGGGCATAGCTAAAGACAGCTGGGAAACAACAGATCCCCTGTGCAGCATTAGGTGGATTAATGATCCATTCAGTGTAAGATCCAGGCTTAGGCAGGCACTAAAACTGAATGAATTAGAAAAAAAAAAAAAAAATATGCTTCCCTTCAGCCCTGATAAGAACAACGAAGCCTTTTGGTGTTATTCTGTTGGTTGCCATTACAGAAAATGTATGAACTTATGATATCAGGTGAAGATTACCAGGTAGCCTGTCATGAACAGCGAAAGAAAGAGACACAGAGAGTCAGAACAAGAGTGGGAAGGAGTTGAAGGACACCTCTGGCCAGTGCCCCATTTATTGTTAGTATTAGAGTGTTATGGATGAGACAGGGCACCAAGGAAAGGTAAAGATTACTGTTTTGACAGGCCAGTTGAACATTATCAGGTAGACATGCTTTTTAACCTGTTCAGGATACTGTTCTGAATCTCTCTGTTGAATCTGGTTTCATTCTGTGATAGGTCAGTTTGGTTCATGTTTTCAGGAAGACTATTGATACTATCCAGCTTGAAATGTTTTGTGTGTGATTTCATGAAATTTGGTCTCGAAGAGACAGTGTAGGCTGGAAAAGCCTTACTGCAGAGTTATCAAAGTCCTATCACAAATACTGATCAATGTTTAGAATGAGATCTTGCCAGAGTTTGCTCTGGACTACATTCTTTTAAAAAGAAGTTCATTAATAATATCCATGACTGAACAATTCACATATTTAAAATGTGTAAACTTCTTAGATTAAATGATATGTTCAGAAGAAAGATCAGATTTTAAACCATTTTAAACCTGGAAAACAGGAGAGATGGCTCAAATCACTGCAATGGACTTAGGTAAAGGGCTCAAAAGCTCAATTTAGGAGGATGAAATTAAATCACAGGTACACCTCGGGGAGTAATTGATGGTACGACAGCCAAATCACAGAAATTGCCACAAATAGCTTAGAGAGTAGCTTAGAGACACTGGAGAAAGAGTTTTGTTGGCACAAATTGGGTTGTACCTGACTGTCAGTGTCCTGTGGGGAAATGCTCTTGGCATGCAAGTTCTTATGCTCCTACAAGCAAGAAACCAGAGTTGGTTTAGAAATGTAGAAAAGTAGAAAAGTTTAGAAATTGAAATGTGTGGATGTAGCAGGAGAGGTCTACAGAGACTGTAGCTCTGTATGGTTAGAAACATCCTTTCCATGCAAACATTTTGATTATATCCATTGCTTTTAGCTGTCCCCAAATGCCAAGGCACTCTTTGTTAACCCTGGTGACTGGAAGAAACAGGGATGCTTTCATGCTGTTGCCTTTACATGACACAGTTCACTGGGATGGTGGGCACAGCTTTGTGGGCAGCATGTCCACCTCCATATAACCAGATCAATGTGTGTGCCTCCAGGTTCTTGTCTGGTCTGTGAAAAAGGGGAAGGAAAGGCAGAGTGGTTGTCATGAGAACAGTGAATTGAGCTCTTTCTTTGCTATTCTTTTCCTCAGGAGCAGAGGAGGATCATCAGTGAAAGAGGAGGAGAAGTACAGAATGCTGTAGAAGGGATTGTCATTCATTTCCCAATGGCATCCTGGGCAAGCGTGTGTGTGGAAGTGAACTGCAAACAAGATGGACTTTCTTGGTTGGCTTCATGTAATTTATAAGTCTCAGACAGTGTCCCAAGCTATGGCATAGTGCCTGGGATACTTGTCTAATGATTTTCTTTCTCCAGTGGTCCTTTCCCAGTAAGCTGGGCAAATGCTATTAGATCTGTTCTGTGGGATATATCCTGGGCTGCAAATCCACCTGAGAAACTGGATGAATGGTTGAGCAACTAAAAAGTCATCTCTGTCTTGACTAAAAATCCCAAAAGACTTAATTTAAAATTAGGTTCATGTCTGCAAGAATTTCAGTGACAGCAATTTGGACAGAGAAAATGCTGGAATTTACTTAGAGGCTTATGGTCAAAATGTAAGTTTTTCTGGAATTCTCTGTAAGTATAAAACAAATGTATGTACATACTTGGAAATAAGCATAACACAGACATCTGAACCTGTCTTGGCTCCTTGTCTTAAATGAGACAATGTGGTCAGCTGAAAAAAAAAAAAAAGAAGATTTTTTTCATGTATGGATATTATTTACAGACCTGTTGCTTCCCAGTGGAGTTATAACCAAAAGAATAGAGGTAAAGAGTTCTTTTTGTTATTTCTTGCAACTGCAGAAGCAGAAAAATTTCTGTGTTTAGGAAGAGAGAGTAGTCTTGAGTGGAGTTCAACTGTTGCATTCACCCATCTAAACTTGCAGCTCCCAGTTTTTGTTCACTCTGTACTTAAGGTTTTATGAGAGAGTTTTCTTCACATTTCTCCTAACACCCTCCTGCACACAGACTTTCACAGACTGTCTGACTTAGTTGTATAGCACTAGACAAGAATGGGGCTTAACATTAGCACTGACATTGTGTTATCTTCAAAATGTGGTCTTTCTATCTTCCACTTGAGATATTAATAAACTTCAAAAGCTACTTTCAATCTGAAATAAAATGCTCTGGGGATATCCTTAACTATGTCGACACTGCTGCTGCATCTTGATTATAATCTTATCATGCAAAGGTGGAAAAAAAGGCTGATCTATAAAACATGTGCTGCACAAGCCACTGCAATTTCAAATTACAGATGTCTGGGTATTGACCCATGGATCATTTCAATTACTGGCTTCTGTAGATATGCATGATCCAGCACCAGCCTACCAGAATTTGGTTCAGATAGTGGATTGGCAGACAGAAATGTTTCCTTTAAACTGTTGACATGCTGTCTGATAAGTAAATGCTTAGGTGATGTCATGTTGACTTGCTGCGATGTGATGGAAAGTAACAGTGCGAGCCACGTACGCGACAGGAGGAAAGACAAGGTCGTTTTCTGTGATACCATCGTGCCCTCAGCAGGAAGTGCTGGTGCAGCAGAGTTGAGTCATCAGTACTGGAGTTCATCCATCAACAGTCTGCAGGGAAAGAGGAGACAGGCATTGAAGGCGACTCATTTGCAGAATTTGTGCTCCTAAATTTCTGTGAGGCAGTGGATGAATTCAACAGAAAGAGGAACTACTGTGTGTTTAAATAATTAAACACATTTTGGGAAATAATTATTCCTTTTTGGGAAAGTGCAAGTGACAGCTGTTGTCTTATTGCATGTATGGTGCAAATGTGATAGGATGAAAATGCAAATGCAGACAAAATAAGCAATCCTATTTCAAAATTTTCAGTCGAGTTGTGTACCTATTTTAAGAGAAATTCAAACAATTTTTTAATTTGTTTTCAAATGGCCTGTGCAAAGACATGATTTAGAGTTAAAATTCCCATCAAGCCAACCATTGTAGTTAAAGATCCTGGCTGGTGGTGACAAAAGTTTATATTCCAATCCTGGTAAAAATTCCAGTGGCCATTCTTACCAGAGTTAACCCCTATTACCTGTAACAGTTGCCCTTAATTAAGTAAATGTCTGACAAAAATTCAATATGCCTTGTAATAGCAGAAAAGACCTAGTCAGTGGCAATACAAACTGTAGTACAGGCTTGGCTTCAGAGATGTGGGAAAAAGCCTCGCCTTGCAGGGTTTCAGTGAAAAGTACAGAGCAAAGTGATACATGCAGGACAAGAGTTATAAAAGTATATAAAATACCCCTTCTGCTTGTCTACATTTGTATACTGAAACCCCTTGTGTTGCCCTCCTTTCAGTTCAGCTAAGCCAGCTGCTGAACTGGGGCTGTTTCCAGGGGCACACAGGGCTGAGGCTGCATTATTGACTGAATTCTGGTCTCCTGGGACATATGAGCATTTCAAACCCATTCACAATAACAGAGCCCAATCCTATGCTGTAGTGCAAATGACTCTGCATCAAATGGCCAGCACAAAGCAGCCAGCCATGGCATGTCCTATTACCTCCTAGTGCTCCTCCCCCATGCTTTTTGTGCAAGGAAGTGTGGACCAGCATTTTTTTTATGCAGAATCCAACTGTGGAAAATTTGGCACATCTATATTATATTCTGAGCTACATTAGATACTCCTTATCCATAGTGAAATATTTGGTAAAAATTATGCAATTTCAGCTCAGAAAAGCATCTTAAAACCAGCTCATGTACTTGTTTAGATTTCCTATTGTGTTGCCCATCCCCAAAACAGAGGTTTTTTTAGGAAATCCTGGTAAAGCCATAATTGTAATCATAAATGAATGGCTCTCTGTAATGCTGGCCTCCTGCTCTAGAGCTCTTTTAGACATTAATGGCAGGACTAGAGATCTATATTAGGCACTGTGACAGCAGGAAGAAATCTGGCAGTCTTACAGTGTCATTTGGTGGAAAATACATTGGAGCTGCTTCTGGAATAAATTTACATGAGAGCAAAGAGGAATTAAATAGAGACGAAAGCACAGATTTGCTTGCAATGATGTGGATGAGGATGGCAATTGCACAGAATGTTTAGTTGCAAGTCTCCCTTCTGTTATTGTGCTTCTGAGTGATCAGCAGATGTCACTGGTGATGGGTGACATGAAGGCTGTCTCTGTTCTTCAGATCAAAAAAGAATTGTCACAGCATCTCTATTAGTCAGTGGCTTGGGAGAGAGACAGCTAAATGCCAAAGTTCCACTGGAACTGACCACACATCAGCTCAAACTCGCCCTTGTGTAGCTAATTGCTGGAAGATTGCTGCCTCACGATCTGATCTGCCCGTGCTAAAGTTGTCCCCAGAACATGGAAGCAGACTGCATGCCAATGTGCATATTTCACACAGACACACATGTGCATGTGTATGAGTGGATATCTGTTCATGTATAAATGCCCAGGTACTGGGTTGGTGGTAGAACAGAGACTGTCTCACAGCATGGCATCTCAGTGCTGTTTATGAACTTCTCCTTGTGCTGTGTTGGGTCCTCTGAAACTCTCGAGATTGGCACAATCATGGAAACCTCTACCTACAGAGCAGAAAAAACCCTTTTTACTCTTAGGATCAAAAAGGAGATAAAATGCTCTCTGAAAAAGTAATTGTGTTTGTTTCCAGATAAAAAGCCGTGTATTCCGTAACACAGTTGATTAAAGCAAATCTGGAAATACCTGAGGGACACCCAAGCACCTTCATGTATTAGAGATAAAGCCTCCCACCAGTCTACTTCAAAGAAATTAAAAGCCAAGTGAATGTAAAGGCTATGTCAAAGAAATGGGAAAACATAACATGAATGCACTTTGCAAAAATTACAGACAGCAAATAACCAGAGGCTTCATGTCAGAGGGATGTGAATGGAAAAAAAATCTTTGCAAACAAAAGGAATCTTTTCAAACCAACTCTCTTCCAGATATATAACCACTCTGCTGTATGTATGAAATAGAAGGAAACACCTAAATTATGGCTGGTGTCAAATCCACGTTTCTGAAAAATTCTGTACATTGCAATGTGAAAGGACTCAAAGCATTACCATCTTGTGTAACACTCTTTGCAAAGTGGTAAACGTTATCTCAGTTTTAAACATTTTGCAGTACTTTAAAATTTACAGGCCAAAATGTTTTTCTTTGATCAGTCTGGAGTGATGTGTATAAGATGACAGACTTCATAGAGACAACTCTCAGTGTGCTGGTTCAGAAACATTTACAGAGATCTCAGCTTATTATCATGTTTATTTATTGCTGGATTCTCTAACAGGTCTGTGAGCTGAGACACACCAGCATAAAAATTCTGCACAACAGGAGTAGTGCTGTTTTACAGCTGATTTTTGAATCTGTGGCAAGTGCTGGTTACATAAAAAAATTCACAGATTTGGTGCTGCTTAGGATTCGAGACATAGAAACCTAAACTGAAGATGCCTGGTTTGTCATTCTGCAGTGCAGCCATGAGCACACAGTTCCAGAGGCTTGGGTTGCTGCAGATCAATAACCTTTGTGTCTGAAAAATAATCACCATATGGAATTTGAGTCTACTTACATTAATTCTTAGAAAACATGGATAACTCCTTTTTTTTTTTCCCAATGTCTGCCACCTGCTTTGTTCAGGAATAATTTCATTACTAGACACAAGTAAGAGAAGGCAAAAATCTGAATTAACTATACCTTAAATCAGTCCTCTGAATAGGGAAGAGTCTATTATGATAATGCTTTTACAGAGGTCCAGGGGAAATTTATGTGTCTATAAGATCACTATGCTGAAATCCTTTCAAGGATAGGATGGAATATTGTTTGGAGCAGAAAGATGAGAAAATGCAATGATTTAAACCAGAGCAATTATAGACCATTCCAGTTGCTTTGTGCAAATTTTAACATTAAGGCTAGCAGGTCCAAAGATAAATATTTCTAAGCCCTTGAGGCAAAGATAAAGTGAACTCTTATCTATTCACCAGAAGCTGCCACTACAAGTTTGGATGTCAGATTTTTTCTTAAGCTATTGCATACATTTTTCACAGGACTTTAGCACCTTTCCTCAACATAGTAGCTTAGTGATAAAATAAAAAAAAAAAGTTCCATTATGGCAATGTTAAAAGTGACACTTTGCTAGCACATTTTTACACAAGTATTGAGTGGAGAGGAAAAGCGCAAAACCCAAAAATCGGGAGATGCTTCTAAAAATTGCACAAAAATCCCATCACATTTATAACACATGCTAGTGCATCAGGTCAGCTTAATAAAGTTTTTAACTGACAGGTAACCTGCTCTTCAGGTTACGTTGGTTTTGGTGGAAAGACTGTCTCTCTCTATCTGCTCTCTTTGGGTTCAGCAGCAATGGTGTGTGGGCTTCCTACCGTGATGGGAAGAAAACAAAATCTTATGTTACATTGCATTATGTTACACTGTATTTTAGGGCATTGCATTTTAGGTCGTGGTGAAAATCTGGGCATTTAAATATGCAGAATTCAAGGATGGTAAAACAACTTGGAGTGTCTTAATGTTGAAACAACGTGTGGTTACATGTGCACACTGTAGAGAGGTGTACAGTTACCTGACAACTCAAATAAATATCCAGGCTGTTGCAAATTTGGGGAAATGTAAGTTCTCATTAAAAAAAGAAAAAAAAAGTAGCATGACAACAATGAAGTTACAGGTTTATGTGGGGTTTTACAGAGGTCCCTTGCACCAAGAACATAACCTTCATTTTAGTTAGGGCTGCCTTATAGTTTGTTATGTAAAATTGTGGAACCACTCAGGTTGGAAGCAATCTCTGGAGATTATCTAGTCCCACTCCCTATTCAGAGCACTATAAATATTGACTTTTTCCTTCCAGAACTGGAGAGTTCAGTGTTACTTTTCTCAGATTAATTCCTAGAGACCTTAAAACTTTATTTCTGTTATTTTTTTCTCTGACATATAGGGAAAAACTGTAGCCTGTAAATGGCATAATTTCATCACAGAATAACAGAATGGTTTTGATTAGAAGGAAACTTAAAGATCATCTATTTCCCCCCCATCTGTTGTGGACAGAGACACCTTCCATTAGATCAGGTTACTCAGAACTGCATCCAGCCTGGCCTGGAGCCCTTCCAGAGATGGGACATCCACAGCATCTCTGAGCAATCTGTTCCAGTGCCTCACAGTGAAGAATTCCTTCCTAATATATATGGAATCTAAACCTACTCTGTTTCAGTTTGAAGCCATTTTCCTTGCCCTGTCACTACATGGCCTTGTAAATAGTCTTCCTCCTAGTTCCTATGTGCTGTTCCTCAGTTTAGCCTTATTTTTTTTTCTGCTCTCTAAACCTGGACCCTTTCTTGCAGTCCAAAAGTGGAAGATATGAAAAACCTGCTGGTTTTCTCATTATGTAATTTCACCCCAAATTCATCCTTTTCTGGTAGAGAAGGACATCTGAGGAGGAGGCATGGATCTGTGGCTCCCTGAAACACAAGGAATAATTTATTTACCTTTGTGATTCATGTGAGACAGCCTTACATGATGATGCCAGTCTTTGCCTCTCTGTAAGAACCTTACTCTTTCTACTTCACTTGTGGCTGCCTAAACACAATGAACCTTGAGAACCTTTCTTAACTGTTCCTCTCCCATCAAGACATGAGAAATAAGAGGTAGAAAGCTATTTTCTGTGGAAAACATGCATTGAAATTGGTGTAGCTTTATTATTCTGAGTAAGACTGCTACCATACTCATTACTATAGTATCTGAATGCTTCCCAGGGGCATTTTAAGAACAAGACTAACATCTATCACATACTCATCTGCTCCTTGGGTGGGACAGAGAGGCACTTGTGGTAAAATTTCTGATTTTTTTTTAGCACCTATGTTATGCATGACTGTTAGTGAGGCCAAGGTCAAAGAAATGTGCCTTGTGCTTGCAAGGCACTGGGGGTTGTGAATGTTCGTAATTTCTTGGAAATCCACGACTACAGATCAAGTCCTGAAATGGTCTTTGCCCTCCTTGTAGAGCACAGCTACAAATTAATTCTTATGAATAACTGGTTACTTCTGAGTCTTGCTGGCTTTTATAGAGGTCTACTTAGAAATTTTCATGAGAGCCTCCAAGTAGAAACACAAGGATTGCTTCTGCATTTACAGAGGCAGAACTTTTCTCTGGGAGCAAGGATTATTTTTGCCAGTGACCAGGAGAATGGTGAGAAATACAGTCTCTGCCACAGAAACATGAAACTGTCAAATCTGTTGTAAACCTTACCAGTGGCAGATATGTGGAGTTGTGTGCCTCTGCTACAGATAACTCTTCTATGGCAAAGAAGCAAATATTGAATAATTATCCTAAAACTTTAGATAGTTTTTTTTTTCCTGGTTATCTGAAACTTGGAGAATTCTTACAATAAAGACAGCTGTGATTCCAAATATTCCAGGTAGCTAAAACAGACAGAGGAATGAAGTTTTATATGTTTATGGTGTCATAAGGGGCTGAAGAGATGTTCCAGCACTTTGTTTTACATGGATTTCCATAGGCACTGGTGTTCTGTGCTGGGATATGTTTTGTATTGCTGAGTTACTGCAATTGTCTCATCCACCAGAAAGATCTACAGTTTTCTTGACAACTTGATACAACACTCCTGTTTGAGCATGGCATCACCACACTCTTCAGTATTAGTGAGAAATCCCAAATTTCTGAATTATAAATGTCTAAATGTTGTAAATCGTGGCCAGAGCTAATAATTAAGTTCTTTATATATAATCTATGAAGAGACATACACAAAATGATTTATCTGACCTGTAGATGAAATAATTTGCTCTCAGGAGGTGAGAACCTCTCACTATTGATAAGTAAAGGGAATCTAGAGTGACACTCTCATCCTTAAATGACATCTGTCATTCTTTCCTGTGCTTGTGTTAGGGCAGATGAATCTCACTTATATTTGTTCACTGACTGTCTAAGAAGAGCCAAAAAAATCTTAAAATTCCTTCTATGCCCTTCCTAATTCCTTAAATGTCCTTCTATTTTTTGTTCACTATCTATTTCTTTTGTGCTGAGGCTCATCTTCAGCTGCATGCTTTGCCCTTGAAGCACTTCACCTTACCCTATACAAAGAGCTGTATATGTGAATGATATTCACTGTGTGTGTGAATGATATCTCTGTGTGTCGTTATAGATTATGGGCATTTACATTATTAGCATTTAAATAGTCTATGTAATAGGTAGTAAAGAAAACCCATCATATGGTACACCAAAGTAATAGATGCCAGATGAAAGTGAGGTTTTCCTATCAGGTTTTGATGGACATGCTCCAGAAAGACTCAAAACATTTTAGTAAATTACCTTTTGCTCCTGTCATCTCTTCTAGCAAATGTCTCTTAATCTCCATAAGCCCATGTAATTCACAGTCAAATGCTGCAGATATGCCCCAGATGAGAAACCATCTTCTGTGTTCCCTCTGTGGATAGGGAATCATCTGTGCTGCTAAAAAGGCTCCATTCTGTGTTCTGGCATGATTTCAGACTGTTCCAAGTTTAGAATCTGAACATCAGTTAGATGAGGTTGTAGCTGGCCGTTGTTTAGTTACGCTACAAGCGTACCCAGGAATGGTGTGGCAACTTGGAGAGGAGGGAGTTGCTGTCCAGAAGTGGTTTCTCAGGGATTGAAGTATGTGGTTTGGAGTTATTCCCAGCTGTCTTTCACAGGTTAGAAAATACATAGATTGAATTAAGTCTTAAAGAAAGATTTTTTTTATGCTGAATTTATGCTGTGAAATTTAGTAATACCATAAATTTCAGTGGATGTGTATAGAATGGCTATCAGTTGCTAGCAAGTGTGAACTTTTCAGTCAGCTAATCTAATATGACTGTTCTCTTTGGGTATGAAACAGGAATTTAAAAGCCTGTTATGCTTCTTTTTGTCCATGTTGAGTGTTTCGAGTACTGTCAGCATTTCAATGGTCATCATTCTTCCTGCACAGAATATCAGAGAACCAAAAAGGACATAGTCAGTAATGAGAAACCATTTTTGTTAGCTAAGGTGTGAATGTTCAGTGGTCAGTGATGATGAATCACAATTTATTTCACCCTCATCCTGTAGATAGATCAGTGTTCACTATTATCACTCTTTATATGGATTTGGTTGGAGGGCCAGAATTTTGGTCAAGGAAAGAACTTTATCCTTTTTAGTGTCTGAGGTCTGATAGATGTGAATGCTGTGATGTAGATAATGAGGGTTATAACACTTTGGTCTTTAAATCCAGGTGTTGCCTGGAGTACAGATAACCTTTCACAGTTTTACAGACAATGAGTTCTTTCTTTCCTTTGTATTTCCTCACAAAATATTTATGATCTTCCTAATAAACTTAGTGAAATCTTCAAAAGTGCAGCACTTTGCACTTGGCTTTGTTGAACCTCATGAGGTTCTCATGGGCCTGTCCAGGTCCCTCAGGATGACTCTGATCCCTCAGGCGTGTCAGCTCAGCTTGGTGTCATCTGCAAACTTCCTGAGGGTGTGCTCAGTCCCACTGTGTCATCAATGAAGATATTAAACAGTGCTTCTTTTGAAGCATATGAAGATATTAAGCAGTCCCACTATGGACTCCTGAGGGATAA
This sequence comes from Notiomystis cincta, assembly GCA_013398075.1. Classification (NCBI taxonomy): domain Eukaryota; kingdom Metazoa; phylum Chordata; class Aves; order Passeriformes; family Notiomystidae; genus Notiomystis; species Notiomystis cincta. The sequence continues at coordinate 29,833 of VZRX01012275.1, forward strand.
CATTTGCCACTGGTCTGCATCTGGATGTTTTTATCATTGACCACTACCTTCTGGGTGTGGCCATACAACCAATTTCTCATCCATTGAACCATCAAATCCATATTTCTCCAGCAGAGAAAGGAGGATGTTTTCCTGTGATTCTCTCAAGTGATCCATTAAATGCCACGAACCTTTTGAAAACTAATCTTGCTGTAATTATTGTGAAATTTCTTGCATTGTTTAGAGCATTACAAAAAACTAAAATGGCAGTCATGTTGAAGCTGTTATTCTAGACATGGAAGGGCCATGACTACAAGGTGATTCAATTCCTGCCATGCCTTCTTCTTGAATAGATAGACATTTTCATCACAACAGCAGAAACTTGTAGAAATGGTGATGCACTTAGGCCAAGGTGAATTAGGTGATTTATTTTAATTTAGACGTTAACTTCCAGGGGTGAATTTCCCTGTTTTCTTTGTTCATGTCTGGCTGCCAGCCTCACCCATCCTGAGGTCCTCTACTAAGGACTTATCTATAGGACTGTGGAAATGTCCAGGAGAATCTGAAATCCTGATTACACAGATCACATTTATGAGCAGCATACTGTTCAGGAAAGCTCATTTCTGCTGGTACTGTCACTTCGCAGTGGAAGTTTAAAAATAACTGTGGTCTAAAAACATGAATGTATACATTTTTTATCCCCTCCCTCCTCTGTGAGGTCTGTTTCCTTACACTTTGAACCAAATTAGTTTCTATTGATATTGTTGCCTTTATTTGTACCAGGCACTTTGCTGCAAAACCAGTAGCAATTACTTCACATTTGCTTTGATCATGAATCTTAGGCAGTTTAACTGCTATGTGTATTCAAATGGAGTTTGCCTTAAAAGGGAACAAAAGATTTTCAGGTCCTTAACACAACTGAGCCAGTTATGGTTGAGACTTATGAGCTGATTTTGCTCTTTTAAATATAAATAATCTGTTGTGTTCCTTACTTTTTAGTATTTTGAGACAAAGGCAGCAAGTTACTTGCTAATGAATTTAGGATAATCCTGTGTCATAGGGTGTTGGCTGTCTAAGGAGTTTGATAATAGGATATTGAACTTTTCAATTCTAAATTATTTAACTTTCATCCTTTACCACAGTAATTGCAGAGAATCTGGTATCTAAATGGTGTAGAGAGTGTTTGACAACTGCTGCTTATGGTAACTAAGCCTTTCTTGCTCAAGAGACATGAGCTTTTCCTCCAAACTTTCCAATTGATATTTCACACTAGTAAATCTCTAAAAGCTTTGAGTGGCACGTCGCAGTATTTCTTTCTTCTGACAAGAGAAATGCTCGAGTTAGCTGCAGTGAGTGTGAATGAGAAAGTATAAGGCCAAAACAGGACTAATGAATTGAGTTATGCCAAGTTTAGAAATAGGTGATTCTCTTCCTCTGCAGTGGCATGCTTCCTTGTACAGGTCCTGGTTAAGTGCTAAGGTTTCCCTTGTTAGGCATCCATTTCAGTACCATTTTTTCAATCAATGCATATCTGTTTTAAGACATACAAGAAATGAGTTTGCAGAGTCCTGAATCTTTTAGTCACTAACATTGGAGCCAGTTTCACTTGTGTGTATTGACTTAGCACATTGCAGAGCATTTATTTTCTCTGTTGCAATTTCTTGGAAAGGAATAAAGACTTCTGAGGAACAACCTCAGGAGATATCCCTAAATGACCCAAACCAGATGAGCATGGAAACCAAATCACATTTTTGTTTTCAAAGATGAACATTTCAGGCCATATTCTGGGGGAGAGACCCTAGTGCTGTTTCTTTCTCTTTTCTCTTGTGTTAGGTGAAGAAATCCATGTTCCATTGTTATATCTTTCACAAGCTCTGCAACTGCAGCATTACCTTAACTACTGGCAAAACTTGCAGTGAACTTAAGTGATCCTGAATGAAGTGTACCAAATCCAGTGGCCTAATAACACATATAAAATGCAGAAGTTTGCCTGAAAAACATCTTAGAATGTTAATTTAAGCAAGGGAAGAGACATGTACCATTTCTAGGCACATATTTACTTCTTTATGTCTGTATGGCCCAAGTCAAGAGCTCAGTGTCTGAAGGCTGAGAGCTGAAAATACATGCATTTATTTGTCTGCTTAAGCAATATATTTCCCTTTCTTTGAATTTTACAATTAAGAATACAGAATGTAACTGTTATAAAGAAAACAGACAAGTGCGTATTTTGTAGAGATTCTACAGTTGCTGTAGTTCTAGTTTTTCACATCAAAACAGTGTAAAACTTCTCAGTACAAGCTTAAAAACTATGTCTAAATGTCTTAAAATTCAAGAGTCAGTATTTAGGCATCTGTGATTTTTAAAACATTAATCAGTAAGTAAGTAAGATATAGATGGAATATTCTTTAGGTTTGAGAACCATGTATTACCCAAGATCATACTGTAGGACAATTGCTATGTGATTTTCAGTTTCAGACTATAATTATGAGCATAGTCAAGAGAGTTGTGGGGCCAAATTTTCATCGAGATTCTGTGAATAACTTGCAGGATTTGTACAGATATTCCTGTCTGAGGAGGGTTGACCCTGGCTGGATACTCAGTGCCCACCAAAACCATTGTATCACTCCCCTCCACAATTGGACAAGGGAGAAAAAAATATAATTAAAGGCTCATGAGTTGAGATAAGGACAAGGAGAGATCATTCACCAAATACCATCAAAGACAAAACAGACTCAACTCAAGGATATTAACTGAATTTATTACTAACAAAATCAAAGCAGGATAATGAGAAGTAAAACAGATCTTAGAAACATCTTCCCTACACGTCTTACTCCTTCCCAGCTCTACCTCCTCACCCCAGCAGTGCAGGAAGATGAGGAGTGGAGGTTACGGTCAGTTCATCACAAATAGTTTCTGCCACTGCTCGGGGAGAAGAATCCTTCCCCTGCTGCTCTGGTCCATCCCATGGGAGACAGTTGTCCATGAACTTCTCCATTGTGGGCCCTTCCCACGGGCTGCAGTTCTTCACCAACTGCTCCAACATGGGTCTTTTCCACAGAGTGCAGTCCCTCAAGAACAGGCTGCTGCAGTGTGGGTCTCCCATGGGGTCATGGGGGCTACCAGGAAATGTGCTCCAGCATGGTCTCCTCTCCCCATGGGTCTGTGGGTCCTGCCACCGCCCTGCTCCAGCAAAGGCTTCCCACAGGCTCACAGCCACCTCTCAGGCATCCTGCTCCAGCACAGGTCTCCTTCATGGGCTGCAGGTGGATCTCTCATCCCCATGGACCTCCATGGGCTGCAGGGGCTCAGCTGCCTCACATGGGCTTCACCTCAGGCTGCAGAGGAATCTCTGCTCTGGTGTCTGCAGCATCTCCTGCCCCTCTTTCTGCACTGACCTTGGTGTCTGCAGAGCTGTCCCTCTCCTGTTCTCACTCCTCCCTTCTGTGAGTGCAATTACCTTTGTGCAATAACTCTTCTTTCCTTCTCGAGTGTGTTATCACAGAGGTGTTACCATCATTCCTGACTGCTCCAGCCTTGGCCACTGACATCAGTCTTGGAGCCAGCTGCCCCTGGCTCTGCTGGACTTGGGAGAACCTTCTGGCAGCTTCTCACAGAAGCCACCCCTGTAGCCACCCTGCTACCAAGACCTGGCCACGTGAACCCAATGCACTGCCTGTTTTCCTCACAGGTAACTTCTTTATTTGCACAGTATGGATATGATTATGGGGCTTCCCAGAGAAGCCCAAGTGTCACAAATGTGAAACTACATGGAACACTAAATAAGGAGAGGAAAAGCAAAAGCAAGAAAACTGATAAGAGGCCCGGGGTTACCTGAGAGATTCTGAAAGGCATTTTAAAATGAGATGTCTGGAAAGTTCAGCAGCAAGAGAGATAACACATAAAGGAATAAAAAATTATAAACTCTTCAGAAAATTCAGTTCTTACAATGCAAAGAAGGGAAGAGAAAATTTGGCTCCATGTAGCTCAACCATGAAGGAAATTAGCCTTGTAGATAATTTTTTTGGCTTGTCCCAAGATAGGAGGTGTTTTCTACTGTCTTCCTGAACGTAAGACTCATCAGAATTTTTTAACTGAAGTTATTCTGGGAAATAATTCTGTGAGCCTAAAATATGCCTCAGGTTTGCCTCATCTAAAAACAGTGAAAGGAGGAGTGTGAATTTGCTCATCTATGAAGATTATTCTTTCCTGAATATGTTTTTTAAAGCTCAGGGTTCTGATTTCCTGCTTACAGCACATAAAAAAAGCAATGGCTTTGATTGACCTCACTGACCTTGCTAAACCAGACAGCTTTCTGACCAAGCTGAAAAAATACATCAGAAGCAGATCAAGCTTTTCTGGAGTGTGGAAGAAAGAGATATGCTGAAACTTCTCCTGTCTGATGAGGGAGACATGTTCTTCTGTGTGGAAAGCCCTCTCTCCTCCATTGTTTGGGTTGTGCTGTCACATGAGATAAGGGGACCAGAACTCCTGAAGTCGATTAAGTTGTGGTGATGTCAATCACTGGAGAATTGGCCCCTTTGGGTGAACAGATTTAGAGGAAAAAAAATCCCATGTATTGGTTACTTGTAATCAGTGTATACAGCTGTGGCAAAAGACTGCTGTTTATATTAACACCTTTCAAAAAGGAATCTGTGTTTAGTGATCCTACAGCAGCATTTTGCTCTTTATTGATACATATAATTAGAGATTTTACAATTTGGTGTGCCAAGCAGTGCGTTCTCTCCACAAAAGTTTTAAGGTGATAATCACTTTTTATTGCTGGATTTTAGTTCATGGGAATAGTGAAAAAAACCCCAAATACTATTTAGAATGAACCTACCTGATGTTCCCCTCAGGTTAGTATTCACAACTGTGAATTAATTGGAAGAATAAAGGGTAGAACTTTAACTACACTCTAGGTCTCATCTTAGTCCCAAAGTCTGTATGGGTAATGCAGTCTGCAAGTCATGTGCCTTCTCCACTTGAGGTCAGGGCTGAAAACAGTCATTGGTTGAAGCATAATTAAAATCAGGCTCTCAGAGGATCATCTTTTTCCTTAGTAGGGTTCTGTAATTATGCATTAACTAGTTATCTCTTTTGCTTGGGGCAGTAAAAGCACAGCAGAATTTATTTATTTTCCCTGTATTTTTTGTGAGAAGGCCAAGGGGAGTTTTTGAAGCAGACCTCCAATGCAAAAATCCATAAATCCATGCTGTGTTTTCATAGATGATATACTGTATGGCTCCATGTACACTATGAAAATTATCAAATAAGAACAGTCAAGCCATTTTAGTAGTTTGGAAATATCTCTCAAGAGAGGAGGGAAGTGTGTTTTTTTTTTTCTACTATTATATCTTGCCATCGTAATGGACATCTCTAAGTATAATAAAATAAATGTCTGATTTCTCTGTATTTTTTTTTTTTTGCCTGACAGTCAATAAATTTACCAGTGGTTGGCAGCTCAAGTATTTTGGATCATGCTGAGGCTCAGCAATGTTCCAGATGAAGCACATAGCTCTATTGGAGCTGGTCCCACAAGCTCTACAGCATGTTGTTGTCAGCCCTCCCTGCCATACCCACAGGGCTCTGATGACGTTATTGCTGGGCTTCACACAAGCTAAAGCTCATAAAACTGAAATTTTGCTTCATATGAAGGCGGTAGTCACAGTCAATGAGTTTAACAGATGCAGTGGGCCCTCTTGGTGCAGTCAGGGAGCTTAAGGAATCAGATTTTTTTCCAAGAAAGAAAGCAACAGTGTTACATGAAACTTCTGGGTTTAGTTTTTTTAATTTTTTTTTTAAATCTTTTTCTTGTTTTGCAGGATGGAATTTTAGAGCATACACAGAGGCCTGGAAGTTTCATTTGAGATGGTTATTTTAGAATGCTCTCCCAAGCTCTGTGGACTGAAAGGAGCTGGGCAGAAGTAGGAAGTGGGAAATGGGCATCAGTAATATGATGTAAAAACTCACACACATAATAATCCAAATGTAGGTAAAACAAAAGCAGCTATCACTCTTCCTTTTCCCAGAAACAAAGCTACTGCATTCTCTTGGTGAATAAAGGAAACAAATTTCTGCCTTGTTATAAATTCTAGGAATAGAGTAGGTACTATATTGTAAAGATAGAATTAAATATTTTGGTTTTCCAAACTTTCTCCCTCCTGGTATGGATATGGTTTTACTGTACAGCTGCATTTGTTTGCATGTGTTCCTGGAACTGTGAAACATTCTTTGCCTGGATTTATAGGTTGTTATGTGTACAGTGGTTTGGTTTCTCCTAAATTTTTCTTCCCCAAACAAACCCAGTTCCTCTCTTTACATGAGATGTGTGGTGAGCGTGCTGCCAGATGTGTTTTGTAGCCTAAGCTGTGCTTTGGCATTTCTTCCCTCTCTTCCCCTCCCCTCCTACCAGCTGGAAATTGTGTGTAGGTGCAGGAGATGCACAGAAACAGATAAATCAGGGCTTTGTTTTCTTGTGTCCAGGTGAAAAGTGGTGGTGGTTTTGGAGCAGGAGGACTCCCAACAGAGTGTTCCAGATAGACTTGGTGTTTACAGAAGCGAGACAAACCCTCAGCTGTGTAAGATGTGGTGTTCAGAAATGTACCTGTGGGGAGGGTGAGGGAAAGGGAAGTTGACAAGGAAAGAAGATTGATCAGATTCGTGTTTCTAAAGAAATATTCACTGTAACATGGTAGAGCAGCTTTTGGCTATTCAGTGGACATGGCTGGAATGCACATAGCTTTATGGTTTATAGTTTCTCTAAAGCAATGATAAAAGACATCTCTGGAAAGAAGCCACACTCAGCCATGAAATGGAGAGGGTTTGTGCATATGTGAAGACAGATACGGGGCATTTTCTCTCCCTTGTATGTTTCTTTCTTGATTTCAGAGAACAGTTACTCCTCCTGTGGCTTTTGCTGGCAGATATAGATGGCAAAGCCCTCACCCAAACCTTTGGCTATGCTTAGGTGAAAGTTCCTCCTGCTTCATCTCTTAGATGAAAGATGCCTCTTCCAGCTCTTTCTTCTGAATCAAAGGGAACAGCCACTCTATTGCTCTCGCTTCCAAGCCCCTGCTTTCTCTCCCTCTCTTTGCCTCTTAGAAGCTGACAAGAGTTGGATAAGACTGTAAGTTATTTAAAATGATAATTGGCTTATTTTCAAGCTACTGGTAATAAGGATAAAGCAGATATACACCACAAGTTCTTAACTTTAAACTCATTACTAGTCTGAACCATTTAACGGAGACTCGTTTCTGGCTTCATCCTCATTTGAAAGTCCTAATTAAGTAGGCAGTAACTATTGAGAAACAGTGGCCTGAATTTACTGAGAGTATAATTCCAAATTTGCCTCTGGCTTCAGATCTGTCTGAATAAGACTAGTCTGAGAAATTCAGAGTTTTCTGTTCTTGAGGTTTTCCTTCAGCAGCTTACAAATGTCACTGTTTATGACACTGGCAATGTTTGAAACCTATAAATCTCTTGCTCCAGAAATTATTTTTGTAATGTACAGCCATTTAGTTTGAGACACTGTAAATCAAAAACAGTCAAGTAAATTCTAACTCTATCATGAATAAAAAAGTCGTTGTGTTTTTTTGGTTTTTTGTTTTTGTTTAGCCAAATTCTGGGAGCTAAATTTCGGTCCAAGCAATTTTAATTTCAGCTAACCTTCTCTGCCTGCAGTTAGTCTGAATAGCTTTCAAGTGGATTTGAAATTATCCCAGACCCACTTCTTTTGATTTAAAGTTAACCATTTGTCTAGTGGATTAAAGGGCTTGGTTTCTGATGGGGTGACTTCCATTTATCATGTGCATTTCTTGATCTTGCAGCTGTCAAACTGTATAAGAATGCTTTAAGAGAAACAAATGATCCAGCCAGTAAAACTACTCAGGAAAGTAAAATGTCAGCCAGAATTGCTTCTCCCTGGATATGGGAGTGGCTAGAATACTCTGGGGCAATACTGCTGATGAGCATTTAAAGCAAGAAAAAAATTTAAAAGTGAACAGGGAACCCTGTGGTTTGATGAAGTCTCCCAGCAAAAATAAAAAGAAAATAATTAATCTGTCTTTAAAATATATGAAGTGCATCAGCCTCTGTGAGTAACCTTGCTGAGCAGAGACATTAAATTACTAAGAACTCAATGGTCTGTCACATGTTGTTTAATAAACTCACCCAAAGAACCAAAGCAGTGATTGTGAGGGATGACCCTGTGTGCATGGGCCATTCCTGTATCCTGGAGCTCGCCATGAGCTCTGTTAGAATCAACACACAAAATTTCATGTTTTGAGCTATTATTATGCAATGTTTGCGCTGCAGTAGGACCAAAAGTTAAAAGCCTCATGTTAATTGCTCCCAGGTGCTAGGTACTCCACAAGCAGTTTGCAAATGATTCCCCCTGCTCCAAAGTGACACTGTAAGACTGATAAAGATTTTATAGTAAGTAATTTAAATTCATGATGCCCTTGAAGTATTTAGTCAAATCAGCTGATCCAAATTCTGAATTTTAATTTTCTTGCTATCTGCCATTACAGTATTCCTACTTATTTGCATAGATTGGTTTCTTTCCCATTCTTTCCTCTGTTGTTATTGACTTCATGGTCCTTCCCAAAGCATTAATAGGAGTTTCTTTTGGACTGAAGAGATGTTTGACCTTGACATTAGGAGTTCCTGTGTAATCTTTCCCATTCACTGTCTCGAGTGGGCAGATAATTATAAAGCTGAACTGAGAATGCAGCAGTGAGAGTGCATGTTACCTAGTCCTCTTTGATGGAGCAGTAGTATAGTAGGAAAAAATCTAAAAGATAAAACAAAAATAAATTCTTTGGCAGTTCAGGGTTGAAAATAAAAAAACCCAAACCCAAAGAATATCCATCTTGCAAACTTTAATCATGTCAATGTCTACATCTGAGCTACTTATTTGACTCTCTATTAGGGGAAATCTGGTTAACATGGTCAACAGAGTGATTAATCTGACCAAATGTAGGTGCCTGCTACAGGAATGAGATCAAAGGCATCTAATCTATGAAGATTGATTATTTGACAACACCTCTTAGACTAGGCATTAAACGCCCACATTTAGTCATGAAAACGCACCTTTTTTTTTGTGAAATCTTTTTGAACAGTTTGAAAATTTGAAGTTAACATATTTTCAGCAAAAACTTCTTTTTTATCTTAATTTCTTGCAGTTTAATGAGCAGTAAATTTGCATATAAAGATCCATATTTCTACCCACTCCTTTCAGGGAACTCTTGTTTACCTTCTTATCATTTAACCTCACCTTCGGATTATCACAAACTGATAAAATGTTTGCCTGTGATAAAATGTTTCTCCTGGTTCTTGGCAAAACACTGAGCAAAATTGATCAACAGCACATAATGACCATGCATTTAAGAGCATTCTTTTAGCCACCTTGGTGGCAACTAATGTTCAAAATATGAGATATTCACTGGGTTTGGTACCCTTTGGTACCATACACAATGGGAGTGGGATGTAGCTACAAGCTTTGGTCCTCCCTAGGGCAGTGAAAGTCCCACATGTGCTATTGCTGACATACTGAAATGGAAATACTGGAACCAATGTATTTGGATATCCTGATGTGCTGGTAAGTGTTACAGGGTTCTCAGTCTGCTGATGAAAAGCTACTGATGGCTGTAGGGGGCTGTTTTAACCAGGTGGGAATGTGGCTTTCCTGTTAAGAGATGCAGAGCCCCCCAGGGCACTCAGCTGGAGCAGGAGGGTGCCTGACCCCTCCCTCCTGTTGCCCTGGCACTCAGAATGATGCTGCAGCTTCCTAGTGAGGCACAGGTATGAAAAGAAAGCATCTATGTCCTCACTGTCTGCATCCCTTCCCTCCCTGCCCTGCAAGCCTCCTCCACCCATTATTTAAACAATAAAATTTTAGAACAAACATGTTCAATCTCTTTATTGCAATAGGTCAATGTAGTACATACTGGATTAAGTTGGAAAAAAAAAGCCTTTCAAATGGAAAATCATATAAGCAAAGATTAAACTGTAGCAATGGCTATGAAGTCCTTAATAGGATTCTGTCTCGGACAAAGGGCTGCCTGCAGTAGATATATCTCCATTTTCCTCCAAAATTCAAGAGAAGAGGTATGTACCAAGCACAGGTTAGAATAGCAGTGCTATTCTTGCAATGTGGATTTTAATTTGAACAGTGTGGTTTCACCCTCAGGCTCCCTGTCATTTGCTATTCCAACTTAACTCCCAAGTTACCTTTCTGCTTTAGCCTGAATTAATCAGATTGATTGATGCAGCCCAAAATGAGAACATATCTTTTTGTGTAGAGTAGATGTCCTCATTTTGAACCAACTCAAAATCACTGAATACCACCAAGACATCTCGGTTTTATTTTAGCCTGTAAATCCAGCTTGGAAAATTGTAGCCTTCAGATACTTTCTCTTATGCTCTTTTTTTTTTTCCTTCTATAGAGAAGTGACAAAGGAAAATGGAAACTCTCCGCTAATCACTTCAAAATTGTGCTAGTAAGAAAATCTATTAACTGCTCTCCTTATTTCACTCCTTTGGAATCAGATATGTTCCAGGGATTACTCTGCTCTGTGCCCAGCAGAAGTTCAATCACAGGAGCTGGGAGATTGGTAATGCTATACTAGAGTTAGAAAGGCAAAAATTGAGGTGAAGTTAGAATTCAGCATAATAATATCTATTGTTCTGAATATCACTTAGCTCTTATCTTAGGTAAAACCAACACAAATAAGAGTTTTATTGTTGGTTTAACAGGATTGAATTCCAGTGAGCAGTGATTAAAATGTGAATTCAGCCAGCTTTGCCGAATGGAGTAATTCCCTTCACTCCTGCTTTCATCTGCACATTCCCAGGCCCTCCCTTGTTTGAACAGGAGCAATTATGTGATTGCATGAAGATGTAGATCAGGGATCACATCTGATCTGACTGAGAAGGTTTTGGTAGGGGAATGGGTTAAGTCTTGATTCTCAGATAGATCTGAGTTGCAGCAGCTTAGTGGATGAATGATGGTGCTGACACAAACCTGTGGTTCAAGTCTACAGCCTGAACTTAGGAGAAGAATGAGAAACATTTTCTTTTGGTAAGTGGTCAGTCGTGGATTGACTTAAACAAATAACAAAACCAGACTTGTAGAATATGAGTTGGGGGCAGAAGAGTCAAAATCATCCCTCATTTATGGCACATGCTTTGGGCAAATACTTTGCATAGGGTTGTTTGAGAAGATAAGGAAAGAAGTTTCATCCTCTGTTAGCTGGAAATCCCCCATGGCTGGGACTGAGTCCACTGCTGATGCAGCAATCTTTGCTGTATAGGGTGGCAATGAATGAAGCCTGATGTGAAAGCTTTAGTATTTAAAAACCTAAATCTAAAATCTGTTAATTAGCTACATTCCTTCTCTACAGAAAATGAGACTCACAATGTACTGATATACAGAAACATTACTTTAGATATGTGCCAGTTCTGCTGGGACAGGAGAAGAAAGTGATTTACAGAATGGAAATAAGCATGATTCCAGTTCCTCCCTCCCCCCACCTCCTCTTTTTATCTACCATTTCTTCTGTGGTTGGGGAAAGGAAAGAAGCTCTGAAAACATCTTTCAGTCCCTTCAAAAACCCCAACCCACTATACCACCTGTCACTTACCTAAGAAAAACCACAGTGGAATGCCTGTGCTGAGTGCTGCCTGTAACCTGGTTAAAATAATTGCCTATAGGTGGTTTGATATGATTGGGTCTGTGGGTCCCATGTTAGATGTAAGGCTGAAGACCTTAGGAGTTACTGGAAGAGATGTGACTGAATAGAGTAAGGAGCACCTGTGGTTGTGTTTGAGAGCAAAGCTGCAGCGTGAGCTTTTACAAGGCACCAGAGGAGCTGGTCTCTGCTGAGTGGATCTGAATGCCACTTCATGAGGAGGAGCTGCAGTTGAGGCTTGTCCTCAGCTACCTGACACAAATCCGTGGGAAAGCAGCTCTCATTGGTTTCTCACAACTGCTGCTCAATACAATATCTTTTCTAGTTCTTAAGTGGCTTCTTTTGATGAGCGGAATAAATTTTACCACAAGTTTTACCCAAGCTTACTGTGAATATCTATTCAGATCACAAATTTTGGTTTGACATAAGCTTACTGTGAATATCTATATAGATCACAAATTTTGGTTTGACATAAGTTTCTCAAATAACCCTGGGTTCTGTATTGGCCTTAAGTAATATTTAGATACAGGGTTAGGCTTACATCTGAACAAGTTCACTTTTTTGTTCTTCTTCATGTTTTTCTTCTTCATTTTTTTTTTCCTTTTCCCTTCTGGGTGAGCTTTTGACATGTTTGTCTAAAGGACCTGTCCTTTAACTAAATAGACATAATGATATTCCATTTTGCTCTCTGTCCCTTATGTTTCAATGCAAATAGATCACCCAGAACCACCCAGAACTGCCTTTGAGAGCAATGGACCCCGGTGGGCTGGGTGTTCATCCCAAATCTGGTTTTTGGTGGTGCTGGCCAATCTGTTGATCTCTGCTGTTTTCTCCATTGAATCTGAGACACAAATTGAAGTTGCAGATGCCAGATGAGCCAGCACATGCTGCCACACACACGGGGGAGCTGGGCTTGCAGGTCATGACACCAGTATCTGTTCACAAGCACAAGCTATCTCCTTATTTAAAATAGATTGTGCCCTGCAAAATTGCATCCCAGTTAGTGGATCTAAAAAATGTTACAAACTCCCAACAGCAGCACTTACTGACCAGCATTGCCATTTAATCCCTGCCAGAATTGATTCTTTGAAGTTCAGGGAGGTATTATTTTTTGCCATTAAGTATCTCCCCATACTGAGACCAGTAATTTTTCCCTGAAGTAGGTAGGAGACATTCCTGCTGAGGCTGAAGTGTCCAAAAGTATAGAAAACTCTGTCTTTTTCTGGAAGTGGTTTTGTGCCTCCTGGCTCAGAGAGTCCATGTATGTTTTTCCCCTGCTTTTTCCAGCTCTCCTCTTTTGTGACTGGAATTACAGCCTGCGGGAAGTTCCTTAGCAGCTCAGTGCTGCTAATCTCCTACTGACGATTCCAAACAATTAAGAAATGTCCTGATTTACAGGGGGACAAAACCTGTTGCTGTGAGAATAATGAATTGCTGCTATGAAAAAACGTATTTATTAATAAGAATACGGTGTCATATTGATTACCTAATTTTAGACTATCTGTCTTTTCTTAGATATATTTATAAATGTAACTGAATCACAACACTGCCAATCAGAAGTCATTGGTATGCTGCTGAGAAGTCAGAGTACAGCATGAAAAAGGATAGGTTTTGTATATAAGCAAAAAAAAACCAAAACCAGTTTGTTTTTCTCCTTCATTGTGAAGTGTTCACCACTGGGTACAGAATATTTTTAGGAGTGTATTGTGCAAAACTGTTGGTGATTCTTCAAATCAATTTGTAGTCTAGAGGAGCTGGAAAAAAATCTGAGAGAAAAAGGTAGCTCCATTCAAAGAGAAACATTGAAAAGGGCTGTCAAAGTTTTGGTAGCTGGAATGTTATTCCTTTAGGCATTTCTGTTAATAAAATATTAGGCTGGAACTCTCATCTCAGAGATGCTGCTCGACCAAATGCTTCTTCAGTCCTCTACAAAGCTTTCCTCTGGTGGAAGGTGTCCCTGCCCATGGCAGAGGGGGTGGAACTAGGTGATCTTTATGGTCCTTTCCACCCCAGGCCATTCTGTAATTCTGTGATTCTATGGTCTGCCTCTTCCTGTGGAGTGTTCTGCTCAGACCTTTACTACCAAGGCATACAGACCAAATGTGATCATCTAGAAGTTGTGGTCTTTCTTTTGACTTGGAAACAACCAGTGCCACTTGAAACATCTTAGCTGAATTCAGTGGATAGAGAAGCAGATTCTGAATATACAGAAAAGCATCTGTCCCAAAGTCATCTTCACTGAGATATGTTCATATGGGCTGAATGCTTACTAAAGCATTAGGCAGTAGCACAAATTATCAGCAGGGAATACGGGCAGATGCACAGGCAATTAGGACCAGTCTTATAAATTTATTAATGTAATTTGCAGAGTATACCACTTTGTGATAAACAGAAATATTAGTGAGAGAAAAAGAAATTAAAATACAGCCAGAGAACACTGCTGAAAATAAAGGTCTCGGGGGAAAATATTGAAAGGAAAAAATAAATCAAGTATTTAACTTAAAATATAACTACATAAACAAAGAGGGAGACAGTTCAGGTAGTAAAACTCAGATGAAGGGAAAGCCCAGAATGCTGCCTTGGAAAGAACTGGGGGTAACAGAGAGATCTGGAGGTGACACTGAACAGCAAGTGAGATATCACTTTATCTCTCATTTATATATTATGTGATGTGTCAATAAAAGGGATGAGAAATACCTTTAGGCTATCTGAAGATATAAGGGAGAAGTGAGAGTCCATCTCCCTGGGTGACAAGAAACTATTTCATTAAGCTCTGAGCATCTTGTTACCAAAAATACATTATTGGAATGTGATTGGAAGACAAAAAAGAAAAACAGAAAAAAACTGAAACAAAGATAATGGAATATGCCAGGCTTAACTCAGTCATAAATAAATGAGTTTCATAATAATCTGTATTGTAAAGGGTTAAGTGCTGAGAAGGAATGTCAGGCGATGTAATCACATGAAATTAAAGAAAGAAAAATTAGAAGTAGTATTATGAATAATTTGAAGTGAACAGACTGAGCAATTGTGGGTAAAAGAGAGATTTTCGCCAAAGACACCAGGGAACATCCTCATTTTTGCACATTTTTAATGTCCACAGAACAGACGGAGTCAGGTTTTTAATGTCTCACTTAAAAGATGCATGCAGATGGTGTTTTTTCATGCATTTGAAATATGAATTCCTACATTTTGATTATGTTGTCATTAGCAGTAGCCTTACTTGGTAATTAGGAAGCTGGTTCCTAGCATGTGTGTGAGAGAGATATATTGAGAAAGGAGGATGTTATCTCTTTGTTTCCACAGGGATATAATTAAGTGCAACCAACAACATCATCAAAACAGTAGAAGAAATTCAAACAATAACTATGCTGCCTGGAAATGGCTTATTGTTCAGTGAAAACCAGATGATCTTCATCAGAAAAGGCCACATTATTTGCCAGTACCCATTCTGGCCAAGAAAGAAAAGGAAATTCCATGAGAAAAGGGTTTTCCCTGTAATAAATGCCAAAATTTTTCTCAGGTAAGTAACTTTGAATGACTATCAAATTAGAAATAAAGCTACATGTAATGGAGTATTCCAAGTGAGCTTTTAAAAGAGAGGAGAAAAAGCCAAATACCATGAAAAAGCCAAATACCATGAAATGTGTGGCATTAGAGGAGAAAGCTGCAAGAATGTTTTCTCTCTGGAAAGCAGTTTGTGCTTCAGGAATGGCATGTTCAAGTGTCAGAACGAGGCCTGCCTGCTGCCTGCTCTTTACACTGCACAACATTCTCAGTTCTCAGAAAAGACAAGAACAAAGCAAAAAGCCACCCTGAACTCCGAGGCAGTCTTGGAAAGTGAAACAATGAGTTTCTCTCCATGACACATTTGTTCCAAGCCACAGACTGTGCATGCCTGATTTTTGTTATTGTGATTCTCAGTTTTAGGACTCCACGTATTTTACTGTAGGTGAGTGTCTGTATCTTTTACAGCATCGGTCAAATATGCAATTATGCTTCTAAATGTTTTGACTGTACCAAAACATGGCCAGGCCTTTGCCAAGCAAGCTTTATTTGGCCAAAGGAGCTCCCACTTTTGGGGGTTGGAGTGCCTCAGCTGGTGCTCATACCTCTTCTCTGCAGCTGTTATCCTTAGTGCCTGGAGGATGAGTCTCCAGGCCAGATACCAAGCATGCCTGCAGAGCCTGGTGTTATAAACAAGAAATTATTGAAGCATGCAAATCTCCAGCTCCTTGAATTACTGTGGTCCTTTCCATACACCCTGTTTACTTTCTAGTTATCTTATTTTGAATGTATGAAAGAGCTGCTGACAAGGATCTCTGTATTTCCTGCCCTAACCTTTTTAACTCTCACATCACCAAAACCCTTTAGTAGTTTTTCAGTCTTTTTCATCAAATTTAAAAACCTGTCTGCACATTATCTAGGCTATCTGTAATATGGTCCATACAACTCTCTTTTAATTTGCTTGAAAATTTGATTTCTGACTTCCCATTTTCACCCTCATGCTTGCACCCCACTCCTTCTTGCATCTGCCTTTTCCACTTTTAGTTTCAGATTTTCTTTCTCATTAAAACCCATTTTTTTGGTAGTGATCAGTGGGACACCATCTCTTCCCCTTGAAGCCTTTATTTTAATTAATCCCCTATGTAATTAACTGAGTGTTTTCTATGCTTCTGCAGTTACAGCTGTTTGTATTGCAGTCTCCTTACCAACACGATTCCCTGGAGAAAGAACTGGCTTTTCCTCCATTTCTGGGTTTAACATGGATTTGGTTGCAATTTACTTATGGGAGGAAGTGTTGGGTGGGCTGAAGTTCAGCCATAAGGACTAAAAAGGATCATACTGCATCCAAGTATGAACAGAGTGGTGGGGTTTCCCAGAATTTTTCATGGACTACTGGTTGGACCAAGAGCTAAATGTTTGGGGGAAGTGTAATATACCCAGACAGTGTGCATTGGCCAGATGCACACTGGTTCCCCTTTTGAAAATCTCATGTATTTGTGCTGGACAAGATTTTGTTTTAGTTTGAACTTTTAACATCATGGGGATGGGAAGCAGAAGTCATCTGTAAAATTGGCTGATTGCTTTCCTTCACTGAGGAAATCGATGGTATTTTTAAACTAAACTGTGCTGAACATAGGTGTTGCAGCATGAATCTCTTTTTTTTGACTTGAGTTGCCACAGCAACATAAAATTTCCTTTCCCCCACATTACCTTCCCTAAAATATACTTCACATATTGTCTTGGAAAAAAAAAGGAAAAAAGAAAAGCCTTATATCATGCTGACAAATTGTGCTATTTGCTCTTTTAGTATTTGGTCTTCTATAGAATTGGTATTATTGGAGCAAAGCTACTTAATGCACAGAGAGCTCAACATTTTAAAATTTGGCCTTAAGTAAAGGGATGGAAAAGAAAAGTTGAAGCTGAAGTAGCTGCTCTCTCTAGACAGGCTCAGGCCTAGCAAACCCTCTGCACAATCTGGCAGTACTGGTTGGGGTCTGCTGTGCATGTGGGTTACACAGTCTGCCTCTTCCCAGCGTTGGGAAGACAAGCAATAGCCTCTTGGATGTATTGTTAGGGAACATGCAGTGGCTTTTAAGGAGGGTTTCTTTCATGCTTTTCTCACACCTTTGCAAGAGCAGTAGCAACTCCAGCAGGCTTTGAATTACTAAGTGCATATCCATTATCCTATGAGAGAAAAAATATTTAAAAGATTCAGGTGGAAAGGAATTTGTCTTATCTATCCTTTGTTGAAGGAGCCATTAAACTATTTGTTAAAATAATTTGAATATGTAATGTTTTAGCATAGTTGTATAAATCAAATAATTTCAATTTGTTGAAAAAGGATCTGTGTCTGTCAGTAGGGTCATCTTTCCCAGCATGACCCTTCCCAGTGTGTGTGGGCATGGGGTGCCCATTGAGAGGTGAGGATCCCTTTGCAGGGCCAGCAGGTGTGGGCGGTTTAGCAGCGCTGGGGGCTACCTGCACTCACCCACGCTCATGGACGTCACAAGAGCAATGAACTCTCAGTATTTAAATGGCACCATGGGCTGTGCTCACTGCTGGGCCTCAGGGCACACCCCTCTGGGACAGAGTCCTGTGGTAAGGAGCTCCTTTGCTTTTTCTGAGGTTGGGAGGGAATGCCAAGGCGAATGTGTGGAAAGGTGGGTGACCAGCAGAAGATTTTGTGAAATCAACCCTCTTCTGTGAGGAGCTTGTTTAACAGCTGG
Source organism: Notiomystis cincta (assembly GCA_013398075.1). Classification (NCBI taxonomy): domain Eukaryota; kingdom Metazoa; phylum Chordata; class Aves; order Passeriformes; family Notiomystidae; genus Notiomystis; species Notiomystis cincta. Next base: position 47,735 of record VZRX01012275.1, read on the forward strand.
TGCTTCTGTCTGCTGTTGAGTGACTGAAGTGGTAAATAAAGCCTATTAGCCTTGACAAATATAGAACTGCTGACTTGGGACAATAACAACACCCACAAAAATCACCTATATAGGGAACTTGGTAAATAAAATTGACCTTTCCCACTACTGCTGTAATTTCTGCTTTCCTTCTTACTGTGCTGTACATGAGTATATCTAGCAGTAGTTAGGACAAGGGAGGAAAGGTTGATTTTATTCTCTGTGGTGACAAATAGAACACTTAATAGATGACAAATTGGGGAATATTGAATCTCTAGAGACCTAATCAAATGTGAATCAAGTCAGCCCCTCATGAGCATGGAATAAAATACCAGCTGGTGCATGGCTTTTCTGTTCTGGCTTGTATTTTATCCTTTGTAATAGAATGTGACCAGTTTTAATACAGCTAATACTTGCACCTAAATAAATACAAACCCTCTCAACAACACCAAACCATCAGTTTTTGCATAATAAATACTTTTCCTTGTTGAAAGGTACCATAACACTGAGTACAAGTGGAATTGATAATCATTTAGTTATCCTGAAGAGCTGAAGAGAGAATTACAGCACTGATCTTACATCTGAATTTCTGTGGGACCCTTTGCCTGTGCCATAATGAATTAATTTTGATGGAATCCAGCATGGAAGCAAGATTCTATAGTAGGGATAGAAAAATTCTGTAAAGCAACTATTTTCTATCTTTTTTGTCTCAGGGGGAATAAATTTCAAAAGAGTCATGATTTTTTCATATAGTCTTACTATATCATTTTGTCTTACTTAAGCTGTAGAAAAATTGGTGTAATATAAGATAATATGTCTTGTGTGACAAAAGAACCCTAAGTGAATGCACACAAGCTTGCATGTGTGCATACTCAAGCTTTCAGGATAACACTTGCCTAGCAAAGCTTTTCTCTTGGGATTTTATTGTAATTTATGAAAATGAATGTGTTACATGTGTAATATATATAAAGGAATAAAAACTATCATTTATTGTGAAAGCAGATAAATAGTCCTTTTGAAATAAAAGCCGATGTTGTGCCAGTTTCAAGCACAATAGAAATGAAGAAAGCTTTTCTTTAAAATCCAGGTTGGAAAAAGCTGGTGTCAGCCCTTAGAGAGACATTTTCCTTGTTCCTTTCATCACTGACTGACTTATAATTTGCTTCTCTAAGAAGCATTAGTTTTTTGATGAAATCTTTCCAGCTTTACTTTTTCACCGTGACAAATTATTTCAGAACATCTTCTTTACATGTAACTGTAGAGTTATCTGCTCTGTTCTAAAAATACTGTCAATCTGAGGTACTGATTTTGCATTCCCTGAAACCATCTCTAAGCCACACAAACCTCACAGAAATTAATAGGTTTGACCTAGTATTTCAGAAGCCAACAGTGGAAAATGAATACTATTAGAAAGTCTTGAAAAACACATATCTCATTTCAGAACAATGAAAACATTTTTATTGTTTTGCAGTTGGCTAGGAAGGAAAAGAATTATGAATATATTCTAGTCATTTTTATGACCTTTGCATTTTCCAACATTTAAAATAGTTTTATTATTTTAATAAGAAACAAATTTCCAAATGCACTTGCAAGAAAGCTTTAAATGTGACTATTCAAACAGATCTTTTACTGACAACCTTCCTTTTTCCATCTGAAGGTAGTCTCTCTCATTGCAATGTTCCTCACAAATGTGGGGAACAAGGTGAAATCCTGGTCCTTTTCAGCCCAATATCAGAAAATCCCACTGACATATCTCAGTGATATAAATGGAAAAGCTGATATAAATGGAAAAGCTAATATAAATGGCAAAGTTAGTTCTTATGAAGATCAAATCCAAATCAGTGTTTTCACAGCTAATAAAACTGCACAATAAGGATGGCCTGGTGCTTTGACAAATGTAAATTTGTTATGTTTCACAATCTGCATTTGGGGTCACTGGATCCAGTTTTTCTGTGGAATGCCACAAAAGACACACTTCTCACAGATGTCTGCTTCAATTATATAATTGAACTCAAAGAGAGAACAGTGGCTAAAACACTAAAGCTGCTGCTAAATGGTGGTCTCAAAAGGACAGTGTTGGGGTGTTTCTGCATTTTAGAAAAATAATTTCTGACTTTGCTTTATGTGTGATGTCCATAGGGCAAATACATTAATTTCTAGCAGTGCATTAACTTCTGGCATGGGAGTTTGTAGGCATTCTGAGTGTGCAGCTTGACATGCCAAAGTGACTCTGGGCAGCTTCTTGGAGGGGAAATTTAAAAAAAAATATATTATGACGATATTCTTTAAAACCATATTTAAGTGATACAATGATATGCTATTGGACATATTTTCTTGTTTTCTGATGTCATCTTTAAAATTTCTCAGGGGAGAAAAAGAGGCTGAGTGAGATGGCAAGGCAGAGACAGGGCACCATGTGTTTTCACAGAGCAGCATCCATTATACATGAGCAGAATAGCAGCCGCCCAGCTGCAATCATGGTAGGCATGACTGCTTCTCTTACAAACTCATATTTCATTTATTCATTGCATCTTTCATTCCAAGACCCTGAGCCTCCACCTTTGTCTCTGCAAGTATAACTATGCACCTGAATACTTATGGTGACTTCAGTAGGGGTTCCTCACATGGAGAAATTTAAGCATGAGAATGGAGTGTTTACAGAACTGAGGCCAAAAGCTGGAGGTAGCTGAGCTGGGAAAGTTTGCAATAGCATAGTAAAGTAAACATTTAAATGCAGAAACAAAAATGTGGACTACAGCATTCCTTTCATACTCTTTTGGGAATTCCTTTTTCATGCTACAAACAGAATGTTGGATGAAAGTGTTGGTCCTGGTTTGTGGATGGGGGAAAAGTACTCCCATTGCTTGCAGTGACACTTCATTAAGTTCTGGTCTTTTTATTTCTCCAGATAAATTGTGTATATACGCAGAAAATATTTTTTTCCCTACAGAAGCAAGTTTGCCTTGTATATTTATAGCAATACTGAAGGTTTAATTGTTGTTTTGCATCCCTTTTCTCTCTTATCACCAGTCAAAAGCACAGAAGCCCAGCAAATCACACTGTACAAGTCACCTGACAAGCAGCTGATCACAGAATGGATGCTATGTGCCACTGCATTCACATTCCCTTCCCTGTGTTCATTCATCTTTACAAATTAATGATGTTAGCAAGATTGTCCTTACCTTAAGTTATGGGATAGGTATTCATTAAAACAGAGATGGAGCATTCCTTCACGTATTTGTTAAAACTTTAATGCTGTCAAACAAGCTGCAGATGCCCAGTATGAAGCATTTGGGAGTCTGGAATTTGCCTTATTGCACAACTCTGGGGTTTTTGTCCCACATTGGAAGAATGGGAATCTCTGAAAACAGCAGGCTTTTACATTGTTTCTGTCAGCTTAATTGCTGTAACATGCATTTGGTTTCAGATCAATTGCTATTAAGAGCAAATGCCAGAAGAAAATTGATATACATGACAATTTATTTCCTTAGATGTCTGTAAAACACTACATGTTTTTTGGATTGAGATGTCACATTTGGCTCACATTAGGACTGGAAGGCCAAGGTGTAACAAGCATTGGTTCAATTGTTCAATAATAATTTTTTCCATGCAATGAATCCTTCTTATCTTTCATTAATTGCCAATCAGGCCCTCCAGCTGCCAAAATATACTCTTTGTTATTAGCATTAAAAAATACTATTAAAACTCAGGCTGAGACATGAAGGAAAATACCCTTTCCTGGAAAAATTAATTTTTGCTTTTTCCTCCTGGAAAAACTGTTTGAGTGTGCTCACTGCTCAAAGAGATGTGAAGTGCTATGAGACTTGGACTTGTCATACTAAAACTCAATACCCAAAAGGATGCTTTGCATGGTATAGAGCAAAATGAAGTGCTTAAGCTTATCCTATAGAAACAGCTGAGAGTTTGACATACTGTGTGTGTCTGTGAATCTGTTCACTACTTCAATAGACATGCTTGTTTAGCATTATTTAATAGGAACAACACCTAAAGAAAGGTTTAGCATCTAATAGTTTTCCAATGAGTGGAAGTTTGCAAGTGGTTTTAACATTTGCAAACTGCTTCCTTTATCGTTGAAGGAAGAGGAATTTGTATTCAAAGAGCAAGAAGCAGATCACATGTGAAGACATTCTGAGCTCCCTTTCCTCCTTGCTGCAGATACTTCCCTCTCTCCTGTATCAGATGTAGACATTGGCATCAGCATTTAGGACCTAGAAAACAGCAGCAGCAGCCTGCTCTGCAGGGTTAAGTACTGCAGCTTGGGATTCATGCTTGATCAAGGCCCCAGCAGGAGGGAGATCTGGCTGAAACTGGAGTGCCTGGGACATCTGACCTGCAGCATCCCTTGGAGTGGGAAGCCAGAATTCTGCAGGAAGCACTGAGACTGTAAGAGATGCAGGGATGCTTCCTGGTGTCTATGCTGTGCTGAAATACCCATGGTGTCTACTCTACCCTGCCTTAAAAACATGCTGTACAAGGCTGGTGAAGCTGGGGCAGAGCTGCTTTTGTGAGAAAGGTTGTGGAGTCTCCCTCACTGAAGATGAAAAGTGGAGCTGGTTATGAATTAAATAGAAAACTATTTTAAAAAATGAAAAGTGGATCTTGCAAAGAGATTCAAATGACATGAGTATTTTTTTCCAGATCCAGGAAAAAACCCTTTGTATGTGTTGTATGACAATGTTTGTTTAATGTAAAAAAAGAACTTTCTAGATGAACTCGCAATAATTCCACATTTAAACTGTGTTAAATTGTGTTAAAACGCAAAGCCATTTCAACTTGTAGAAAACTCATATATTTTTAGCCACAAGTGGAAAACTTGAAGATTTTGAAACAAGAAGCAGTTAAAAGCTCAAAGAAATCTTCACAGAGACTAGTTTAACTTCATCAAATAAGTCAAAACAGAAGAGATGACTCACTTGCTCATTTTCCCTTTACATGAGAGCTTTTTTGAGACTCTTGCTGTGTCTCCATCTTGTAGCTGAAAGGCTGCTGGGACCATGGGCATTCAGGGGCACCATCCTAATGAGTCACTGCTGCGTGGGGCACCGGATACATCCTGTCTCATTTGGACACTTGTGCCAAAGGAGAACACGTAGCTATCCCTAAATCACCCCTCACGGTGGAATTCACATGTGTTCAGCAGATGATGGAGTGGGAAGCAGCCATTGCTTTCCATACAGAACTGCTCCTGCACTTTCTTTCTTTTTTTTGGAGCTCTGTGTCAGGGACTCTCTTGTTCTCCTTAAGAATTTAGAGAGGGCTGCAATTACAAGATTACTGAGCACTTCACAGCCTTTGGCTGGCATGAAGCCTGTCTAGCAGATGACAAATGGAGGACTGGTGGGATAAGGGTCTTGCCCACGATCACAGCAGGCTGTGGTGAGCAGAGCAACTGAGCCTGCCTGTCCTGAGCACCAGGGAGTGATTTAAAACACGTCATTCCTGCACGTAGCCACATGTGCGTGCAGTTCCTGGGCAAAGGGGGGAAAGATTTACTCAGCCCCATAGGAAATAAAAGGTTCACTTTTGCTTCTTTTCTCTCTCTTTAGGAAAAGGGTATGCTCCTCAGCACTGAATAAAGCCAAAAGATATCCTGGGGGAATCCTATAATGCATAGTGGTAATAAATTAATACCAGTAAATCGATGGCAATGCAGGTGGATGAACACAAGATAATTCACAATGTCACATCTGAAATTAATATCATGTGGATTATTCAGTGATTAGTTGTGAAAAAATGTGGATTTTTGTAGTATTGCTTGTCTTGGGGGCTAGTTAACAGGAAAAAAGGCTAAGTTTGTCAGGGATGCTCAGTGTAATGCCACCACTAGGCCACCTCCAGATGTAAGGTGTTCTAGAAAATGCAATGGAAATTAAAAGCTTCAACTTAATTTATGAAGTCACAAGCTGGAGTGTTTCAGAAAGCAACAGTGGATTTGCAAATGAACAGACAGTGTAGCTTTTTGAGTGCATTAACTTGGTTAAATATGTGCAGCAATAGGTGTAGTGCTTCTCTTATTAGGAGGTTTCATGAAAATCTAATCCACACCACAAAGGCTGAATTTCATTCTGATTAACACCAATTTCAAACAATATTGAACATATTTTCCTCAATATATGAGGGCAAAAGGGTAAGAGAAAGTTTCATTTTAAGTAATGGGAATATGCAACAATTTTTAACACACTTCACTTATTATGTTGACAATTTTGGTGAAAGTGAGGAATCTTAATAAATGAGGTTTCACTAGACATTAAGGGGCAAATTCTGCTGCCCTTTAGGCTGTTTCATATTCATAGACTCCAATAAGGTTGTGTCAGGGTAATTGAAAGAAGACTTGGCCTTAGGATCTTAAACTGTGGTGCAAAGTATATTCAGGGAGAACCAAGGATCTTTATTCTCCTTATTCCCAAAGCAATAATATTTTCTATTATGGAAGTCAGCCTCGGTTCTTAGGATATGTTACTGAACTTTAAAATGTAGGATACTGTATGTTAAATATTTTAAGTATTTAAAAATCTATGTATTAAAACTTAGTATTTTTCAGATAGCAAATTACTTAGAAGATGTATAATTAGTGTAGGTTCATTCTTAAAGTGTAAGAAAAAACCTGCAAAACACCCTTCAGAAATGTTTCACATCTAGCACAGACAAAGTCCCTAAAATATTTCTTAAGACAAAACAAAAAAAATTAAAAAGGAAATATGAACTGCAATAAAATGCAGGAAAACACTTTGTGTTGCTTTATTAGCTATATTTCTTTGGTCACTGTGTTCTGTTAGGGTTTTCTTGCATTTGCATGTGCTTTACAGCAGGCTATAACTACAGTGAGACTGTAACAGGATTATCAAATGACTAGTCTTTCACTTTTGTCCAGCTAAAAATTCTGCCAAAATATTACATTGCCAAGATCTATCTAGACTGGGAACAAAAATTCGGTCTAACTTAGCTCCCAGAAGAAAATAATGAGTTGTTAAGCTTGTGAAGAATTCCTCTTAGAATTTAAAAAAGCCTAAAGTCTTGTATGGTGAAAAGCTAATGAGTATCACAGGGACATTAACAAGGTAAAATCAGTTTTCTATATGACACCTATTTAGGTTGTGAAGTTAATGTGATGCAGTTTCTAATATTGTCTCCCAAAAGAGAGAATGATTTTAAATATGAAACTTTCCTCCACATGGTCTTGAAATAAGTGAGTAAATTGTTGTACAAGGATTGGTCTTTTTGGCTAATGTTTCTTTCGTTTGTTTGTTTTCTTTTAGTTTGATCTTAAAAGGAGTAAAGAAGACAGTAAAAAGAAGGTTTCAGAGAATTGATACACTTTCCTTTGGGAACCATATCTCAGATTAATGACAAGATCAGATAATGCTTGACTGATCATTTTTACAATGGTTTTTGCAGTTATAGGAGGAGGGATAAATAGTGGCAGAAATTTAAGAATAGCAAAATTAAAAGCTACAGTAGTCAGTAGTTGGAAATATGAATTTGGTTTGTGTGACCACTTTACAGGTCAGTTGAGCAGAGCATCCTGTCATCTTACACAAAATCATTACAAATTCATGGAGGAGTTAGACAAAAACCTCTAAAGAGAATGCTATCAGGTATATTACCTTGCAATTATACCTATTTATGGAAAGAGCTCCAAGGAGCTGCCAACGATATCTGAGCACTTCTAGCACTGCAACAGTAGTACAACTGTTAGTCCTATTTGTCCATCTAAAAACAGCAAAAGGGAATAAATAATCTTACCTGTCACTTTCACAGGCTGAGCAGCAAGAAAGGAAAGTGTGGGGATTTTTAGCTGGGGTTTTTCTTTTTGGTGTTTGTTTGGTTTTTTT
>VZRX01012276.1:0-16323 GCA_013398075.1 Notiomystis cincta
CCTGTGTCCTATCACCACAAACAACCAGTCAGGTCCCAAATCCCTTTCATTATCATTGGTCTCAGCAAATTGCTTAGAAATTTCATTTATTTTTAACAACAGTGGTGATGTTAACTGGAATCAGTGCTGAAAACCCTCTGTCCCAATTCAAACCAACATGAAGCCAAAGGCAACGGTGATCAGCCACTAAAAGGAAGCTTCAGAGGCAAATGTTGAACATCTCCCAGCTCTGGAGGTGACAGGAGGTGACAATATTATTGCAAACAGAGGGATTTTTTGTCAATGAAGAATTGTTGCCTCACAGAACTTGGAAGTAATTTTTTTCCCAGTGTGTTGGTCCATATATTGCAGGTGGGAGACCTGTAAATTTCTGGTTCGAGAGGAATCTGGTGATTCTCTTTTTTGTCATAATTTTATATCATAATACATGGTATAAAATCCAGGTGTGCCTGGGACTTCACTGTGACGTGAGCTGAAGAGGGCTGGGCTTCTTTGCTCATTATTTTGATTTTTGATTGTTTGAGTACACTGTGGAAGGATGGAATTTTGTGAGGATTTTAGAAGGAAATGCCTGGATTTGATGCTCCTGACAAGCAATGGTCACAGTCCATGAGTGTTGGCCTGGAGGGCGCCTTGAGCCCCGATGGAAATTCCCCAAAAATCGCTGGAGGAGATGGAAATATCCTTGCTAACCCTAATGCACCTTCAGGAAGAAAACACCAGCACTCATCCTAAGAAATGAGCACATTTCATTGCATGGGATTTGGGAATAGGATTCTAAAAACTGTTTTTCCACTCTCCATAATGCATAGCCTGTGCAGAATGTTAAATCTGCCCAAAAGCTAAATGCCCATTCCGTGATAAATTCTGAGGCTTTTTATTTTCAATTTTTTAAGTAGATTTAATATCAAATGTCTAGTTCCATTCTATTCCTGACATTTGTAAAAAAAACCCCAAATTCTGAGCCACTGAGGGGATTTGTTTCCCTCGTGGTGCATTTCAAAAATGCGCTGAAATTTTATTTTGATCAGGTCAAAACATTGTAATGTAAGTTCAAATATTGGCTGTAACAGGCTGTCAAATACATCTGTCACGGGGCCATTGAAATTCATGTTTCAAGGGACTGTAAAAAAAACAAACCAAAAGTTAAGTCAAAGCAAAATTAATACCTTGTCACGACAAAACGTTCATGAATTATGGAAATGAGGAACCGAGCAGGCAATCAGTGCTGGGAATCTCTGAGGGAATTCCAGGTTTTTGGGAAATGGGGTTTTTTGGGGGGAGATGTGGCCAGTTCTGCTTCGCAGGGCACCGACTCCAAACGAAATGATAATTTTTTAACCAAATACCCCTTGAATTACCTGCCTGCAAAGCCCTGATGGGAGGGAGACAGAGATGAGCTGCCTTGGGAGTACCTCAGCCTCTTTTACCTTTATTTCCCACGTTTTGCAGGCAGCAGTTCCACGTCCACATCCTTTCCCCTCCGCGAAGGAAGGACCGACCAATGATAACCTTCACCGTCAACTCCCGGTTCTCCCGCGCCTCACAGGGAATTCCCGAGGGGAATTCACACGTAGTCACTCAGTCTGTAGCCGCTCTGGGCCACGGATGGCAGGGAAGGAGCGTGGATTCCCTTGGAGACACTGGTGGGCCCGGAGGACGGAGGCGGCGCGGCGCCGGGCTGAGGCGGGAAAGGCGGCTCCTTCCCGAAGCACGAGGCGCACAGCAGGGCCCCCCCCAGCACGCTCAGGGCCGAGGAGACGAAGCCCAGGTAAAGAGCCTGCCCTATCTCGTACTTCATCCCCGCGGGAAGCGTGGGGTTGTAGAAATCCATAACGATGTCATTGGTGCTCCACGACACCGGCACCAGGCAGAGCAGCCCGGCCGCGACCAGGCCGACGCCGCCGGCGCCGGCGATGGAGGCCTTGGCGGGGTTGTCCTCGGCGCAGTGCGTGCACCTCATGCCCACCACGGCCGCGCCGGCCGCCAGCACGGACAGCAGGCAGGAGATGACCATCATGGCCCGGGCGGCGCGCAGGTCGGCGGGCAGCGCCAGCTGCGAGCGGTGAGCGTGGCACTGGTAGACGCCGGTGCTGTGCCACACGCACTCCATCCACAGCCCCTTCACGTAGGCCACGGCCGTGATGATGTTGCTGCCCACGTGCGCCGAGCGCCACCAGTGCGGCAGGACGGTGGCAATTAACGTCCCAATTAGGCCCAGCAGGCTGAGGGAGAAGCCGAGCAGCTCCACGGCCCAGCTCGCCATGGGAATGTCGGCCCCGCTCGGATCTCTGAATGAGGCGCCTCCGCTTGGGTTCCTCCGGAAAACACCGGCTTTTCTTGGAAGAGAAGCTCCTTCTGTTCCTCACTCTGATCTCCTCCTGCTCTCCTAATAAAAGGTAATTGAGGAAAGAAAGGAGTTAATTATTACCCCAAAGCATTGCCTCTCCAGCCAGTGAGGTGCGTTCCAAGTGCAGCCAGGGCAATAATTAGCATGGTTATCGCTGTTAATCGTATTTTTGTGGAAGTAATGGGAAAGCAAGCTTCCCTCTTCCCTTATATAAACAGCCTTGTGCTGCCCGCTGGGAAGAGAACTCAAGACAATTTATGAAATGGAAAAAAAATATTTTAAATGCAAATATTCCTCTTCCCAGCAGGCTCTTCAAAAAAACAAACACGATTTCCTCCCTGAAGCAGAGAATTAGGTAGTGTTAACACTTGGAATGAAGGAGATTTATAAAGTAGGGAACTGCAGGTTGCTTTACGCGATGAAAACATTCCCAGAAGGTCATGGCAGGACTAGGAAAACAATAAGGGTGTATTTGCTCAAAGTAGGGAGCAAAAAGAGTGATTTAAAACCTGTGGAAGAGGATAACAAATATTGGATTAAAGTCGCTTTCCTGACTGGCCAGTATTTCCTGAGGTTGCATTTTGAAAAAACAGCTCAAAGGGAATAATTTTCATTAGGATCCCTGGAGTTTCAGGTCATGATTTCAGGCTGTGGGTGAAATGTGGAATCAGGAGAACATCCTGGAGCTCCTGAGGGGCAACACCTTCACAGTTTGGTTGTGTTTAGATCCAAGCTGAAAAACAAGGAATGGCAACTCTTCCTTCTGTATAAATCCCAGATTAAGTGGCCTTTCCCAGTGGTTGCCCTGCCAGCTCTGTCATCCATCGTGCATGATGTGTGTGAGGGCAGAAACCAGAGATTTTAATATGGAAAATAACCCTTGAGCCACAACCCAAGCTGGAATTCAGAAACAGGAACAAATTTGGGCTCCAGTTCTGCCAAGCCCCATGCACGTGCTGAACTCCTGCTCTGAGGAGAGAGTGGAAGGTCTGCAGGATGTGGGCCAAGCAGGAAAAGGGAGGAAAACCATCTGGATCCACCAATCAATCCATCAGGACAGCAGAGGGATGCAGAGGGAGCAAAGTGGAAGCTGTTCCACATTCCTGTTGTCTCAGAGTGGTGTCTAAGGAGTCCAGAGGGCTTGGGGTGAACATCAGGGCCAGGGTTTGTCCCTGCGCTTGTGGCATTCACTGATCTCTGCCTGACAGCAAAATCATGGAATTCTGGAATGGTTTGGGTGGGAAGGGACCTTAAAGATCCATCCCATGGCAGGGACACTTCTGTCCCAGGCTGATCCAACCCCAATGTCCAACCTGCCCTTGGACACTGCCAGGGATCCAGGGGCAGCCACAGCAAATCTGGGAATTCCATCCCAGCCCCTCCTCACCCTTCCAGAGAACAATTCCTTCCCAAAATCCCATCCAGCCCTGCCCTCTGCCACTGGGAAGCCATTCCCTGTGTCCTGTCCCTCCAGCCCTTGGGAATTGTCTCTCTCCATGTTTCTTGTAGGATGAGGTGTCTCTCCCCAAAACAATCCCTTGGACACTGTGATAAGAAAGGGAAAAAAATGGAAAAGCACAAGGATTTTATGGCCTGGGCAGGACAACACCACAGGCTGAGAGCTCTGTACTTCTACACATTCCTTGGGAATGTGGGATGGGGAGGAATGGGATGCTGGATTTGCTGGCTAGAAGAGAAGAGCAAACCAAAGAGCAGCTTTTCTTTAGCATGCCTGCTTTGAGGAAAGGTTTTTTCTCCTGGTGCCAATTCCCAGCCTTTCAGACACTTCATGTAGCCATGAAATGAAAACCACTGAGTTCCCGTGGCTGCTGCAGGGGTTTGCCTTCTCTGCATCTCCTGAGACAAACACAGAGGATTTTATATCAGAAATCCTCATTTCAGGCAAGGCCAGGCTGCAGGTTCCTCTCAGCAATCACAGGTATGACTGACCATGGGCTATGGCCAAGCACAGCACAAAGGAGCAAATTGTCACCTCCAGCACTGCTGGAGATGTTTTATTTCTCTTCCAACCATGAGAAGTCCTCATGGATGTTTGCCTTGCAGGTTATTTGGGTTTGGTTCCCATATTAAGGAAAATTAAGCAGTGTTTACCCTTTTCATATTCTTATTTGTTTCCTGTGAGGCTCATCTGGATCTAAGCATGCCACACATCTCAGGGAAATCATCCTGGGAATATTCCCCCAGGATCAGGGAGATCTCCACATGGTTTTGGGGCACAGCAGGACCACGAGAGACCTCAAGACATCACACAAGACATCAGCAACAGAACTGGAAATGGAGCTTGGGTCTCCCAAGCAGCACCTCTCACCTCCCTGGTTTTGTCTGGGAATCTTCCAGGCCCTCATGATGAGCAGATGAGCTCAACCAGAGATTGCCCTGTCCAGTTCCTCCTCCCACAGCCACCCACTGCCCACCCCCAGGTCTCTGTGGTGTGGCTGCAGAGAGGCTCCAGGTCAGGCACTTGCAGCTGATCCCAGCCAGAACAGGATCTCCAAGGAAAATGTGATTTACACCACCAGTCCTGGGAAACAGACCCCCGATTTAACGGAGGTCAGAACACTCTGCAGCTATTTTTAGGCATCATTAAGGTGTTATTTTTAAACATTAGCCAGTAAAAGCTTGCTAATTTAAGCAGCCAGCGTTAATTAGCCCTGCTCCCTCAGCGTCATGTTTTCCACGTGCCTCCCTGAGCAGCTCCAGCTGCCCCTGGTGCTCAGTGACACTTTCACTGCTGGGCACCAGCCTTGCCCTGCTCGCTGCCAGGGGGCAGAGGCAGCAGGAACTCAACACGTTTATCTCCAGGAACATCAGCAGCCTGCTGGAAATGTCTCACTTTACAGCTCAGCCCCCAAAGGCTCAGCTGAGGAGCTTTTGGTGGGATCAGGTGAGCAGAGGCTTGGGTGTTCCTCGTGGGCTGGCCTAAACAAACATTAAATCAAAAAATCAGACTTTTTTCTTTTTTCTTTTTTATCCCTGCATTTGTTGTTTGTTGATATTTCTTTAGGAAGTGAGCAGATTTTGCTTTCTTACTTGGGAATTATCCATTTCTAGCAGGGAATGAGAGACAGGAGGAGGCTCAGGCTGGGCCAGGGCAGGCTCAGGGTGGACAGCAGCAGGAATTTCTCCCTGGAAAGGGTGCTCAGGCCTTGGCAGGGGCTGCCCAGGGAGCTCTGGAGTGCCCATCCCTGGAGGTGCCCCAGGAATTCCTGGAGGTGGCACTGAGTGGGCATTTGACAGCTGGAACTCCACAATCCTGGAGTTTTTTTCCAACCTTAATGACCCTGGGATTCTGTGAACCAGACCCAGCCTTTGTGGGGAAGTAAAGATGGCATCTGGGATCAAAACCAATTAAAAAAAGACACACAATGTCCATGTTTAGCCCTCATGACCTTCAGGGCCCCTCTAAGCACGGAATGACTGCGAAATGATGTGACAATTTATGAAACTTATGAATCCCCCACCCTGCCAGCTCGTGCCAGCTTTATTTTTACGAGCACAAGGGCTGGGAAGTCAATTTTTTCCATGCAAACTTTAGTTCTGCCTGATGCCTGTGCAGCCCAGGAACAGCCATGTCTGGGATAAATCCTTGGGCTGGATCCATGGGCTCTATCCCAGCTGCCTCAGCCTTGGGAGCCACGGCTCCAGAGTAAGCTCCAAACAAACAGCAGAGTCTGATGTCACTAATCTGGGTATTTACCCAGGATTAAATAACAGATGCATGTTTTACTGCTGTCTCTTTCATTGTTTCTCAGTTTACTGCTTCCCTGCCCCTATCACTCTTATCCTTTCATTCCTGCTCTTTTCCAAGCCCTTTTTCCAGACCACTGAGTGGTGCTGACTGTGGCTGCTGTGCCCCTTCCCTGGGCTGCAGGTGGTTCTGCCAAGGAATTCTGGTATTTCTCTGTGCACCCTTCCCAGCTGAAGTTTTACCTCCAGCACCTTCTAATTCTCCACCAGTTCCCCCAGAAATGCTGGAAATTATTTCCTCTGCACTGGGAATGCAGAGTGATGTGAGGTGGTGTTCTTCTTGCCAGTTCAGCTAAGCCAGGTCCTTAATTATGTGCTCATTTTACTTTTAAAATGAATTTTGAATAATCTCTCAGAGCTTGATTAATCTCTCAGAGTTTGATTAATTAATGTTTAAGGATCAGAGCTTTGGGGCGTGCTCAGGTTCACCAGACAGGTGAGTGAGGTCCCACACCCTGACTTTGTAAATTCTGCTGGTTTATCTTCCCAGGCCCTCTCAGTGCTCAAATATTTTCAGGGGGAAATAAAAAAACCCCCAAAATTTCCTGGTAAGAAGAGCCCCCTGCTTGGACGTGGGCAGATCTGAGGGGAAACAAGGCCCGCCTGGCTCACAGCAAAATTCTTCCCTTCATTCCCCCACCCTCCACTTTTTGAAAGAGGAGATTAGGAAATCATTACAAGTTTGAAAAGCACATTGTAACCCAGGCTGATCCTGCACCTTCTCCCACCCCTCTCCCACACGGATCAGGGCAGTGCAGCTGCTGCTCTGCCAGATGTGCAGTGGGAGCCTCAACCCCTCCTCACATCCCCAAAAACCCACAGGACCTTCCCTGGGTGGCTCCATGGATTTTTAAGTGGCCTTGCAGCACTTCATTATTGCCCCAGCTTTCCCCATGGTGCCAAGGAAGGTTTTTGGGGGTTTCTTGGCTGTGGGTGCTGCCCTTCCTTTCCTGGCTCATCCTTCTTGGCACCAATCACACCTCATCTCTGCTGGATTTAAAATTCCCTCTCTTTGAAATACTCCCCCAAAAGACACCAAACTCTGAGTTTCCATCATGGAATTATGCAGCTTTCTGTGTTGTGTTACCTGGGGTTTTTCTTACAGTCTTACAGGGGGAAACTGGAAGTTTCATTTTCACCCTGAATTTTTATAGAAGCAAAAACAAAAAAAAACAACAGGAAAGGCAACAAAGAAAACAGGATCCTTTTGGTTCCATTTAATTTTACTGCCCAGATTTTAGAGTTTTGTCCCCTCAGTCCCACAGATAACTGGTGGCTGAGGAAGGTGAGTTTAGGGAGAGTTTTATGTCACATATGGCATTAATTGCCAGCCCCCTCAAGGGCTGCCACCTGCTTTTTGGGGGGATCATTTGTCCCATCTCTAACTACTCAGGCTCTCAGTGTCCTCCCTTAAAATCTGTGGTGTGGGGGAAAAACTAAAAAAAAACCCCAAAAAATAAAAGAGTGAAAGAGCAAAATTATCTGACTGTGGTTATAAAATGATGGATGTGGTCAGAGGAAGGGATATACACATTCAGCTCTTTGCTTGGCATGGGAACAAAAGCTCTTGCAGCTCACAGGAGCTCATTTTTGTGTTGCTGAAGGAAGCCAAGGTTATTAATTTTGAATGATAATAAACATAGAGGAGGATATTGTAACTCATTATATCTACATTTATAAAGTATATCCTGCATGCAAGGGGACTATTTAATTCTGCCCTATTAAAATACACACCAGAAAACCTTCATTTCTTTTCAGAAAGTGACTTGGAACTGGTTTACTGAATTTTTTGTTTGCCTCTGGGACTCTGCTGGAGGAGTCAAAACCCCCCAAAAATGGCTCTTTTCTTGCACTTGGCTGTGGCTTTGGAAGAGTTATCAGTAGCTGTCTGGATAATCTTAATTTGGATTAAACACAATTAAATCCTGTACATGAACATGATAAATCAACATTATTTTTTCTTTAGAGCCCATCCTTCATTTGGTCTGGAGAAAAATCAGGGTCAGGAATAATTCCCAAAGCTCCTGGGGAGTGTTGGGCTGATCAGAGATGCCAAATTTCATTTCCAGGGGGTACCAAACAGCACAAGAAATTCAGTGTTTGATGGGACAAAGTGTTGTGCTGGAGAATGCTCAGAGTTATTAAAATCAGGTGATTGGTTCTAGTGGCCAAACCCCAAACACTGATTTTGATGATGATTTTGAATTCTCTTCTCCATGAAAATAACTCCAACTGAGGGTAAATTCACCGATGTTTTACAGTGAGGCCACAAAGCCATAGCTCTAAATTTCATGCAGTACTTTTTAAAAATAAGTTGGCACACAGGGAAAAGATGAGATAAGGGTTTATCTCAATACTTACACACGTGACTGGGGTGCCAAACCAAAACCCAGATGCGAGAAGTGAAATATATATTTTTTTTTTTGTGTGTGCAGAATATATTTGTTTTTCCTTGCAGAACAAGAGCAGCCAAACCAACACCAGAAATCCTCCCTGCTGGAAACAACCATATCCACTTGTGGAACATGATCTGCTGGAGCCAGGGGAAGGCTGTGCGTAGGCTGGGCTTTTATCAGCCCCCCAGATTAGAGGGGAAAGGGGGGCACAAACATCTGCACCGAGGGCTGGGGCTGTGATGACGCAGGATTCCTGCAGGATTCCTGCCTGCAAGGCAGAGCTGGCAAATTACAGAGGGCCCCAGGGGTAAATTGGGGTATTTGTTACCCTGGATGCCAGGGGATGGTGGAGCTGGTGTGGCCCCGGGGGTCAGGAGCTCCTCTCAGCTCGGAGGAATCATCCACACACCCCAGGGAAGGGAAAGGAGCTTCACCAGTTGACACCAGCACGGATTTGGCTGCTGGGAGCTGGGGAGGCAGAGTCTGGAGCTCTGTTTCCCCCATCCCACGTGTGCAGCTTGCTGGTTGCCAGTTTTATCAGAGTTATTACAATTTGTGACCGGGAACCTCCAGGAGCGTTTCCCCTCATTGCTCAGGGATGATTTTCCCCGCTCAGTTTTTAACCAAACCTTGGAGTTTCTAACATTTCCCGTGGCAGATTTCTCCACACTCCACAGAAATGCACCCCAGCAGCCAAACCAAACCCTTGTGGCTCCTTCTCCCAGCTGGATTTCCTTGCATCAGCCCAAACAAATTCCCTGGTCTGCCAATATCTACTGAGAGCCGTCCTGCCTCACTCATTCACTCCTCCTCCCCTCCTGCTCCCCTCTCTCGTGTATTTCTGTTATTTAATAGTGCTTCAAATGGTTTTCAGCCCAATTTAACTTCACCTCTGCTGCAAAGTTTTGTGAGTTTTGGGCTTTAAGGTGCCTTTACCCCTCCAGCTGTGGCACAGCCTGGTGTCAGAAGGGGATTGTGACCCTGGCTCGCTGCAAAAGCCTGGGCAGTGCTACCCCGTGGGGCAGGTGCTTCCAAAAACTTCTTCCAGACATTCCAACCATTGCTTCCTTCAAGGCCAAAGGGAAATTCAATGTATTGCCAGTGGTTTAACCTGCTGGGCATCCTCAGCTACACTCCCAGGACTGCTGGTGGCTTTCCAGAGGCAGCACAGCCCCTCCTTGCCCAGGCTCAGCCCCGGGGGTGCTGCTGTCCCGGAGCTCTCCCGTGGAAAGATCTAAGGGGGAAAAAATGCGCCAGCACAAACCCTGAAACAGGATCTGGGCTGCCATGGTGCACACCAGGAGGGGGAAGGGGAAGGGCCAGGCCATTTGCTGGATCCAGGCTAAGCTGCCCGGAGTCAGCAGGATGTCTCCCCACGATTTCCATGCTCATGGACTCGGGTCACCCTTCCCCTCTCACTTCTGCCCCCGTCTCGGCCTGATAAACTTTCATCCCACAGCTGCCTCACACAGCTCCCACAGCCCTCTCACATCTTTTCTTTTATTACTTTGCCTTTTTGTGGTTCCCATGTTTCTCCCAGACCGAATTGCAGGCAAGGCCTGAGCAGCTCATCCTGAACACAGAATTCCTGAGGCTGGAAAAGCCCTCCCAGCCCATGGAGTCCCAGCTGTGCCAGTGCCCACCTTGTCCCCACCCAGAGCACTCCAGGCCTTCCTTGGGCACCTCCAGGGATGGGCACTCCAAACCTCCCTGGACAGCCCCTGCCAAGGCCCAACCACGTTTTCCAGGAAGAAATTCCCCCTGAATTTATCCATGGCTGTGTGTGCTGCACAAACTGCACCACACCTGGATAGAAGGGATTGGTGGTATCTGTGGCACCCAGGTCTGGCAAACCCCAGGAGCTCAGCTGGCATGGCTGCTCCAAATGCATTTCTGGAAGGGGTTTGGCAGCCCCAGACTGACCAAACATCCCCATTGCCCTCAGGCACCTCTGGGAAGAGGTTTGGACTTGCTGCTGTTGGTGTGAGCAGGGAGCAGCTCCCCCAGAGCCTGTCTGATGAAAGGGGTGGTATCAAACATGATCCCAGGATCTTCTTTTCCCTCAGCTTTGGACTGGTGACACACTCATGGATGGCTCAACCCTGGAAGTGTCCAAGGCCAGGTTGGATGTGGCTTGGAGCAAGCTGGGACAGTGTCCTGGGGTGATTCTGTGACAATCCTGTATTCCCCATCGCCTGCTTGAAGTTTTTTTTGTACCTTTAAACTGCAGCTGGGAGGACTCTTCAGAGCGGCTCACTTGACCTTACAACTGAAATATTTACATATTTTTACCTGGCTTGAGAGATTTTTTTCTCTGCTAGTAGCAGAAGAGGGAGAGTTTGCTCTCAACCTTTCAGCTGGAGAAGGACTGAGGTCTGTCTTCAGTGGCTTCTATCCCTTTTTGGACTGTTTTTGGCTCGTTTCTCCATCCCAGACCAGCTCACCATCTCCGGGACACTCAGCAGGACTCTGCCCCAGACCCGGCGGGGCTCAGCTCTGCTCAGGCCTTGGACCTAAAACCTAAATGAAAAACCTGTGGGAATCCACCAACCTCCACCTCTGGGATGGGAGGGGGGCTCAGTGTTCTTTCCTGCCCTGTGCCTGGGGGAGGGGGAGCTCTCTGTGTTAAATAAATAGGTTTTTTTCACTTTCATTTGAGAAATTATTTTCCAAACCTGTGAGGGAGGGGCTGCTGGGACCTGCTTGCCAGGCAGACAGGGGAGAGAGAGAGAGAGAGAGGCTCTTTTTGGGTTGTTTCCTCCTGGATTTGCATCCAAACTGACACAGATAGTGAGTGACATCCCTGCCCGTGGGGATGAAAGACATCCCTTGATGATCTTCAAGGTCCCTTCCAACCCAAACCATTCTGGTATTTTGCACAAAGTCTCAGGTCCTCCCACTCTCATACCTTAATGGGAGACAGGTTTGCTCCCCAGGTTCCATGGCCCAACCAGCCCACAGCTGACTGACACAGAGCTCAGGATGCACCAGACCTGGGGCACTGAACCAGGCATAAAAACCTCTGCAAGCACCACAATGTCAACTTTCCTTGGAGCTGAGTGTGTGTTGGACTCCTCACTGCCACCCTGGAGCCTGTATTTGCTCCCTTGGCTGTGCCTTTGGCCCTGTGTGAAATTCTCCCCACACCTTTGATATTTCCCTTTGTCTGTCAGAAGGGCATCAGCAGAACCAGCACTGTGGGCCACAAACTCATTCATCTCTCAGAGAGCACCACAATTATTTAGCTTCTTAAAACCTTCACACTCTTAGGGCTCTCATAAAGTAGTTATTCAGACCTTTTCTCCCCCAGCTGTGATGATTTAATCTAGCCTGGGGTTTGAAAGGTTCAGCCAGGAAAATCCCAGAGCACAACACAGCTCATTTGTAAGGCTCAGCATTCCTGCAGTGCCCAGCCCGAGCTGGGCTCTCCATCTGCCTTTATCTAAACACTGCCTTCACTCTGCATTTAGGGTTTCATGGTAACTTAAAGCACCACACAGAGCTCAGAGGAGCCCTGTGCATCTGGCCTGGAAATATCACCCTGTGTTTTAAACATTTCGTGGTATTAATTCAGGTAGAGAGTGTTTGTTTGGGGGGGTTTCGTTCTCCTGCTGTGGTCTCTTCTCCACAGAAGTGCTGGAAAAAACCACCAAAATCCCCCCAAAGATTAGTTTGGTTCCCTAACTATGTAAATCACAGCTTTTTATAAGCATCACAAAGGTGTTCTGAGGTGATTAGAACACAGGTGGAATTCCCTCTCTTCCCCAGTGATGAAAAAAAACTCCAAAATAACTCAGCCACGCAGCAGTGCCACTTTATTTCCCAACCAAACCCTCTGGATTCCACAGCCAGGAAATTCTTATGATTAAGATGCCTCTTCAAGACATTAAATAGCCAATATAGTTTATGCTGCATGTTAATGGTCAATGAGAAGACTCTTAAAGTTTAAATTTCACACAGAAATTGCAAGTACAAACTCCTCACACTACATATATTTGCTGTCGCTGAGCTAACGTTGAAAGACACGTACTAACTTTTTAAATTTCCTGACTTTTATGATTGCTCAATTTTGCAACCTTAACATTATTTTGAAAGTAGGACTGTGTAACACATTCCCCAAGGGACTGAGAGAGCTCTGTGCTTTGGAAATGTGGCTTTTCTGTAGCTAATTTCCCTCATTTTGTTGGATGGGGATTTTTTTTTTCCAACCTTGCAGACAGGAGCAAAATTGCAGGACCTCAGAAATAATCAAGCGTTTTTCTGGTGCCCTGGTGCCTTAATTTTCTGCATTTTGTGGGTTTCCATTCTGCAGTGCAGGTGTGCATCTGCTGTGGATCACAGCCCTGTCCAGGAAAGAACTTGACATCCCCAGAACCACTCATGGACCTGAGGTAAAGCTCTTGCTTCAGGGCTGTCCTGGCTGGGGGAATATCTTCAGAGATATCTAAAATCAAAAGGAAATTTGATTTAATATTGATGCACATGGGGTTTAAACAGCTGACAAATTCCAGGGAATGGCTTCCTCCTGCATATTCCCTGAGCAGGAGTGGGAAATGAATCCTTTCTGTCTATATGGAATTATAAAGCAACACAGTGAGAAGGAGAAACTGTGTTCATTATCTGGAGGAGTCACAGGTTATCCTCAGCTTGTTTGGCATGGCAAGGACTGGTTTCTGTGCCCACCACTGCCTGGGTTGCTGGAGCGTGGGGGCTCTGCCAGTAAATGGAATTTTTAGGTGCTAATTCTCCCCTTGTGGGGAGCCTTAGCAGAGCCACACCACATTTAAAGCCCCTCCAGGAGCATTAAGCAGTGCTTGGAGGTTAATTCTGGCTCTCCACAAGGAGGTGACTTTTGGAAATGTGAATTTTGACAGCAGAGGAAGGACAACCTCCCTCAGCCCAACTCGGATGAGCCCCGACACGGAGCAATGCCAGGCATCCCACCCAGTCCTCTTCCTTCAGCAGCAAGAATCCCAGAATCCCACAAATCCCGCTCTCCACCTGTCTGGGCTGGTCTGGTTTTATTACTAACCTTAAATACCACTCAGGGCAGACGAGTTCACCACAGGAACTCAACCCCTACGTGCAGCACCAAGGGTGGAAAACCAGAATCTTCCTGAACAAGCAGCAAATGGCTCCTGCTGCAAAGAGCACAAAACCTGCTGGAAGCAAAGGTCTTCCAGAGGGCTCAGTGTCACACAGGGGAAGTGATTCACTCTGCTGGCAGCCTGCTTTGAAAATATCTGTACAGCCGTGGGGGTTAAATCTGGGAAGTGCTGGGAGGTGCAGGCCCCTAATGCATTCTCTTTCTTCCTTTGTTTTTTTGAGGAAAACTCCAAACAGAATCCCCTCTTTCAGTTGTTTCCAGTGCCTTTTCCCCAGCGTGGAGCAAGTTTTCCTCTGGCAGAGATGATTTGCAGCATCAGCTTTTATGGGGACTCAAGGATTCGGCCATCTCTGCCTTATTAATCTCATTATCCCTGACCTCTTACTCCTATTTCCACGATGTCAATATATCTTTTCAGAGGCAGCCACACCATCTGAGGGCTTTCTCAGTGCCCATCCAGAGATGGAAAAAGCCACGTGTTGTTCAGCCCAGCAATTACCCCTCCAGTGCTTCCTTGGAGCAGCGATTCCCTGCGATGAAAGCTCCAGACCTGCTGGCTCCAAGGAGTTGCTTTTTACTGTATCAACTTTTCACATGTCATAAAAAGCTGGGGCCACGTGAGAAATCGAAGTTATCTGTGTAGCCCGGGGTCTCAGGGAGCAAAAGGCTTCTAAAGCAAGTGATGTGATTAGGAGAAATGAGGAAATGAAATCATTTAACGGGAATGCGCCGCGCGTAGAAGGAATCAATAAATAGTTCCCAGGAGTTATCAAGGGCCATTTAGTGCTTTTTTTGGATCTAAACTCTCTAATCCCTGCCCTCTCTGGTTTATTTGTCCTCCATTCTACCACGTATCACTGGGCTCTGATGCATCCTGAAGATCCCAGCAGCTGCTCAGCCCCGGGATGGAGGAGCTGGGGGAAAATCAAGTTTTCCTTGTGTTCCGTCTCGGGTTCTCCCTGGGAATTTCTGGCTCTTCACGAGGGCTTTAAAGCCTCATTAAGGATGTGGATACAAGCCTGTTTCCACACACATGAGTTACCTTCCTCTTCCTGTGGATTCATCCCTGCTGTGGAATACTCATCCTGCGGGATTGCCCGGTAGCAGCGAGTCCAGCTGGATGCTGATAGACAAAGCAGTGCCTGGCTGCTGAATCACTTCAAAAAGCACTTTTTTGTCAAAAAGAAAGGAGGCAACCACAGCCTACAGGCCTCCTGTGACACCTGGGTGACCTTGCTGAGACTCCAGGGGCTGCCCCTGGGTGTTTTCTGAGTTACCAAACTGGGGTTCTCCTAATAACAAAAAAGGGATGAATAAATGAGGACTGAGAATTTCAGTCCTGAATTCAGCCACTGATGTTCCCCTTCACCTGGCCAGGATTTTAATTCTGAGTGGTGTTAAGCAACATCACCATTTTTTTGTTTGGTGCTGTCTGCCTGAGCTGGGGGAGGTGTCCAGCAACCAGTGGGAAAGGCTGACCCGTGTCCTTGCACCCTGTCACAGATCCAGGGCTCTTTCACTCAAAAATCTTAATTTTTGAGCCTTGTTACCCCCTGTGCTCAGCCAGGAGGATGGCTCTGCCCACTGAGATTTATCACTGCTGGAAAAAGCCAGAAAAGCTTGCCCTGAGGACAGGAGTCCTGCTTGTTCTGGTGGAAGCTGAGCCAGGGTGTGCCAAGCTGGGGAAGGCTTCAGGCTTTGCCCTGCTCCCCTGGAGATTAAAAGGCATGGACAGAGTTTCACCAGGCAACACAAACCATCTACTTTTAATCAGCCTGAATTCTGAAGTTGGGATATCCCTGCACCCAGTAATTCTGGGACCAAACCCTAAGCCTGAAGACACCTAATTTGGGAGGCCTGTGCTATGGTTTAGGCTGAGTTTATAGCTGAAGTTGTATCTCAATGCACAGAAGTCTTCTTGTGGGAGTTTTTCTCATCCTCTGCCTCAAAAAAATGTGTTTTACCTAAAAACTGTATTGGTTTAGATCACTACAATGTCCCAGCACTGCCAATAGCTGTGGTTTAGGAAATAATTAAAAATAGGAAGAGGATGTGGCATTGCTTTTCCAGAAAATTATCCCTACAAGCCAATCATCAGAGATTTCTTGACCCTAAAGTGTTACCTTAATGATTCACCTTAATGATTTTTTCTTTCATTGTTCTCTCCAATGACTTTTTGAACCCACAAATGTGTTTGATGTCAACTGTCCCGTGACAAAAGGGACAAAACTCTTCGTTTTCTTAATATTTTGAACATTTTACATCCCAGTTTAATTTTATATTCCTGGTATTAGAACCACAGGATGGTTTGGGTTGGAAGAGACCTCAAAAATCATCTCCTTCCCATCCCTTGCCATGGGCAGGGACAGCTGATCCAGGTCCTTATTCCAAATTTCACATCTCTGTGCTGCTTGTGAATTTGTGGATTTCAGCTCTACTTCACATCAGGAGATAGAAACCACTTTGGCTTTTCATATCAAAGCTCCATTTCCACCTCTTCTCCCTTTCTTTCCCCCCTTTTTTCCATCATTTTCAACCTGCAGTTCTCAGCATAATAAAAGGTAACAAGCACCAGTTCTTGGCAGATGGAGGGAAGTTATTTAATGCCTGTGGAGAATCTGTCCCCACATGTTTAATAAATGCTTTCTTTCAATAAATGTACACTCAGCTTTAAGGAACATGGAAAACTACAGGGTTTTGGG
>VZRX01012280.1:0-20578 GCA_013398075.1 Notiomystis cincta
TCCGCGCCTTCCTTCCTTCCTTCGTATTAGGAATTAAAACCTTTAAGTGCTGCATCATAGTCACAGTTCTCCCAGAGACAGAAAAAAAATGGATAAAACCCAGCAAATAGGTTCAATTTTCTATGATTTTTGCATCATTTAAAGACTTGTGTCTCACTGCTCAGCCCCGCAAGAAAATGCTGGGTGTAAACTTCAAAAAATTCATCTTGATCTAAAAGAAGGAAAGAAAAAAAATATGGATATTTCATCAGGAGCTGTAGGGACAGAACACAGGGAATGGCTTCAAACTGAAAGAGAGTAGATTTAGAAGGGATATTGGGAAGGAATCCTTCCCTGGGAGGATGAGGAGGGACTGGAATAGAATTCCAGAGAAGCTGTGGCTGCTCCTGGATCCCTGGAAGTGTCCCATTGGGGCTTGGAGCCCCCTGGGACAGTGGGAGGTGTCCCTGCCATGGCAGGGGTGGCACTGGGTGGGATTTAGAGTCCCTTCCACCCCAAACCACTCTGGGATTTTGGGATATTTGGTTTAGATTATACAAAACCCTTCAAGTGCTGTTGCTCCCTCCTTGTTCCTACATTTCCAGCCTGGTGTTAAAGGCATTGGGATCAGATCCATGGGAGAAGGAATTTCTCCAGCTCTGTTTTTCCAGCCAGGAAAGCTGAGTTTTTCCCCAGGGTTCCCAGGATGATCTTTGAGCCTTCATCACCCTTTGGTGTAATTGAAAATGTGAGCAGTGCAGTGGTCTAACCATGGCTGTAACTTCAGCCCTTCTTTCAGGTAACCAGTCCATAAAATCCACTTATTAAAAATGTATACATGAGAAGAGTGAGTGGGATTTTATAGATCTGGTTTTACTGCAGAAAATGGAGTTATTTGGGGCTCACAAAAGCTGTAAAGCTGTACCTAGGTTTTTACAGCACCCAGTGAGCTTAGATGAATTAAAACACAACATTTTCCTGCATCCTTCTTTGGATTAGGTTTGAGGATGTTTTTCATTGAGGTTATTATATTTTTTTTAATTTCCAATAGCAAACAGAATATATTCCTCTTTCCAGCTGCAGATAAATTTAATGAGGAATATAATATTCAGACAGGGATTGTCTGTATGGAGTCACTTGCTGGATCTTTGTGCAGAAATATCCTCGTGTTTTGACACTCTGATTTCTTGTTCTCTGACAGGGCTATAATTTGCTGAAAGAATTGTTTCAGTCGTTTCCCAAATATTTCTCATCCTGCGTTGGGAAGAAATAATTGAATTTGGTAAAGTTATACCAACTTTCATTACGCTGAAAAGGAGCTCTCTTTATGTAATCCCATCAACTTCCTCCTCAAAGATCAGCTTAATTAAACTCCACTCTCTTAAAACAGACCATTGCTTATGGTTGTAATGAAGTTAAATGAAAACTGATGAAAATTAACTAATGCAGGTCAGTTTTTGTATCTCACAGGATGATTTTGTATTGCTGTTGCCTTGTAGAACTGTGATAAGAGGGGCTGCACCCAGGGATCAGCCTGGCTTTGTGTTTTAAACCCAAATTTATTTCAGGGGTGCATAAAAGCCCACAAGGCTAAACATTGCAAAGGAGGCAACTCAGTGAGAGGCAAATCTCAGCTCAAGAAGGGTTTTACTTGCTCAGAATCTTCCCAAAATGTTGGAGAAACCTACAGAAGGTTTGCCCTGGAGGCTCCTTGTCCTGTTTGGAGATGTTTACAGGGCTGATATCAATAAAAAAAAAAAACAAAAAACAAACAAAAAAAAAAAAACCTGACAAAAACCAGCTTAGCTGGAGTCAGATATTTTCATATTTTTCACAGAATTAAGGCTGGAAAAGGCCTCTGAGATCACCAAGTCCCACCTTTGCCTGAACAGCACTGTGGCAAATAAGCCATATCTCCAAGAGTATTTTTAGAAAGTTCTTATTCATCGTTTTAGAACACATTTTTAGAGGTGCATATTTTATAATCTGATCTTTTACTCCTTAAAATCAGAGTATTTAGCTCATTCTATTTAGCTGCAACTCAAACAGTTCCCAGCAGTTTAACACCCAAAACAGAGCCAGGGAGTAAATCTTTGTAGGGAGGGTCCTCTCCACTCGCCAAATCCTTGTGCATCTTTCACCCCTGCAAGGGATTTTATCAGACTATTAAAAATAAATTATGCAGGCTTCGTGCCACACAATCAAATCTCTGCTTGTTAAGCATTTAGTGCCAGTGATCAAACCCCCTAAATGTCAGCAAGGTCGGAGCTTGGTTGTGTTTCCTGCATAACAGAGAAGCTTGGCTGGTGTGAATTTTCCTGCACAGAAATGTACTGGATAAAGCAATTATGTGAAACATTCCCTTGGAAATTGTGGTGCTTCTTCCATAAACTTGCAGTTTCAGCTCTTGGGCAAAACCTGTGTGGGAAAAGGAGTGATCTTGGTGGTCTTTTCAAACCTCAGTGGTTCTATGAAATGAGGTTGTTTAGTCCTTTTATGGGGTATTTCCTATTCCAGTTCTAGACCTTTCCTTTTCCAGCACTAAACACTGAAATCCAAAGGAATCCATGTCCTGGAACAATTTGCCTTCAGCCTATGTCACTGCTATTCTAAAAAAAAAGCTCCCCACATTTCTGCCTGATTTCATGGAATTTTACATTTTGGGGAAGTCAACCCTGCACCTGGTCTATTAAAAAAAATTGCAGCTTCAACTTAAAACGTTGAAGAGCCCCTGGATGGGGCCTGGAGCAACCTGGGTTAGTGGAAGGTGTCCCTGCTCATGTGGAGGGTTGGAACTGGGTGGTCTTTAAGGTCTCTTCCAACCCAAACCATTCTCTCACTGTGTGGAATGGCACACGGAGTTATCATCCACACTTAAATTCCAAAAACATTGATTTAACTTCTATCAGTGCATTAATCCTGGGTGAAATCTCCCAACTCCGCAGCCTACTTCTGCAAGATAAGACAGGAATGATTTACCAGGATCCTTTTCCACACAGAGATCTCTGTTATCTCCTGAACACCACTTATTTTGACTTGCTTATGGAAATTGTTCCACCAATTTTTCTCCTCTTGGTGCGTAAAGTGTAGTGGAAAAACAAACATCTCAAATTAACTTCACAGTAGCTCATTTTAATTTTGTCTTGTGCTATGAGAGAGCTGATAACCTAAATCAGCCTGATTGTTATTTCAGGGGGTAAACAGCATATTTTATCCTCTGTGTAGCTCTGGTAATAGCTGGTGCTCAATCCTTAGGCTCTGTGTATTCTTCTAATTATTAATTTATTAATATCACCCTTGTAGAAGCTACAGGAATGGTTTGGGCTGGAAGGGACCTTAAAGTCCATCTCATTCCACAACTTCCACTGCCCCAGGTTGCTCCAAGCCCCGTCCAGCCTGGCCTTGGACTCCTGGGGTTGGGGTACCAAGAAGAAGTAGAGCAAGAGGGGTCACTCTGCAGTCCACATGTCCAAATCCCTCATCAAGAACACCTCTGATGAATGTAATTAGCTCAGGGGAAATGATCAGTCATTGGCTGGGTAAAACCCCTTACCTGAACCCTTTATTTGCACTTTTTGGTGTCTTAGAGTGAAATGAAGTAGTGTAAAATTATCTCAGGGAAGAGAGTTTTTATTGTGACCTTTCAGCAGCAAAACATCCTTTAAACATAGATCCCAACAGTGTGGTTTGGGTGTGGTATAGGAAGGGTAAGGAAATGTCAGTAGTTGAAGGAGAATCAAAGAGATTTCCAAAGATTTCCAAAGATTTCCAAAGGTTTTCCACAGGTTTTCACCAAACCACCTCATCCTTTCCTTCACTGGAAGGGGAACATCTCTTGGCTACTCAAATCTTCCTCTTGCACTTGTAGAAAATTAGAATTAGGCATTTAAAGTGGAATTAAATCCATTATTCTCAGTGCTGCTGAGGGGGAAAAAAATGGTGTTTCTGCTGTTTTGTGTTAGTGAGAATAAAGACTCAGTTAAACCCCAGTTTGACTGACAGTAATGGTGGGCTGGAGAGCAATTAGGACTGGTGACACTGGTACAGGAGATTTTGGGTTATTCAGTCCAACTTGGAACATGAATGGACAGGAGGGAGGAAATGTGTGGCTGTGCTATTGTTGTGTCCGTGGAATTAAACTCATTACCCTCCACTGTTTCCTGAGGAATAAATCTGTTCAAACATCACACCTGGGCCCAGGTCAGCCAGCAGCAGCAGGCAGGACTAAATCCAGGGAAATATCCCACTAAGGACGGGAGATGGAGCCTTCCCTGAGTGCTGTGACAGCCCTGCAGCTGCAGCTGCACAAAGAGGCCGTTCCCATATGGAGCCACATTGTTCCTCAAGGGCTTGGCATGAAGAGGTTTCATCACTCTCAATCCCACAGGGGACAAAAAAAACCAAATGTGTCTTTTGATGCTGGTGTGAAAAGCTGTTGATGGACCTGCAGCTCCTCTGGCTGGAGCTCCAGGCAGCTGAGGGATGGCTGCCACGGGGCTCACAGGGATGGATTTTCCCCTTCCCTGGGCTCCAGGTCTCCGGTTCTCACTGGGATCAGCCCCAGGGTAGAACCCCCCACCCTGGAGCAGCTTCCTGCGGGCTCTCTGCAGGGTGGAGCCAAATTCAGGTGGCTCTGTCCTGCCAGGGGTGCTGGGTGATGGTTGCCAGCCCTGGAAAACCCCTTGGCCACCAGGGATCATCCCTTGGGATTATCCCGCTGCTGGAAAGCCGCCAGCTCCGCCTTTAGTGACTTCCTATGAAAATGCAACAAGACTGCCACGGGTCCCCAGGTGCCCAGGTCTTGATCTTACTTTTGTCACTGACAAGCCTGATGAATCCAGGGGTTTCAAGGTCAAAACACTGAATAAAAATCCCAACTCTGAGCCCCATACACTGCCCAGGATTTTCCAATCTCGGAGCGGCGCCTTTCGGGATCATCGATAAAGCTGTGGTCTTAGGGAGGTCAAGACTACTTGTGAAATGTTGATTAAAAAGTTGATTAGTTGGCTGATTGGATGTGAGGTTTAGATGTGGATTATATTTAAGGATCAGCAGCAGTTAAGAGAAATTTATAGCACGTCCTAAACACCTCAGTCATAGCAGCTAATGATATTTCAGCCATAAAATCTTCCTTTCAGGTGATAGTCCGACCATTAGAACAAAAGGAGAATCAAAGGATTTAAGACTCTTTCTTCTTGGTTTATAATCTTCAATTCTTTTTTTCCCCTCTGGAAACCTTAAAAAGAACTGCAAGAAATATAAATTTTAGAGAGGGAAATCAAGCTCCAGTTTGAATCCCAATGAAATTACTGAGAGCATTCCACAGACTTATCCGTGAGTACATCCAAACACCTTGTGTTGTTTATCTCCATGATACACCCATGAAATAAGGATATTCCAATTTTACAGGAAAAACCTGGCCCTTACAGGTGAAACAACTGGGATTGAGATCTTTAGAAAGCTTCTTTTCTTTTTCCCCCAAAATAACCAGGCCAAAGAGTAACCAGGCAATGAACCACCAACCTTCAATGAGCACCCATGGAATGTTTTCCCATGGTGGTTTGTCAGAGCTACAGTCACAACGTGGAATTCATGTGTCTGCTCCAAACCCACTGATTTTTTCCTCCTCTAAAAACCAGGAACTGTTTAAGATTCCCCAAAATATTGAACAGAACACAGAGTGAAACTTAGAGGAGGTTACCAGTAAAAAAAATCCTATTATGTGATTTAGGTAAATCCAGTTTTTAGTCTAGCAAAGCATCACTTCCCTCTCAATAATGTCAAATAATGTATCAGCACATCAAAATGTCTGTTGCCTCATGGAACAGCCATTTGTTAGTGCAAATGGTGCACAGTGCTGATTTGGAGGGCCCTGGCAGGCAAAAAACCCATTTCAATTCTTTTATTACAAATCTAAATTTCCCTTTTTAGTGTTGCAGGCTCGTATAAGTTTGTCACTTGGAGCCGAGAGCTGTGAGATGCACCAGGGGCTGCATTCTTCTGTACCTGAAATTATAAATTATAAATTTGTTGCCTTTTTATTATTATTATTTTATTTCTCCTATAGATCTTTTTCCACCTGCATAATTCATGGTTTTAAGTAGAATTACATGAAAATTTTTTGCAACAGCACTTAATCCTCTCTATACCTTAAAGGATATATTTGATCTTGAGAAGGATTTGTTTCTTGAGACAACTACAGCAGTATTTAATTATTTCTGTTTAAAATCAAGCAAACTTCATAGACAACATTTTTTAATGTTAACCTCTGTGGATTTGCTTTTAATAGCATAAAAGAAGTGTGGCTAATGATAAGACTCTTAAATTCTTCTGTTTTAATCCGTTTCTGACCTTCTTGTCTCCTGTAATCTTTGGTAACTGCACCAAAAAAACCCTTTTCCTCAGTTTCTTCTTCTGTAATGCAGTAAAATCTGCAAATTGCACTGATTTTGATCCATAATCTCCCAGGTATTCCTGTTTCTGATTCCATTCATGTCTGCAGCAGTAAGAAATGCTGGAATGTTTGATGATCCAGCCTGGCTGGTGCTGGATCATAGGCAAGACTTCATGCAGACCCCACAGTTTATCCATCACTTCCCATGTGCAACTATGATTTTAAAATACCCAAATTCCTTGGACAGCTTCAAGCATGAGTTGGGCCTGAGAGAAGCTGATTTCTTCTGTCACAACTGAACACCCACCCTGGAAAATGAGGAGTTCATTGAGAGCTTCCAGGGAAATCCCAGCTCTGGTGACACTGTAGGCAAAGTTTCTTGCTGTGTATATTTAAGTCAAAATTATCTCTTTGTGGTGGGAAAAAAAAAAACCCTCCTCACTTATTGATGGTTGTTGGATTGTAATAACATGAAATGTTTTTAAAATCTTGCCTCCTGCCTTTTAAAATAAGTAATAAATGCCATTGTGGTGATCCCAGGCACCACAACTTGTTTAAGTACATGTGGGAATAAAGACCAGCATAAAGTGATTTAGGATTGACTCATTTATAACACTTTCTTTGTAAAAAAGAAATGGTGAATTCATTTTTATGCCATTCCCACTCATCAGAATATAAACAGGCACAATACATTCCAAAAATCCAATTCCTGAGGATCTCAAAAAGCAGTTTCTTTCTCTCTGTTTGCTCATTTTTATTCAGGAAACCTTCCAAAAAAAAGTATTCAGAGAGACCAAAAAAAAGTATTCAAAGACATCAAAAGAAGTATTCAAAAACACCAAAAAAAAAAAAAAATATTCAAAGACACCAAAAAAATCAGTAACATTTTATTTCAAACAAAGCAGAAAACAAACCCAGGCCATTGTTTCCACTCCTCCTTTGTTTTGCTTTTTGCTCTTTAAACGCACCCTTTCCCAAGGGGAAAGAAAAATCCATATTGTCCAATTGTCTTTCCATTAAAATCTGCAACAAACTCCTGCAGCTTTGTCGGGGAGGGAGATCAAGGTAGGAATATTTGTCCAGGTATTGATCCCTCCTGCGGGATGTGGTGGGCTGGAGAATCTCCCATCGCTTTCCAATCCGCGCATTTCTGCTCCCCGAGCATGAGGAGGTTGCTGCCTTTTGTCTGTGTCATTGCTTTAAATTTGGGTCTAGATTTGAATCTCAGAAGGGCAATGGATCTGAGAGAATCTCAGGAGAAGGAAAAAATGTGGCTGATGGATATGCAGGGAGCGTTTTCCATGGAACAAACAAGGAATGACGACCTGGACCTGAGACTGAGATCTGGCAGTCATGAAATTTCGATGGAGAAGCTCGCAAGGAGCTCTTAATTCCACTGCCAGTGGTCAAAATCTGTCATGTGATAATCTCAATAATGCTGTAAATATATTTATTTGGGGATCTTTGGGCAGTTTGGCATCCAAGTCCAGGTTTTACCTTTATTCCTTCCCTCAAAAATATGAGATTATTTCCCTTTCCTGAAACAACTGAATTTTATCCCAGAGAGAATTATATCTGGAGTTATAATTGTATTCTTTTGATTTTTATTTTTTTACCATTTACTTGGATTTAGCCATGTTCTAATGGAAAGTGTCTCTGCCCATGGCATGGAGTTGGGATGAAATGATCTTTAAGGTCCCTTCCAACCCAAACCATCCTATGAGTCTGGGAAATAGAAATGGTAGAAAAAAGCCCTTAAATTGATAACTGTGACTCCTCAGAAACTGGAGCCTTCCCCACACCTAAAATTTAGATATTGAAGAAACTTTAAAGTCACCAGAAGGATTTGTGAGCCT
Organism: Notiomystis cincta; assembly: GCA_013398075.1. Classification (NCBI taxonomy): domain Eukaryota; kingdom Metazoa; phylum Chordata; class Aves; order Passeriformes; family Notiomystidae; genus Notiomystis; species Notiomystis cincta. The sequence continues at coordinate 8,230 of VZRX01012280.1, forward strand.
GCATTTGAATTTTTACTTTCAGGCCAGATTTTTTTCTTATTTTTTTTTTCTCTTGCAATCATTCTGCAGAAACAAGAAAACTCCACTGCTTTTCTTGACATGTTTATTATGATCTGGTCTCTAAATACCTTGTTTTTTCCATTGATTACCAATTCAATCCATGGGTAATTCACTCCTAATGCCCTCCCTGGGCTGAGGTGAAATCCTTTGGGGACCATCAAGGTTGTGGTTCTTGACTGCAGTGGTGCATAATTGATATTTCCCCTCTCTAACTGTTTTTATTGCCTGTAGGGAGGTGTTATTTCAGCTGGAATTTCAGTCCTAGCTTTGGAACAAGTCATGGCTGACGCTGCTTTCCTCACGTTTTGGTGTCTTCTCTGTTGCATTATTTGGCTTGAAGCCCCTCTGCGTCCACATCTGTAATATAATCATCATTATTATGGTTAAAGCAGAGAATGCAGCTGGAGCTGAGGCCCTTTTTGGCAGCTTTCAGTGTTCCCCATAAGGCCACCAAATATTCCACCTCTGGGGCCACCTTGAGGGATCCACCAATGGCATCACCAATATCCCGGAATCCTGGAATGGTTTGGGTTGGAAAGGATATTAAAGATCATCTAATCCCACCCCTGCCATGGGCAGGGACACCTCCCACTGTCCCAGATGCTCCAAGCCCTGGCCTTGGACTCTTCCAGGGATGAGGCAGCCACAGCTTCTCTGGGAATTCCATCCCAGTCCCTCCCCACCTCTCAGGGGAGACTTCCTTGCATATATCAAACCTTTTCCAGCTGGAATCCATTCCCCCTTGTCCAGTTCCTGGTGCAGAGTCCCTTTGGCTGCTTTGTGGTCCCTTCAGACACTGCAAGGTTTCCACGAGGTCTCCACAGAACCTTCCCTTCCCCAGGCTGGACATCCCTGATTTTCTCCTCCTGTCTCCATAGGGGAGGAGCTGCAGTCCCCCTGGACTTCAGGTTGTGTTTGGTCCTGTCCCAAATCCCCCCACGATGTCACACCACCCCTAAAACTGGGAACCTAATGAAGAATCCCACATTTCCTGCAGCCCAAAATGTTAACCAGCCTGAAGGAGTTTGATAAAATATTTTGAATGCTTTGTACGAGCACTGAAGCTTTTCCTTCCCCCCCAATTGTTGCTACAGAAGTCGGAGCGCGTTTGAAGATCTGAAACTTTTCTTTTGAGGCAAAAGTCTCCTCCTTGTTCTTTTCCTCATGCTGTGCTGACATGTTTTCATCAGCTACATCGTGTTACCTCTTCTGCATTAAAGCCTAATCACAGCCTTGGAGTTTGCAGTTACCAGCTACAAACAGAAAGATTTCTCCCTGTGAGACCAGAGCATTCCTCAAGCAATTTTCCACCTTTATGCAGGGTTTTGTTTCATCAGGGTTTATTTTTTGTGTGTTGTTTCTTACCATCTGCCTTGCAATTAAGCTGTTTAAAAGCACCCACATCAAAGAAGGACTCTGGTTCTCTACAAATAGACCTCTCTGCTGCACTGCAGAAGTGACAAAAATAATCCACCCAGTTCCATCGTTTAGAACGATGGAATAAATATTTTTCCCTGGTATTTTTTATTGACTTACAGAAAAAACAAATCAGAAAAAAAAGGCATGTTAAATATGTCTAAATTAAGCAATTCTTGGCTGGAGAAAATCTAACCAGTAACATCTTTATTCTTTATAAGTGTTTCTATACAAACACAAATGATTTCATAAAATTCATGGTAATTTCTAGATTTCTTCCATTTTTCCTTTTTTTTTTTTTTATTCATTGCCTCTATTAAAACCACAATGATAAGATTCCATCCCTACATTACATTTTAAGTTATTTTTTCTGGAAAAAAAGTAATTGTCTGAATGTTATTTCTAGTGTTCAGGGTTTATGGAGTGTAGAGAAGAGGAAGCTTTGAAGGAAGAGGTGAGAGATTAAGGTTGAAGAGCAAACTTTATGCTGAGCCAGCCAGTGCTTCACTTTAATTGTTGTTGTAAGAGTCTTGTAGGGATGAGTTCCTCAGAAGATATAATATTTAAACAAAAATGTAATAAAAACAAAGGGGGGAAACAGATTTGAGAAGCTGTTTAAAATAAGCAGCTGTGGCTTTTTTTTCCAACTTCACAGAATGAATGGTTTGGGTTGGAAGAGACCTTAAAACTCATCCAATTCCAAATTTCTGCCATGGGCAGGGACACCTTCCACAATCCCAGGGTGCTCCAAATCCCATCCAACCCAGCCTTGGACACTTCCAGGGATCCAGGGGCAGCCCCAGCTTCACAACATAATTTATTACAATTACAATAGAACGAAAGATCATGGAGGGAAGAAAAAAATATAGATAAAATTCAGTGTCTGAGGAAAAAGATTCCCAAAGGTGAAAAAGTGCCAATGGTTTCCATGATGTGACAACAAACCAGCTGGATAAAAAGTGGCCAGGACTTGCAGGTAATTTGAGGCAACATTTCAGTGCCCAGGTGGGTGATTGCTCTCAGTGACCTCCCTAAACAACCTGAAACCAAGCTGAGAAAATGGGATTTTCTGTTGTCTTCCTCGCTGACCTCTGCTGTCAACTCAGAAAGAAAGTAAATTAATCAGAGTGTGTTTGCTTTATTCAGGGAGTAATGTTTTCTTTTCCACGTGTTGTGTTTTATTTCAGCAGCTAATGGTCCAATTTATTAAGAAAAAGCCAGGAATTTTGCAAATTCCATTTCTCTCATTAGAGCCTGATGAGGAGCCTGAACTGGGCTGCTCCAGTTCCCCTGGCACAGAGGCACAGCCCAGCAGCTTTTTAACCTGATATTCCACTGCCAGGTGGTCCCTAAGGATTTCACATCAAGTCTATCTCCAGGCTGTTCCTAAACTGGGAATGAGCTGAGCCTGGGGAGGCAAACCCCAAATTCTTTGCTGGCCCCTGCACTGCAGTTTGCCTCAGAGTGAGTGACAACACCATTTTCTCCCACTTGGAGATTTCTTTTGGAGCTTTAACCTCCCTTTTTAGTTCTAATTTAAATCCCCCTGGCTGTATTCACACACAGCTCTCCAGAATTTAACTAAAGGAGCCAAGGAATTATTTTCCCACTATGGCTTTTTTTTTTTTCCTAGCCAGCAATTAAAATTTCTGCCATCCTTCTGCAAGGCAAGTGCAGGGGCCTTTTGACCCTGAGAGCAAAACTTCAGCCTTAGAAGTCATTTAAAACTCTTTCACTTTCTAGACATTTATTTCTTCTCTACATTTCAAAAACTTCAGCTCTCTTCTGTACCCCCCAGGTGTGGAATCAGTGCTCAGCACAGCCCTCTCCCTGCTCCTGGGATTGATCCATCCTGCATGGAAATCACATTTTTCTCCCTTTGCAGAGCTCAGTGTATGGAAATTCAGCAGGTGGTGTTGGGAGGGATTTATCCAGCTTTATCCAGCTGCTGGGGATGGTCCCTTACCACCTCAGCCAGCTGGAATCACCATTCCTGGGGATTTGGCTCAGTTTGGGATTTTTGTATTTCCAAGGACATTTGACTCCTGGGTGCCACCAAAAGGCTCATCAACCCTGAAGCAATTAAAACAGAGGATTTGTAATTCATCACCAGCTTTGCCTTGTTACACTTCTCCCTTTTTTTGCTTTCATTCCAGTGATCTCAAGTAACCAAATTTCAATTAATTGTCAAATTTTGAGAGAATTAGGCTGAGTGTTTTCAAAGTGATGTCAGGGCTGTGGCAATCACTTTGTTGCTGCGTGGTGTTGTCTCAGAAGCTTCCCTGAGATGCAACTTTCATGCAAATGCAGGAGCTGGTGTTTGAAGAGCTCTGGGGAGGCTCAGATCAGAGGTGTCGTCTCTGGGCTCTTCTCATCTAATGTCACTTCACAACGAATTTGTTTGCACACATTATTTACCTTTGGATTTCTCCTTTTTTTTTTTTAACTCCAGGATTGATCCAAAGCCTATGTCAGGCAGTAGAAAAAGAAAGTAATTGTGTCAGGTAGAAGAATTTCTGTTGGTTTCAGAGGAACTTCTCTCAGTGTGGAGGGAAAGGAGTCAGAGCCATTCCTGGAAATGTTGGTGTTTGATTCCTGTCCCATCAACCCTCCCAGCCTGACCCACAGTGAGTTATCCTCCCTCCTCTGCTGAGTTTTCTTCTCCTCAAGGAAAACCCTACATGAGAGAGGTTTAATTGGCAAAAAGAAAGATATTGTACTAATACTATTAATAATATTCTCATTTAAAGACCACGGGGCTGAAATCTGTGGAGCTGAAAGGGTGGAAGGAGGAGCAGGATTTCCACTGCTCCATTGTGTGTATCAGGTGAATTTTCATCTCTCCTTCAGCCAAATTTTACACAATTATAAGTAAAGGTCATCAGGATGAGGACCATCAAGTTTAGCAGCTGAATAATGTAAATGAATACATATTTTTAAATAATATTATGGCTAAAAGTCGCAGAGCATTGCCATGGTTTCATGCTGGACTCATCACACTCCTGCCAAGAGAGCAGGAATGAAGTTATTCTTCAGAGGAGCCCTCCAGGGCTGCATTTATTACAGGGACAGCAATCTGGAGCTGAAGGCACAAAACTGTAAGCAAACCTTAGAATTCACCCCCAAAAAAGCCCTTCCTAGAGGAAATATTCAGAGTGAGCTCTGTGGTGCCTCTGTGTTCCTGCAATGTGCAATTTAATGGACAGATGTTAATGAACAACATCTACAGCCTGATCTGTTCTCCAAGAACTGCTTCAGAAATAAAGTCTTTTCACCTAAACAGAGTAAAAAAGCTCAAATTTTGGCTGTATGTGAAACTGCAGCCTGTGTGGGGAAGAATCAACCCAGAGAGAAGCCCAGAGCTGAAAGCTGAAGAGATTTAAATGATGAAGAAAGCAGGAGGGGTCAGGGGTGCTGAATGTCACAATTCTTCTGCATTTTTTAATTAATTGAGCAATTCACTTTTTATGAGAGAAACTCAGAACAGGATCTGAAGGAGCCAACAGAGAAGGTGGGGAGGGATTGGAGTGACAGGAGAAGAGGGAATGGCTTCCCAGCGCCAGAGGGCAGGGATGGATGGGACATTGGGAAGGAATTATTCCCTGGGAGGGTGGGGAAGGACTGAGATGGAATTCCCAGAGAAGCTGTGGCTGCCCCTGGATCCCTGGCAGTGTCCAAGGCCAGGCTGGACAGGGCTTGGAGCCCCCTGGGACAGTGGGAGGTGTCCCTGCCATGGCAGGGGTGGCACTGGGTGGGATTTGAGGTCCTTCCAACCCATCTTATGTTCCTGTGATTTATAACTGATCAGAGCTATGCAGGTTGTGGTGTTTTGACTTTTCTTTCAAGGTTAATTTTGACTCCAAACACATGAAGATCATTTTCACACAACTCCTTTAAAAATGAACCACTGCAAGTCCCAAACGCACGTGGCTCCAGCAGAGCTTGAGGAGGCAGAGCAACAGACCCAATTCATCATGAAAAGCAGGTGTGAAAGGCAGAGAAAAACTATAATCAAAATGAAAAATGACCGGGGTTTGTTAGGAAAATTGTTATCACTAATTTAATAAAAATATTAAATTTTTATGCACATTTTTAGGTAGGTTCTTTTTATTCCTGCTTTAGTAATCTGAATTTTCTGAATACCTCAGTCTGTAGTAATAACAGACATTATATATCTTCCATCTATGTAGTCTCTGTAAAGATTCTCAGGAGATTCATCAACTTTACAAGGCATATAGGAATGAATCCTATAAAAATTCCGTATCCCTGGGGTATCACCGATCCCATCCTAGAAAAAAATAAATCCCTACCTTTCCATTAAAAAGCCTTAAAGCAGAAATTTCCCAAAGTAAAAGACCTGCAGGAGCGAGGGGTTAATAAATTCCACTGTGCTGTGGAGTCAGAAAACAAGATTGCAGGCAGGGCTGTCTTCCTTCCGCGATAATGGAATAAACAAGGTGATTCCGGCACCACTAATTGTCAGAGATAAGCAGCAAATGTCAGGCAGGGAGGTGAATCCGAGCTCTGACACTCGGAACATGTTAAACACCTTTACCTGCCCCAGCAGCCGCCGAGCTCCCGAGCTCAGCGAGATCAGAGCGCGCAGATTAAGGCTCATTTGCTTAGCCAAGAGCTGCGGATGTGGTTTGTTTCTAAAGCGCTCCCAGCCAGGAATGCGCTTCAGGAATGGCCCCAAAAAGGCAGGTTCGATACTCTTCCCCCAGGGTTTGCCTGCCTGGGAAGAAGGCTTTTCCCAACTCGGGAATAAATCAGGGGGCCGTGTAAATAAAGCCTTCTCAGGAGTCATTACCCAAACCGCTCCTTGTTGTGAGTATTCCTTGGAGAAGCGTTTTATCCCGGCCTCAGCCCCCTGTCTGTGCTCCACACACCTTCCACCAGCACTTATTAAAGCCAAGGAGTTAAGCAGAGTCCTTTTATAAATAGAATCTGGGTGCTAAATGCCATCAGTCATTTTGAAAGCGTTGATAGAGCCTCTTATCAGAATGATCAGAGATATTCCTTACCCGGGCATTTCTCGGGAGTGGGAGTGAGGGATGGGGCAGGATTCGAGCTGCTCTGCTCAGGAAAGCATTTGCTGTTCCACCAAATCTGTCTGCAAGCGACTTTTGATTTAATATATTCCCAAAGTGTTTAATGCATGCAGAGCAACCCCAGGTATGGCTGTGTTTAGATATTCCATTTGAGATGTTCAGGAATCCCAGGATCATCGAGGTTGGGAAAGATCTCCAAGACCATCAAGTCCAAGATGTGCTCAATCCCCACCTTGTCCCCAGCCCAGAGTTCTGAGTGCCACCTCCAGGAATTCCTTGGACACCTCCAAACCTCTCTGGGCAGCCCCTGCCAAGGCCTGAGCACCCTTTCCATGGAGAAATTCCTGCTGAATTCTCCATGGGAATGCAGGGGCAGCGCTGCATTTGCCTTCGCCCTATTTACACAGAGTGAGGTCGAAACATTATAAATGATCAATGGGTGAACCGCAAATAATTCCAATTTTTAATGATGTTTCTGACTATTCCAAAGCCAACTGCTGACAGGCAGGAAGGAAGAGAGCATTTTCCCAGGCAGAATTCTTCCTCAAATGCAATTAAAAGTAGTAGAAGGTTAAAATAAAAGTTATAAGAGAGCACAGCACAGCAGGACCGGGAGGAGCAGGGCAGCAAACAGCGATTCCCTCTGGACTATGAAATGAAAAAGGCTTACTAATTCATAAACTAAAGGTGTCTGAGCTTTAAAAGAGAGAACTTGTGGGACCACAGCTTCGATTTTTCCATTTTATTAACCATATGATATGCTGTAGGCATGTAATTTTGTGAGTTTGGAATTCACTCACTTGCTCAACCCTGTCTTACAATCCCTGCCAGCACCTTGAAATAGGAACATTCCACAGCAGCAATATCCACTGGCAGAGGCTCCCAGCTGGGGGGGGAAATCCATTTCATGTTCTTCAGGGCTGGCAGGGAGGAGAGGAATGAGGGAGCAAGGAAAACGAAAGGGAACAGTGATGAAAAGAGAGGAAAAGCAGGTTTTTCAAAACTGTATTGATTTTTTAAATTATTTTTAAAAGAGGGATGCTAATTAAAATTTGCATTATTGTTATTCTTATTGCTATTATTTTGCTGGGTTGTTACACGAGCAGCATGCTGCCATAACCCTTGAGTAGTTGAGTGAGGTTCTCTCCCTTCACCTGCATTTTCTGTGTCCTGAGAATAGGATTTGGAAGTAAAAGAAACCCACATGGAATATAGGAAATGTTGTTATCACCTCTCTCCAGGCAGAGCCACAGAAATTAGTGCAGGGAGAAGAGAGGAAAAGGTGGCAGCAGCACGGATCAACTCCTGGGTCAGAGTCTGGATCCTTTCCTCGTGACAGCTCCAAATGGACACAATTTCCCAGGGATGATTTCCAGGAGGAGGAAGGATTATTCTTTACCTGTCAGGTTATTAAATCCTTCCATAATCATCACTGCCACAGAGCAGAATCTTGCTAAATATATCCTTAGCCAGGCCAGCTGTGCCGTTCTTCTGTTCTTTATATTCCTTGAGAGTGGCAGCATCAGGAACGAGATATTTCCCTTCTGCTCGGACCCTGGTTGATTTCTAACCCTGGCTTTCAACCAGGCCATGGGATGAGCTTATAAATGGCTTTAATGTTTGAATTCTGCTCTGTAATTTGTGGCTGAGGTGTGTTACTGCCAGAGAGGAGCTGTTGCACGGGGTACGAGCGGGAAGAGCTACAGGTGATACCTCGGTTCCTCAGCAGGTGATTTATGGAGCCTTCTGGCCAAAGTGGTGTTAGCAGTAAAAAGCAGCTCTCTGGGGAGGAGTAAAGCCAGAGCAGGGAGTGGGGAATTGAAAGACACTGTAAAGAAAGATTATTTCACTTAATTATTCTCCTCAGCGCGAGGCCTGGCTCTCTCTGCTGCAGGGAGAGGGACAGGCACAGCAGGTCCCTGGGGACGTGCCTTTAACCAACCTGCAGGCACAGCTCATCCCAGGACGTGAGAATTCCCAACTTCCTCATTTATCTCTGCATCCAGATGGCTGCCTAAATGCAGGGAAAATTCCCGAGGTGCAGACAGAGCTGCAGCAGGACTCAGCTGCCCAGTGAGGCAGCGAGCACTGCCCGGCATTTACCAGGGAATTGGATAAAATGTGTTTGGGAAGTTGTTATTCCTTTGGGAGAGGCAACCTGTGCTCTGACTGGTGTGGGAATTGTCTGGCACCAGCCATCCATGAAGGGTGGGGTGTGTTTTGCACTTGGAGCTGCTCCCAAGTTTCCCTCCTTCCCCAGAGCGGGACCTCTGGGTTTAAACTCCATCCCAAAATATGCAACAGCATCATGTTCAGACCTTCACACCCCATCATCTGCACCAGAGGGGTTATTTCTGCCTTAAGGAATTGCTCCATAATAAAGGAGATACCCTGAGGATATTGCCTGGCTGACCACAGAATTCCAGAATAGTTTGGATTTTAAGGGACTTTAAACTCTTCTCATTCCATCCCCAGGCAGGGACACCTTCCACCATCCCAGCTTGCTCCAACCCCTGTCCAACCTGGCCTTGGCTTTACAGTTTTCTTGGATTTACAGTTTTCATTTTGGAAAGTCTCCATTGAAAGCCTTAGACAAAGCAACTGGCACCACAGTTTAGACAATAAGTTAAATAATTGCATTGCCAATTAGAAACATTTTTAAAGCACTTTCATGCATTGTCTTGCCTGATTAAACTTTGCTGTGACATTTCAAACTGCTAAAGTGTGCCACTTGTAAAAGTTTGCCAGTTAAATGGAAATTGAGACCTTCAGGCTGAATTGTAACTAATTATTCGAAATATTGCTATTAGTAGGCGAGAGTAAATTATATGAAAATGAAAATGCGGCTCAGATGTCTAAATTTTGTGCTGCACAAGCAGAGCTCTCAGAGATTTCCATGCACATGAATTCACAGCACTCGATATTGCTGGATATACTGTAATTCCATCCAGGAGATTTTGCAGGAATAACGCTCCTCTTGCTGATAGCAGAGCAATAATAAACCCCACATATTCCAGGTGCTCGGATTTGACACATAACATCCACTTGGTCAATAAAGGGTGAATTTTATGAGCTGTGCTGGAGTGGGGAGAGAGGGAAACAGTCTTCATCCTGATTTTATGGGACTGGATCAGTCTTTAAGTACCAGCAAAGCTCCTTGCAAGGGTGACCCTAAAAACTTCAGATCAGGGTATGGAAAAAGCATTTTCACTACGAGGAGCAGCTGCAACTTTAATGTAACTTTAAAGCAGCTCTATAGAGATGGATTTATACCATTTCAGGCTTGACCTTGAGCGTGTACACAATCTTCAGCCCTTATTTTCACTCTGTGAACCACAGTCACCTTTCCTGTGGCCAACAAATTCATGGCCCAGTGGCTTTGAAAAGGGAAAGCAGCAGAAATTGGTCTGAAGTCACCAAACATCAAATTTGGTGAGATTTAACTGAGTTTAGTTAAAAAATAAAATATATATATATTGAAGAAGTAACAATCCCAAAGATCTTAACATTTCTAGTTCCACTCTCTGTAAAGACAATCCCTGAAATGCTCCTGGAAATATTTAATGAACTGTGAACTCTTCTGTTATAGAGCTTAAAAATTCATCCCTTTTTAGTTTCCTTAGTTCACATGGGTTTTATTCTGTGTATATCTAAAAGGGAACAGGGATTTCTGTGTGAAGACACAACCCAATATTTATGTGCCAACAGCAAAGGCAGGCTAAGTCTAATTACAAGAGAAATTTGAGTGATTTCCATACCCTAATGGCAAATCCTTGGTTTTTGCAGTGTTGCAAAGCTGATGGAGAAAATGAACTGCCATAATCCAATTACATCTCAGGAGCTGCCTGGTGATTTTAGAAAAACAACATTTACTAATCTGTTAAGTAAGTCACTGATACGATAAAAATTATGCTTAATGTGATAAGACTTCATTTTGCATTAAATCACGATCACATCTGGGAATTCCAGTCCCACTAACGCTCTCCAGGAGCTTTGTGATTTAAATGACTTTAGGTTAAGGAAAACAAGAGATGCTTAATGATTTTACAGCCACTTCAGTGCAGCAACATCAAGGGTTTCAGTCCAAGCCCAGTAAAAAGTGCAGTGCTCAGGTAAGGAGTAGGCTGGGTGCTGACCCAGTTCCAGGATGATGAGGATGGGAAGGTGGCACTCAGGGCTGGAGCCTCTCTCTGGACAGCCCTTGACCTTCAGCTTAACTCTCCCTGTGAGCTGGGATGAATCCCTTAAAAAAGATAAATTTCCCCCTGTGGTTTGAACAGAACAGATTCTGAGTTTTCCTCAAAATGTGTCAACTTTTTACAGCCAGGAACCAGGGCAATAATGTCAGGATATTAAGAAGCAGTTTCTGCTGGTGTTTTCCACACCTGACAAATGTCCTGTGTTGCGGGCCATGAGTTTGCTGTGGGGACATCACCAACTTCTCCCTGTGCAGATACAGGAATGCATTTCCTTCCCATCCATAGGCTTTTACTGCCACTTCAACAAGGAGCAAGCACTGTGTGCTTTGGAAAGAAGCAGATGTGTGGAAGGTGCCAATTTGGGCTGTTAGGCACTCCATCTTCATTCATAATCATTAACGAGGTGGCTCCAGACCCAGATGCTCGAGGCTTCACAACTCTTTTAAAATTCCGAGCTAAATATGCTCTAAATATATGAATGTCTTTCTATTAAAGCACAAAAAGAGAAAATGGCATCATTAGAGACTGGTTGCTTCTGCCATCCCTAGCAATGACCAGCTTTTAGAATCCATCTCCATTTTTTGCCTCAATTAACTTCTCTAACTAATCAGGCACTACATGAAAACAGCTCCTTTTTATCCTCTTGGGTTAAAGTGGATGATGCTCAACGATCCCTCACTTGCACACTCTGAGGTGGTGAGAACCTCTCTCAGCCATTCATTATTTGATATAATGCCCCTACTTTGTATCCAGAGTGAACAGCTTTGCTTTTGCAGATTCCTCATCCCCATCATCATGCCAAAGTTGTTTCCATAGCTGAACCAGAAATACCACAAATAAATCTTTATTCCATGCAGTTGCTGGATTAATTTTCCAATCAATTTATATAATATTGAAAATTTATGCCATGTCTTATCCTCTATATCCTCTTCATATATGATTCCCAGTAAATATCCTCTTGGAGAAATGGGGATGGATAACCTAAGACAATAAAAATTAATAATGATGATGATGATGATGTTGATAATAATAATATTGATGATGATGATGATGATGATGATGATGATGATGATGATGAAACATCAGGCAGATTAAAGGAGAATTTTGCTTTGAACTCTGACACGAGGTGACCAGAAACACCACTCTGACCCTGAGTGTGAGCTGGCAAATCCTTGGGAATCTTTCCCAGAGCTGGGATCCTGCTGCACCACGCCAGAGCACCAAAGCAAAGGGAAGTTTATCCAAACTCCAGGCTGGGAAAGGCAGATTCCACACAGCTGTGCCTGTGTCATATTCCTTGTTAATCAAAGCTGTGAAGGTTATGTTGGATTACTGAGATGAGGTGGGAGATGGTCGTCACTCCATCAGATAAATAACTCATAATTCCTCCAAGAGAAAGGAGTCTAAGAATAACTCAAGGTAGGGCTTAGAAAGGGAAATGCTAATGACTTTAAATCAAAGCTCATTTGCATGTGAAAAGGCAGAGTCTTTAAGGAGCAGCTCTGTAAACTGCACAGTGACCCGGGGCCGCCTTTGGGCTCAGCCAGCCCCGGAGCCCCAAGGCTCGCTCAGAGAGGAGACGCTGCCAAATCACGGAATCACCGAGACTGGAGACGTCCTGCG